>BPTQ01000006.1:7008196-7368639 GCA_019973895.1 Chrysanthemum seticuspe | reverse complement strand
AAGGCTGGTCCACCCACAGTACTACTGCCTCAGAAGCTAACAGTCAAGATAGTCCAAGTTCTAACAGTGCCACCCAAGATCCACCATCTCCCGACCTGGTATCTGAGGTAAGTAGCCCCCAATCCATGAATTCTCCTCAACATAATAACTCTAATGATTTGGTTGAAAATACCAGTAATTCAGAACCAGAACCAGAAAACCTAATCTCTCAGGATCACACAGAACCTGTACTTGAAGAGGTACAGAACAAATATACCCTTCCACCAAGAGCAAACAGAGGAGTTCCAGCCAAAAGATTCTCCCCAGAGAAAATATCCAGAAGCTCAAGGTATCCTATAGCTAATGTGGCTGAAGGAAACCTATCCAAAGAAGCAAAAGCCTTCACTGCAAGTCTCTACTCCAACAATGTTCCCTCAAGTGCACAGCAAGCCTTGGAATCAGAAAACTGGAAAGGTTCTATGGATGCTGAGATGGAAGCACTCATCAAAAGCCAAACATGGGAAAAATGTTCCCTACCAGAAGGCAAGAAACCAGTGGGATGTCGATGGCTCTTCACAATAAAATACAAACCAGATGGGAAGATAGAAAGGTATAAAGCCCGACTGGTCGCAAAAGGATATACCCAAACATATGGAATTGACTACTCTGAGACATTCTCTCCAGTTGCAAATATGGATACAATAAGAGTGCTATTCTCAATCGCTGCAAACAAAGACTGGCCACTCTACCAATTCGACGTAAAGAATGCATTTCTTCATGGGGAACTAAAAGAAGAAGTTTACATGGAAGCTCCTCCTGGGTTTTCTCATGAGTTCAAGCCAGGAGAAGTCTGTCGATTGAAGAAGTCTCTATATGGATTAAAACAGTCTCCCAGGGCATGGTTCGGCAGATTCACACTAGCAATGAAGAAGTACGGTTTCAAGCAGAGCAACTCAGACCACACTCTGTTCCTCAAGCGCAACAGAGACAAAGTAACCTGCCTGATTATTTATGTGGATGATATGATCATCACCGGGAATGATGAAGAAGAAATAAAGAAACTCAAAACCGAATTATTCAATGAATTCGAAATGAAGGATCTGGGAAGACTAAAGTATTTTCTTGGCATTGAAGTTCTCAGGTCACAGCATGGGATCTTTATTTGTCAGAAAAAGTACATACTAGATCTTCTGGCAGAAACGGGCATGATGGATTGTAAACCAGCGGAGACACCGATGATCGCTAATCAAAGGCTATACATGGAACCCGAGGCTGAACTAGCAGAAAAAGAAAGGTATCAACGAATGGTGGGAAAACTGATTTATCTCTCACATACCCGTCCTGACATAGCATACGCTGTGGGAGTTGTAAGTCGATTTATGCACCAACCTCAGAAGGCCCACATGGACGCTGTCGAAAGAATCATTGAGTATCTCAAAGGAACCCCAGGACATGGGGTATTATTTAAACCGAATGGGCATCTGAATATTCAAATATACACGGACGCTGATTGGGCAGGTGACAAAGGAGACCGGAGATCGACATCAGGATATTTTTCCTTGGTCGGAGATAACCTTGTCACATGGAAAAGTAAAAAACAGAAGGTGGTGTCATTATCAAGTGCCGAAGCAGAATTCAGAGGAATAGCTAAAGGAATTGCAGAAGTGCTCTGGATTAAGAAACTCCTGACTGAAGTTGGATTTCCTCCAAAAGAAACTACCCGTGTCATGTGTGACAATAAAGCTGCAATTCAAATTTCAGAGAACCCTGTACAGCATGATAGAACCAAACATGTCGAAATTGACAGACACTTTATTAAAGAGAAACTGGAAGCTGGAATTATCGAGTTGCCATTCGTCAAGTCTCAAGAGCAGGTAGCTGACATTCTTACTAAACCAGTCGATGAAAAGATATTGCTGTATTGCTTGAGCAAGTTGAATTTCGGTGATCCTACTATTCAACTTGAGGGGGAGTGTTAGAAGGAAAAGATTACGAGGGATCAGCAAGCATCATTTCCCCGAAATAGAAGATTTCAACTTATCAATTACAGAGTGAATTTCGGTCCAAGAAAAGAGTCCAGCCAATAGCATTCCAACTATCCAAATATAGCTTACTGATTTTCTTGTATAAATAGGACTCAATTGTATTCAATCAAATCATTCAGAAATAAAATCACAATTCATATTAACAGTTTCATCTTTAGAAATTAATGTTGATGATGTTCGCATGCTAGGGATATGGGGGATGGGTGGTGCGGGGAAGACAACTTTAGCCAAGGCTGTTTTTGATCAAATATCCTTTCAGTTTGAAGGTAAAAGCTTTGTTGAAAATGTAAGGGAAGAATCAAAACCATCTTTGTCTAGTGTAAAGTCATTGCAGAAACAAGTACTTTCAGATATTTCAAATGATCAAGGCGTCACCGTAAGTGGTGTTCTTGACGGGAAAAACAAGATGAAAAAAGCGATGGGTGGTAGAAAAGTGCTTGTTGTTCTTGATGACGTCGATCATAAAGACCAACTTGAGGCGTTAGCAGGTGATTGTAATTGGTTTAAGCAGGGAAGTAGAGTTATTATTACAACAAGAGATAAGCAAGTACTGGCAGCCCACGGAGTAGGATTGATTCATAATGTGACTTTGTTATCTCAAGCAGAAGCGGGTCGCCTCTTTAGTAGGCATGCGTTTGGAAGAGAGAATCCGATTCTAGGGTATGAAGAGTTATCAAGAAAAGTTTTACAATATGCTGCTGGTCTTCCTTTAACAATCAAAGTTATGGGTTCACATCTTCGTGATCTAGATGAGTCTGAATGGAAAAATGCCATAAAAAGACTAGAAAAAATTCCATGTAAGGATACTATGGAAGTCTTGGAATTAAGCTTTGATGGTTTAGATAATGATCACAAAGAAATATTCTTAGATGTTGCATGCATGCTAAAAGGTTGGGGCAAAGAGACTCCAATTACAGCGCTTGAAAGCCGTGGATTTTGTGGTATATATGGTTTAAGAGTTCTTGAGCAGAAATCTCTTATAACTTATGATAAAAACGGGTTCCTGGGGATGCATGACCATTTAGAAGAAATGGGTAGTAGTATTGTTCGCCGTTTGTATCCTGATGAACCTAACAAACATAGCCGATTGTGGATTAATGAGGAAATTGAGGATATACTGACTAATGGCCTGGTAAGAATCAAGTTATAATATAATCAACCGTGTGATTTCATTTTTGTTCAAATAGTTTGATAAGTTTCGGGTTTGTTCTGAAATGAAAAACTCGTTTCGGGTTCGGTCCAAAATTTCTAACTCCCTTAATTTAACTATGTTTGACCATTTAATAAAGAGCCAAGTCCATTTTTGTCCCAGAAATGAAACCATGGTTAAAGGTTTGCCAAAAAAAAAAAAAAAAAAAAAAGAACACTTTCATATTTGCCCCACCCAAAATTGTGCGACTTGTGCGACTCCACCAAAAAATTGACATGTGTCCTAGAAAAGTAAACATTTTGAATATTTAATTATTTTTATGTGTGACTTTTTCGAAAATGTACAGGTCACACAACTTTTTGGTTGAGTCGCACAATTTGAGTGGACATATATGGAATTCAATTTTTTTTGGCAAACCTTTAACAATTGTTTTATTGAGTTAGGATCAAATAAGAAGAAAAATTAAAATGAGAATGATAGGAAGAAACCACAGTCACACATTTTAGATGCATCTATTAAAATAGATGCATCTCCCCTTAAAAATATCCCCTTTATTTCAAATGTGTGGCTAGAAATTCTTCTTATTCTTCTCATTTTAGTTTTTTTTCTTATTGGATCCCTTCCCTAGTTTTATTACGAGGCAAATGTTGATTTGGCTCTTTAATAAAAGGATATTATTTTCTTTTTAAGTACTATATTAGACAAAATAATAAGTTACTGTACAATTCTCATCTTGCTCTTTGTTTGTGTCTCTAAATTCACTTTGTCTCTAATAATCATTCAAAAATTCATTGATTCGAATTGAATTATCATTCATTACGCGTTATTTCATCTTCATTCACTCTCAATTTGATGAGTGATTTTGGGCGTCTTGAAATTTAGGGTTCCGACAAAAATTAAGGGGTTTTATTTTTTCGATTTCAGGGTACCCAAGCAACAAAATGTCTATACTTAAAGTCATGGCATTTGAGTGCTGAAATTGCAGTAAAAGGTCTAGCAAAAATGAAGGATCTTAGATTTATTCAGATAGATCTCCTAAAGTATAATCATAAGAGCAATATTGTTCAATTTGATAAAGTTAGCGAATACCTTCCATGTTCCTTACAATTTATGAGTTGGTGGGGTTTTCCTTTTTCCAGTTTACCGAATACATTTCAAGGAAAAAATCTTGTTGGAATTGAAATGGAATTTAGCAAGATTGTTCAACTTTGGGAAGATGGAGAAGAAAAGGTAGAATAATGGTTAATTTGTTGTTTTTCATGATTCATTATGATCCAATATATCTATTGGTTTCTCACTGCACCAATATTAATTATTTTTTTGGTGCTTATATCAGGTTCTTCATAAGCTAAGGTTCCTCACCTTCCAGAGGTCAAATTTACAGACCTTTGACCTTAGGGTGGCTCCAAATCTGGAGCGGTTGACTATTTACGATTGTTATGATTTCGTAGAGCTTCATATGCCTGCTGATCATCATTCAAAGCTCGAATATCTCACCCTCAGTGATTCAAAATTGACAAACCTTCACCTCGGGAATTCTCCAAATCTTAAGAACCTAACACTCGAAGACTGTGGTGATTTGGTAGAACTTCAAATGCCTACTGAAAGTTTAAAGCTCCTATCTGTCAACCTCAGTCATTCAAAGTTGAAGACTATTCACATCGGGAATACTCCGAATCTTGAAACGCTTGTGCTCGAACGCTGTTATGATTTGGTAGAACTTCAAATGCCTTCTGAAAGTCCAAAGCTCGAATATCTCGACCTCAAGAATTCAAAATTGGAAAACCTTCACCTTGGGAATACTCCAAATCTTAAGACGCTAATACTCGAAGGCTGTAATGATTTCGTAGATTTCCATATGCCCGCCAAAATTCTAAAGCTCGAACATCTCAACCTCAGTCATTCAAAGTTGAAGAGCATTCACCTCGGGAATACTCCGAATCTCAAGAAGCTAATACTTGAAGGTTGTAATGATTTGGTAGAACTTCAAATGCCTACTGAAAGTTTAAAGCTCAAATGTCTTGTCCTCACTAATTCAAAGTTGACAAACCTTCACATCTGGAATACTCCGAATCTTGAGAGGCTTATACTCGAAGGCTGTAATGATTTGGTAGAATTTCAAATGCCTGCTGAAAGTTTAAAGCTCGAACATCTTGACCTCAGTTATTCACAGTTGACAAACCTTCACCTCGGGAATACTCCGAATCTTAGGACGCTAATACTCAGAGGCTGTCGTGATTTGGTAGAATTTCAAATGCCTGCTGAAAGTTTAAAGCTCGAACATCTTGTCCTCAGTTATTCAAAGTTGAAAAACCTTCACCTCGGGAATACTCCGAATCTTGAGAAGCTAATACTCGAAGGCTGTAATGATTTGCTAGAACTTCAGATGCCTGCTGAAACTTTAAAGCTCAAATGTATTGACCTAACTGATTCAAAGTTGACAAACCTTCACCTCGGGAATACTCCGAATCTTGGGTGGCTAATACTCGAAGGCTGTAATGATTTGGTGGAACTTCAAATGCCTGCTGAAAGTCTAAAGCTCGAAGAGCTCAACCTCAGTCATTCAAAGTTGAGGACCCTTGACCTTGGGCTGACTCCAAATCTCCAAAGTTTAATTCTTGAAAATTGTTATAATTTGGTAAAAATTAATGTTCCCATTGGATGTCTGAGAAATCTTGCCTTCTTAGAATTAAGTGGCTGTGGGAGGTTTAAGTCTTTTGTGTTTAAAAAATGGTCTCGAGCAGCTGAGGCTGGTTCTTTATCTGAGTTACATCTGATTGTAGAACCCACAGATGTTTGCCCATTGCACTCCGAAAATGATTCTCCAAAGTTTCAGTTTTTATGTTATTATAAAGAAGATTCAGCTTCATCGTCTGAAAATATTGAAAGGCTTATTTCTATAGGGCTGTGTGCTTGCACGAACCTTGAGAGCTTTTCAAGAAGCATTTGTAGTTTACAAGGATTTAGAAAGCTTACACTTGAAGGCAGTATACCAGAGGCACCCAAAGATCTTAACCAGTTAGAATGTCTAGAGGAGCTAAGTTTGTGGTCTACAGATATTAAAAGTCTTCCGGATAGTATTTGTGTGTTGAAACATATAAAATCTCTTGAAATCAAATCTTGTTATCTTCTTGAGATGTTACCTGAGGATATTGGCAGGTTAGAATGCTTGGAGAGGCTAATTTTAATGGGATGTATACTTCTACGACGTATTCCGAACAGCATATGTGAAATGAAACGTCTGGAATATTTACGTCTTCCTTACTGTATTCTACTTGAGAAGTTGCCAGAGGAACTAGGACATTTAGAATGTTTGAAAGAGTTGGATATTGAAGGTACAAACATATGTCTTTTTCCAAAAAGCATCTTTAGATTGAAAGGTCGCCTGCGTATCATTGCGGATAGATGGCTACTCGAGTCATGTGGTTTGACAACCAAGCGACGAAGAATGTCTGATGAAGTTTCTGATAATGATGATGATGAGATGGTCTGCGACTTATAGCTATTACTAGTACAGGCACCCAAAGGCCCAATACAATAAAGAACTATGTTAACAGGTAGTTTCTCTTTTTTTGTATCAATCCTCTTATTAAGAATTTTGAGTTTCATCTCTCAAAGAACTATATAGGTTAACAGGTAGTTTCTGCATTTGAATCATTTCACAGATTAAGAAAGTCCGGATGAGCGGGGAGTAATTGCAAATTATTTAGAGATCCTAATCCAGGGAATTTATCTCTCAAAGTCGAAGTCAAAACCGTATTTGTTCAATATCAAGTTAAGATAGGTTTCCTTGCGCATAAGACTAACAAAATGTCACTGTTTTATACTTGTAAACTGGAATGAGGTCTTTATCTAACTTTTATCCTTCAGATTTAATCAGATCACCAAGCCCTTACAAATCTTGACATTCAAAGTCAAACCAACATTTTTTTTTTCCGTAAACATCAATTTAAGGTCAACTATTTTTACTTCATTACATTATGTGGAATGATAGGATATGAGAATACCCTGAAAACCAAGTCCCTAACAAAATGTATCAAGATTAACTGAAGTTGGTCTAACTATATACTCACGCTATAACCCGTCAAAACAAGTTTGGATTTTTATTGAACAAAAATAAAGGTCAAATGATTATTCATAAGATAAAATTGATACTTAAACCTAGTTTATAAAATTAATCAAGTTATGGGTCAATTGCAACACTACCCCAAGAAACTCTAAGGTTTATAAATGTTGTGTCAAAGTTTAGGCAATGCAGCCACTGGGACTGCAATAGAAAGTTTAAAAAAGTTTATTACAAAAAACACAAGTAGCCTTGGACCTTATATATGACCCTCTAGATGCAACCTTCTCGCCAGTTTTGAACCCTGTGGATAAAATCTTGACCCTTTCGTGAACCTTTGGTTGATATTTGAACCTCATGGATACGCTTTCATAAAAATGAAATTCATTTAAATACCCACCAAAATCTTTAAAAAAGCTTACAAAACACGAATCAAATCCATCAAAATAAATAAACCCCTGATAAAAGTATCACTTTGAATTCACAGAAATAATTAGAGCTAGAATGTGTGATCTGAATAATACATCGAACCGTGATCCGGTAGATGTTCCGTTAGCTTCTGATGTGAAGACAGTTGTTGATGGTAATGATGATGATGAGGAGTTTGAGATCGAGACGCTTACTGTTGCTGATTCAGAAGATGATGACAATGAGGAGGAGGAGGTAGTAAGGCCGAGGTTGAAGTGGTTAAGGCGCGGGTGTAGTGCAGAGGATAGGGGGTATTCAGGTCCTTGTTCGGGCAAGGTGGATTTGAGATCGGGTTCGCGTTTGGGTTTGGGTTCGGTTGTTGTTATCATCAGGGAATGATTTGGGAAAATCCATGTTTGGACAGAAGCTGAGAACACGGGATGAACATGATAAGTAATATACGATGGGCTAATGATAAGTAAAATTTGTTGTCGTTAAAGAAAGGGATATTACTTTTTTCCATTTAGCCACTACGCAAAAAAGGTCTAATGATAAGTAAAATTTGCCTTCATGTTACGCGGTTGTATCGGGCTATTTGGAAGAAAGTTTGTTCAAAATTTCGATATCTTTTTTCAACATCAAAGTATATTTATGGCTGATAAGTTGTCAAGTGAATAATGTAAATTAATTTACAGTTCAAAGTTAGACATTTTAAACTAATGGAGGTCAGTTAAGATTCTTGCCTTTTTGAGAAAGTCAAACTCTGTTCTTAGTGAAAATGTTGGGAGTTTGATTTAATGTTTGAGATGACCATTTTTTTTTTCTAATGAATAAATAAAGGTTTTGAAAATGGTATGAGCAAATACACAAAACTTTAATTTACAGTAATATGCTCTAAGCTGGATTGAAACCCATTTGACTTTTTAAGTCTACAGTTTTGACTTTCTATCATATTGAGTGCTTACTAAACATGTTTTTACTAATGAACGGTATTGCGTCAAACTATTTTCTTTCATCAAAATTCACTGATGGGAAGTATACCGAAAAACAAATTTAACTGCGATTTCTAAAACCCACTTTGTAATCATATTGTGTGTTTGTCGCTGTAAAATGTGGAATGTAGAATTTGAAAAACAGTTTGACATTCTAAAACTGAAGTGATATGTCTTGATTTTGTTATGTTAACAAAGTCTAAAAAGTTCGTATTTTCTATTTCAAAATTGCCGAAGATGATACCATACAGGACATGTCACCAAGCTTTGTTGCGGAAATTCAGCTTCTTACCCTGTGTAACCTTTGTCGTCATTTTGGGACACTTCAGCCTGAACTTCACTTTTGTTTTTTTCTCGAAATTTATTTCTTCATTTCAAGTGCATTTGTAACTCCTTGAAATCAGTTTAAAGTTCACGGAGTTCAGCTAGCTAACTGAGTTTACTTTCAAAAAAAGTCAAACTGTTCTCTTAATAAAAAGGTTTGAGTTGAATATGATGTTAAAGATAATAACATAAGGTTTTATAAGTAACCACCATCAAATGTTGTAGTGGTAAGGTCTTTGGTTTATTTACAAGAGGTAAAGGGTTCCAACTTCGCTAGGGGTGTACATGCATTTGGGTGCAGGAAAGGGTTGTAAACGGTCTTGGGTTTAACCCGGTGAGGCCGCGTATATCTTAGTCAAGAGGCACGCCTTACACGGGTAACATGTATGGGGATAAACGTCGATCATTTACCCATTTACACTCATACCTCCATATAGGTTTAAACTTTGAAGCCTAAACACATGTCTCGAATTTTGTTGGGTAATACTGAAGGTGGACAATTGCCACAAGGAATTCGAAAACCCCCGAAAAAAATGATTTCAGTGTATTGTGGGCAGAAAGATGACCCGGGAGAAAATGAAAGTATTTTGTTCAAGCTCTGGTTTTCACACTTTGGCCACAAGGTTTTGAACTGTAAGTTTATTTATTTGCAGTTTGGCCACTAGTACTAAAAATAGTTTGAAGTTAGTACATTGAAGTCGTTTGTTCAATGAATTGAGCCACAATTTAATCAGAAGATTGGTTGATCGTGAATTAGTTAGAAAAGGTCCCAAATGGTAAACAATTTATTAAATTAAAGCTCATTTTATGGAAAATAGGTGGTGTAATTGATGGTTAAACTTGTAAGTTTACATTGAATGTTTATTTAAAAGGAGGTGATTTGCACACCCCATTAATCGATTGGGACACTCAAAAATATTATATATGTACTTACATATATACCCTTAAATCACTTTACCCATATTCACTCGTGCAAGGGTATAAATGCCAAGATATAATACTTTTGAGTGTTTCAATCAATTCATGAAGTGTGCAAATCACCTCCCTTATTTAAATGTTACATTGTGTGTATACGGAGTCGGATCGTATTTGGGTTAACTGGGTAAAAAGCTACATTGTGTGTATAAAATAGCTAGAAAGTACATACATATTTTCTACTTCTTTTTCTAAGTACGTATGAGTATAAAAGAAGAATTTATAATTTTTGTTACCAAATCAGAAAATATTTTGATTTATTTTACTAAACACCTTTTAATAAAATAATAATAATAATAATAATAATAATAATAATAATAATAATAATAATAATAATAATAATAATAATAATAATAATAATAATAATAATAATAATAATTCAATTATTTCTTAATAAGTATAAATGTTTAAAAATATCTTATGTTAAAGACGAGGTTTCTTTTATATAATAAAAGATGTTTAGACATATCGAATGCACCTAAAGAATAAGCCAAGAATAAACTAATAAGTGTGTGGAAAGTTTATAAAAGTAATTTAATATTATAGGAGAAAGATACTTTTAAACTATTAAAATGGTACTATATGATTACGAGTAATAAATAAGCAAGCCCAAGACAAAGAAATGTAATTATAAAAGGATTTTTTTTAACTTGTGCCTTGGAGACACACGATAAGAAGGCACAGACTCACAAAAAAGGACTCAGAGATCCACACAAAAGTATAGTTTTCAAATAATTTTTTTTGTACTTTTGTGTGGTCCGTGAGTCCTTTATGGGTCTCTATCTTTTTATCTTATGCCCGAGGAACAGGTTAGAAAAACCCTTTATAAAAAAAACAAATTTACAACTTCCATCGATGTGTAAATTGACAAACTTATGGTCTTTTTTTCTCTATTTGTGTCACCATCTCATTCGAAATATTTTCCACCCTAAATGATCATGTTCACATTGCTAGTGCGATAACCATCGATCCTATATAGCAAAATGCCAAATAACCAAGGTATTATAAGTTGCTGATTGACGTATTCACCTTAGATAAATGTAATGGTAATACTATTAACTGGGAATCAGATAAAGTTAGACAATACCTTCCAAATTCTTTAAAATTTGTGAAATGGATTTTCCTTTTTCGAGTTTACCGACTACATTTCAAGGGAAAAAATCTTGTTGAACTCGAAATAAGTTGCGGTGCTCAGATTCTTGACCCTCACCGGTTCAAAACTGAGGACCTTTCAACTTGGAATATTCCGAATCTTAAGATACTAAAAACGAATAAGTTTAAGGATTTGGTAGAGCTTCAAATGTTTGCCGAAAGTTTTAGCTCAAAAATCTCGACCTTAGTTATTCAGAGTCAACAAACCATTACATCGGGAATACTCCAAATCTTGAGACGCTAATACTCGATGGATGTGATGATCTAGTAGAGCTTCAAATGCCTACCGAAAGTTTAAAGCTCAAATATCTCGACCTTAGTTATTCAAATTTGACAAACCTTACGTAGACCAGCATCCTATGGCCCAAGAGCTCACCCCACCAAACTCGTGCCCCTTATAACTCCCACGACCTAACCTTTGAATCCACCAACATCACCTTCCAACCCTCCTCTTATGACCAAAATTGGTTTGGCCCAACAGACTACACCGACCTACAATCGACACCACAACAACATACACCCGAATCATTATCAACTACCTAACCACTGTCACCCAACCCAGATACTCGTCTGTTACCGGACACCTTATGGTCACACGTGCTAAAGATGGCCTCACAAATCCTATTGACCGTTTGTCTCTTAACACTATCACTACTTCACCCATTCATCGGTCTCATGTTCATGCTCTCCATGACCCTAATTGGCAAAAAGCTATGTTAGAAAAATAAAATGCTTTAATTAATAACGGAACATGGGTAGTTATGCCTCGTCCTACTAAATGTCAATATTGTGTTATGTGTGGCTTTTATGACATAAATTTAATGCATATGGATCACTTAGTCGGTATAAAGCTCGCCTTGTAGTGAATGAACGTAGTCAAGGTATTGATTGTGACAAGACATTTAGCCTGGTTGTTAAACCGGCTACTATACGCATTGTTTTGAGTCTTGTAGTTTCTAGGAATTGGCCGATTCATAAGCTAGATGTGAAGAATGCTTATCTTCATGGTGATTTATTAGAGACTGTTTATATGAATCAACCACCTGTCTTTGTGGACCCTCATAATCCTAATTATGTTTGTCATTTGCAACGATCTTTATATGGGCTTAAAGCAAGCCCCTCGTGCATGGTTTTAGTGCTTTGCTTCTTATATCATATAAGTTGGTTTTCACCACAATAAAATTGACTCATCATTGTTTATCTTTCATCGCAAGACAAATATTGTGTTGGCCCAGTTTTTTAAGGATCTTTAATCAACGATATACCAAATAACAATAAACGATTTGAATCAAGAAAGTTTTCTTATTATTTCAGTCATATATGTTTGTTACAGAGTTTCTAGTATTTATACATAATGAAACGGTATGTTTGAAGCATTGTGTCGGTTCAATACATATGGAGCAGTTATTGGTAACTGCTATGTAACCGTTGTAACTGCTTCTTTGACTTTTCGTATGGTTGACTTTTGTTGACTTTGGTTGACCGGGTCATAATGGGTGTTGACTTGGGTCGCTGGGTTGGGTCAATTGGGATTAACCCAATATTCTCCCCCTTAATCACAATCACTGCGATGTAGGTCTTTAAGTCTTCTTGATTCATCCTCTGGTTAAATCCACCATCTGATCTTGTAATTTCTTGTAGTGCTTGTGATCATCCTTATATCCAGGTAGATCAATTTTCCTTCGGTTATTTCCACCTTTTTCTTCTGTGATCTTCATTATGTCCATGTTGATCTGGTTATTTCCACCTTTTTCTTCTGTGATACACCTTTGTGATCTTCCTTAAGTCCAGGTTGATCATGTTCTTTGGTTATTTCCACCTTTGTGATCTTCCTTAAGTCCAGGTTGATCATGTTCTTCTGGTTATTTCCACCTTTGTCGTTGTGATCTTCCTTAATTCCAGGTTGATCATGTTCTTGTGGTTATTTCCACCTTCATTGTTGTGATCTTCCTTAATTCCGGGCTGATCATATTTCCTTGGTTCTTCTTCAACAGTTGCCATAAGCAATGTTGGTTCTAAATCTTCTTCAATGAGATTAGATTCTTCTTCTTTCTTTGATGGACATTTGTTTGCAAAATGCCCATACTCCTTGCATTTAAAACACATCACCATACTCTTATCATGAGTAAATTTATTTGAGTTGCTGTTTGATTTTTCCTTGAAATTATTTTCTTGGCCTTGCAACAAATCATGTCCACATTTTTCACAGTGTCTTCCGTGAGTAATGTTATCGTTGTGACGTGTAAACAATAACTTATATTGATCGTTATTGTCCTTATTCTTCTTAAACTTTATTCTTTCCTCATATGTCTTGAGTCTCCCAATTTCTTCTTCCATCGTCATTTCACTTAGGTTGGAGTATTGCTCTATAGATGCGACTATTTGCAGATACCTATCGGGTACAGCATTTAATAGTTTCCGTACTAAGGTTTCATCTTCTATGGTGTGTCCTAGACTAGCGGATTTGTTTACGAGAGTTGTAAGTTTTGTAGCAAAAGTGTCAATTGTCTCGTCTTCCGTCATTTGTAACATCTCAAAATCAGATTTGAGTGTTTGTAGTCTTGCTTGTTGAACTCTGTCTTCGCCAATGTGTCTAGTTTTCAAAGCATTCCAAATGTCCTTCGCGGTTTTGTGCTTTGTTATTTGAAGTAATTGTTCCTCGGGTAAGGCTTGATAAAGGAAAGCAATAGTGGTTTTCTCTTTTGTCTTATTGGGTTGAGTCGACTCAGTCGGCTCTATTGTTTCCCATAAGTTATTTGCTTCGAGAATGATTTTCATGTGAATTGCCCATAATGAGTAATTCGCGGGCTTTAGGATTGGGCATTGAAATTGAGTTGTACTATTTGTAAAATTAGTACTAGGTTCCTTATTTCCACTTTCTTTCGTCATATTTTAAATTTATTGACAATAAAATAAAAAAATATCTCCAAAAATCTAACACGAGGTGTGTTAAAAAATGTTTTATTTTTCCTTATAGGCTATAAAACTTTATAGGACTAGTTTTTAATTCCAAAACTATCCTCGAGATTATATATTTTAAAAAAGCGAATAACCTAAAGTTAATTCCACTTTAAATGTTATTCCTAATCAGTATACTAAGCAGTGTAAAAACTAGGTTAGATATACTAAAAAATATGATAAGACTTTAATAATTTTTTAAAATAACTTATCAAACTAAAAAACTATATATATCAAATATATAAAGTAAAATAAAAGTGGTTTTGAAATCTTTTGGAACCTGGAGGGGTTGATGGTTTAACCCGATGCCTAATAAATACAATCCTTTGTGTGTGGCCCTTTAACTGTACACGCGTCCCTTTATTAACCCTTTATGTTTCTTATCTCGTTTGAGATAAAACACACGCGCGTACTTATTCTTTTGAGATACTGCCTTTTCAGTCTCTCTCTCTCTCTTCAGAAGATAACTTATGATCTTCTTTCTTCTTCTCCAATACAACCGACGGTTGACCGGCCTCTTTTGATGGTTGTGGTTTTTGACCGTCCCTTCTACTATCTCCGGTGTGGTGTTCCTTTTACGAGCACTGTTAACCCTTCAATTTGAAACCTAGGGTTTCGGTTTATTTGGGGGTTTTCTGATCCGAGAGTATTTTTACGATTGGAGTTTTTCTAATGAATCAATTGGGGTTTTCAATTGATCCTTCTGGGCTTGATTCCGTTTAAAGAACAGGTGTGTTTGTTCTTAATTCGAATCTTTAATTTGTGCCCTAATTGATGACGACTTCGTTTAGTTTGTTTGAATCAATATGTATAAACGATTTTTAATTCGTTTCTGATCCTATGTGGATAAAAAAATCAGTTTCGATGAAAAATTGCAAATAATTTTGTTGTCGGGATGGAGTAATCACTTGTGTGATTGTTCCCCTTGATGCGACGAAAGTATAGAACACAAAAAATGATATCTTGATTTGTGTTCAAGTTATTTTGCAGAAATTTTTTTTTTTCGAAACTGTTTAGGGTTCTTTATTGATTCTGAAACAGGAAACAAAAGGGATTGGTATATGATGATTGTGGCTCTGATACCAATTGTTGGCCCAGTTTTTTAAGGATCTTTAATCAACGATATACCAAATAACAATAAATGATTTAAATCAAGAAAGTTTTCTTATTATTTCAGTTATATATGTTTGTTACAGAGTTTCTAGTATTTATACATAATGAAACGGTATGTTTGAAGCATTGTGTCGGTTCAATACATATGGAGCAGTTATTGGTAACTGCTATGTAACCGTTGTAACTGCTTCTTTGACTTTTCGTATGGTTGACTTTTGTTGACTTTGGTTGACCGGGTCATAATGGGTGTTGAATTGGGTCGCTGGGTTGGGTCGATTGGGATTAACCCAATATATTGCATACTTTCTTCTTTATGTTGATGATATTATCCTCACATTTCTTCTCCATCTTTTTTTCAGAAAGTTATCTCATCGCTTCATGGAGAATTTGCTGACTGACATGGCTCTCTTAATTATTTTCTTGGTATGTCTTCTCAACGTTCTTCAGCACGTTTATTTTTATCGTAGAATACCTATGTTAAAGAGCTTCTTGAACGTGCTCATGTGCAAAAGTGTAATCCTTGTCGGAAACCTGTTGATACTGATTCTACGCTTGGTCTTGATGGTGACCCTCCTTCTGATCTAACTTTGTATCGTAGCTTAGACGATGCTCTTTAGTTACTTACATTTACAGGACCTGATTTGTCCTATGTTGTTCTGCAAGTGTACCTTTATATGCATGATCCCCGGGAGCCACATTTTTCTTCTCTCAAGCGTATTCTTCGGTATGTTCAAGGTATTATTGATTATCGTTTTACAGCTACATGTTTCTACTATCATTCAACGAACTGCTTACACAGATGTTGACTGGGCTTCACTCGACATTCCATATCTAGATATTGAGGATAATTTGCTTTCTTAGGCTGCTAAGGGTCAAGCTACGTTATTTTGATCAAGTGATGATGTTGAATATTGAGGTGTTGCTAATGTTGTTACCAAAACTTCTTGGGCACATAGCCTTTTGCATTAGTTACATGCACCTGTTTTACTGCTACTTTGGTTTACTGTGATAACATTGCCAGTTATGTATCCTCTCCAATAATTAGTTCAACATCAGCGCACCAAACATATAGAGCTTGACATTCATTTTGTTCATGATTTTGTGACAAAGGATCTTGTGCGTGTCATGCATGTTCCATCAAGATATTTATTCTTTCAGTCTTGAAAGAAAGAGTGTTTAAGTTCATTCACAACAGATGGCCTTGTACCTTGGATTCTCTTGATATCTTGAATCAGTTTCCATGTATTTAACTCTCAATAGGCCTTTGTTAGGTAATTGAGCCTGTTACACTCATGAAATTGATTCTAGATGGATAAGAATTCATAAATTAGGTTCCTCTGTGTGTGAAGGGTAGAATGAACTTGGAGGGCAGTGTATGAAGGTTGGAATAGTAAAAAGTGAAAGATGAACCTACTTGGTCCAAGCTATACAATGCTAAAGAGGTTAGGTTGGTTCTCCCTCAAGGTGTGTGTTCCTAGGTTTTTGAAGCCATATGTAAAGATGGAAATGTAGAAACCTGGTATAGCCCTTGACTGGAATGGTGAATGGGTGGCTATAACCTACATAATTGATGCCTTCCACCTTTCCTCTTGATTATTGTGGATGATGGTTGAATGATAAGGATGGGAGGTGGTTTTGGAAATGTAGACAGGTTATGGTCTTGGTGGACTTAAAGGGTGAATTTATTTGTTGTTTGTTGCTGCAAAAAGGGGAAATGTTGCTGATTGACAGTCAAAGTTCTGTTTCTATGTATAAGGTGTATATGTGTTGTTTGAGATACTAGCATAGTTGTATCTGATATCAAATAGTATAGTGTTTCATGTATTTCCTCTGGTTGGGAATGTCCAAACTAGTGAATGTCATATCTATACTCCTTTATAAAGGGTTTGAGACATTCTAAATATAGTAGTCTTCAAATTTTTAAAACCAAAAACATTTTCATTAAAAGAAATTTATTTTTGCTAAGCATAATAGTTAAGCATACATATAAATTTAAAAAATAATTAATGTCTTAAATTCTCATATTTGTAACATCCTCCAATATTGATGCATCTCATTTAAACCATATGAAGATATGTAAAAAAAATGTAATAAATTAAAATACCTAGTTCACCGGAAATTAAAATACGTAAAGTTATTGCTAGAAAAGACATATATTTATTAAAAAAAAACATTTTCTCACCATAAAAAATAGTTACCGGGTACCCGCCGCCGCATTGCGCGGGTACCCTTCTAGTATCTTGTAATTTGTGTTGATATTAATATAAATTTTCACCCTTTGCACCAAAAAAAATGAATGTGCATGCAAAAATATAACGTTATTAGATTTTTGTTAATTATGATATCAATGATATGATATTAGGGTCGTTCACACTGTTTTAAAGGCCTTAGGCGAGATTTGGAAATTAGGCCATGATGTAAAGCTAAGGCTCTATAAATTTGTTATTTCTTTAAAATACACGGTTATAATTATTTACGTAATATCTCATTTCATAAACGTTACGAGTATTATACAAAATTTCTACTCCTAATACTCCTTCCCCGATCCCATTCCCAATGCCACGAGCCATTCACCCAATTCTCCTTATCTCTCACACAATCCTCTGTATTCCTATCTAAATGAAACAACCTAGAAATTCTATCACAAAGCCTTCAATCATCCGCCTAGGGACGGAACCAGGAATAGTTCCCGTAGGGTCCGGGACCCCTATGGATTTTTTCGATATAGTGTTAATTATTTAAAAAAACATTGATTTTTTTCTAAATACATCTAAAATGCACCAGGTCCATTGATTTAACTCTATTATATCACAGTTTAAAAAATTTCCGACCAAAACTTAATATCACCCCAATACCCCTCTACATGACGAAGTAAACTCTACACCCAACTCGTCTATCTCTTCCCCTACCCCTACCGTAACAATATTCCGTCGCACCCTAAACCCATTCCCCCACCACCCACCCACTACCTATTATCATTTAACCCACCACTAACACCATAGATACTTTTAATCACCCTAAACACGCACCCTTTTTTCTAAACCTCCATCACCATTTTCCAAATAAAGCCAAGTTTTAGCCTGCAACGACCCAATGTTTTGAACCCCCCCCCCCCCCCAATATGATGCTAGAACCAAATCTTATTTAACCCAAGTCACTTTTTTCCCCTCCCCAACCCCATTCCAAAAGATTTATTTGTATTTTCAAATTCTCTCAACTTGATTTAACACACTCGAAGGCATACGGAATCTCGAAAAATAATACAATGGCAACACACACAATCATCTTATCATCTCTCACATATTATCTGAAAACTCATTCTTACTCTCTAAGAAACCAAAACTCACACCGAAATAAAAGAGTCATGCTAAATATACATTTTCTTTCTACTAACAAAACCTCTAGACCATGGTTGACCTTAGGTAATGATTACCTATTAATTATCACCGCCAGCCACCACACCCACAGCCGAACCTCACCATTGCCGGAAACATCCCCTCCAGAATATTCAAAAGTAAGATCACTTTTGAGATCTGGAGCCCCTCTCCAAGATCCAATATTTAAAAGTAAGATCATATCTTTTGTAGAGAAAGATTGTTGTGATGCCTAAAATCCGGTTTATCGGAATTCCTAATATCCGGTTTAGCGGAATTGTCGTTTTTGGAAAATGGTGGTTGGACATAAATGGGAGACGGAAATAAACAGGTGAAAAAAAGAAATGAGATGAGGATCTCGTGATTTAAAATTGACAAGCAAATAATGAAAAAAAAAAAAAAAAGAAAGATTTTCAGTGAGAGAGTGAAATTGGAAAAAAGAAAGATTTCTAGTGAGAGAGTGAAATGAATTTTGCAGGCGATGTGTTTTGAATTGTGTGTGAGAGATACACGTTAGTGTGTGTAAGAGAAATAATACATTTATTCAGTAAATTAGTAATGGAGATGAGTATGGTGATTAGCTGCTCAAAAGTTTATGAGTAGTGTGCGAAGCATACCACCCAAAAGAGCAATAATGAAAGGATACTGACATGTAAAACATGTAACTATTTGATGTATGATATCACACTTTCATAGGGAACAACAAATCTCACACTCTATTTTTGGTCGAAATGTAATGCCTTTACTTTGTACATGATGAGATGAATACAAGGTCTTTTAGCTTAAATTGGATTTCATAAGATATTTGACAAACCCAACAAAGACTACAAAGTTGACTTAGGGGTTAAAAGATGTGTTAATTTACATAACAAACCGTGCTAGAGGTGGCAAAATAGGTGAATCGGGTCGCTTCACGGGTCTAGATGAATTTGGGTTTAAATGGGTCACTTGTCTAATGGGTCTTCTAGAAACATGGGTCCGGATCTAAATGGGTTTTGGTCATTTTCAAAAAAAGTTTTTTTTTTTTTTTTTTTTTTTTTTTTTTTTTTTTTTTTTAATAAAATATGATGAAAGTGAAAAAAAATAAAAAATAAAAATAAAAATAATTTTGACCCGCTAGACCTACCTAAACTCATTGGGTAATTATTCTATAATTGCACTTTATATCAAATAAACAATTAGATCATCTCCCAACCACTAATGTTTCTAAATTGTTCGTAAGCCGAAATAGAGCCTTAAGTCTTGCTTAATTAGTAAATCCTAATGAATTGATGGATTAAATTGGAGGTTATTTATCAAACATGACCTTGCACTTATGATTCACAAAAATGTAGTCAATATTTTATTCAAGTTTTGATTTTTCACACTTTGGCCACAAGGTTTAAACTGTAAGTTTGATTATTTGCATTTTGAGCACTAGTACTAAAAATAATCTCAAAGTTAAGTAAATTGCTATATGGTAGCCATTGTAGTTTCAAGACTCTGTGGTCTTATGGACCATTTTCAGACATTTGTTAGATCAGAACATGAGGGTCGTCTATACGTTTATCCGCATTATGAGAATGTACTTGGCATTAGTAATGAGATAGAGAATTAATGCAAATATAGAAGTAAAGTCTGATGTTGGTTAACTCAAAATTGGTAATGCAAATCGAAAGTATATGTAAGTCAAAGTCAAGAAATCCATTGCCTAAGAATAGTTTATCTTTATATACCAAAGGAATACATTAAAACCACAAGAATGGTGAAAGGTTTTAACATCCTTACTAATTAATTTTAGAGTTAATTGCATTTTGGTCCTTATAGTTTGGCCAAATTGCAAAAGGGATCACAAAAGATGCTGGCAAAAGAAGGGTTCAAGCAGATGGTCAAGGGACGGGGCATTGGTTCACTAATGGCGATGGGAAGAGGGTAAGTTGGAAAGTTCTTGTTTTGTTATTGTAGTCATTTCAAATCAAAAAATTGTTAGAACCAAATATGGGTCATTTGTGGGTTCAGATTGCCATTTCAGAATACCTTAACCAGAGAACAAATGTTTAAGCAGTTAGTTCAACTATGTCAATCCTAACCCGTTTACGCATAATTTGAACATTGCCTATTTTTAATCATTTTCAAAACTGGTGGGTGGGTTGACTTGTTTAATCCATTATAAACATAAATTATCTAAATTTTAAAAAACTCAAATTTTGGGTCGTGTAAACTTGTTGAAAACACACAGCTCGAAAAACTGTTTAGACCAGAACCAAACCCGTTTATTTCCGTATCAATTTTGGGTCGTGTTTCGTTTTATGAATTTCTTCTCCTACTTTTTTATGGCATCTCTTTCTGTGTTGTATGATATAAGTAGAATTTTCTTGTACTTTCAGGTTTGTGTCAGTAAAAATGGGTAAGAGATGACTGGCAAAGCTGCTTACATTCACTTTAAAAAGGTACTTCTACTCAATTATATCTCCCAACTTTCTCACCTTGTTTTGCTTTATAATTGTTAAACATTGTTTTAAACTTTTATTTTTGGGCTAATTCTAAGAATGCATCTTTTGCTCAAGGTGTCATCACTTTTTAGGAAAAAAGTTTGGGTATTTCCAAAATAGACTTTGAGACTTGCGACTTTTTCCTTCCAATGTAAGAGTGACAAGTGTCCTGACACTTTTCAGATTCCAATCATTTTCGTACCTATGATTTTTAGTCGACTAATATCCAGCGACTTTTTAAGATTCGCGCGATTTTTTTTTGATATTTTCGAGAAAAAAGTCAAACTTTAAAAAGTAATATTTTATTACTTTTGCTCCTTCCCAATGTCGAGCGACTTAAGCGAATTAATTTGAGCGTTTTTAGGCAAATAGTACCTTTGTACTGTTATCCAATTTCTCCGAATGCAATATCTAAATCACTTGTTACTCAGTTTTGGGCATCTGCTTCAAAACGAAGTGAAACAGAGATTGGTGCTACGATTGACGGAACAGAGCATGTGGTAACGGAAGAGATGATAAGGAGGAAGCTTCGCTTGGAAGATGCTGATGGAGTATATCACTCAAAACAGATGGAGGTACTTGCTGGGCTAAGAGCGATTGGCTATCGGGGTACGAGGACTGACATTTGGCTGAAGAAGCATCTTTGCCCAATGTGGAGGTTCTTGGTTCACACGTTGCTTCAGTGCATAAGCAACAAGTCAGGAGGATGGGACCAGTTCTCTACCCAAATGGGCTGTGGTATTGTGTGTCTTTCCAAAGGGGTAACTTATAATTTTTCTAAGTTTATTTTTGATAACATGATTGAGAACATTCAAAGGAAAAAGAATAAGTTTTTAATGTACCCTAGGTTTCTGCAAATGATTTTAGACACCACTACCCAAGTCCAATCCTTTTATGCCGTAGGAGTTCTGTCAGCCAAACTTTTTGCCTCTATGAGAACTAACTTTGAGGGGGCACATTTTCCCTTGACAGAAGCTATGTTGACTCAGGGCAATGTGGCTGCTGATAGGAAGAATGTTGCCAACATCCCACCCTCTTCACCTGTTGCTACTGATGGCCATCCATCAGTCAATATTGATGAGGGCCCCTCCTTTTCTGCTGCAGCTTCTCATGTTGCTCCAGAGCAGCCTCCTCCAACACCAAATCTTTCACATTGTCCTAGTCCACCACCAGCACATGATACTCTTGATGATTTTGGGTCTGGTCTATACAGAATGGCCTCACCTAGCCCTCCTAGGGTACCTGTTGATGAGGTATCTCCTCATGTTGAGAATGACCATATTTCCACTGAAAGGTCCAATGAGGCTCCCGTTACCACAGAGCAATCTGCTGGTGGAGCTGAGGACCCCATTACTCTCACATCTGTGTATGATCTTATGAACAGGTATGCAGCTGAAGTGTCCATTCTGAAAAAGGAACTTGCAGAGACCAAGTCTTCTCTTGGTAGTAAGATTGAAGATCTACAGAGCAAAGTTAAGGACCTTGAGAACAGACTTGAAAAGGAAACCAAAAGGAAGTTTGTGGTTTCTTCTGAGGAGGATGATGATGAACCTCATTTTGAGTCTCTTGATATATTAGCTGATGTGTCCCTTAATGATCCTTCATCAGTCATTACAGAATCTTCAAAGGAGAAGGATCGTGTTCTTTACAAAAGAAGAAAGAGATCTTACCTGAATAAAGCAACTACTGAAGTATCCAAAGAACCAGAGTGTGTCAATGTTGCATCTGCTGATACCCCAATGGAGGATGTTGCTACTGAACTTGTTCAGTCTTCTATCATACAGAAACGCTCAGTGTCCACTTCTGCTGAAGCACCCTCTCAACATGTTTCTTCTGAAAGAGACTTGGGTGTTTCTACTGAGATTCCTATTATCGATATTGCTGATGATGTTTGTGCTAAGGAGACTGCTGATAAAGGCAAAGGTTTACTAGTAGAAGTTGAACTTGGTCCAGACTTGATAAGTGAAGAGGAAAGGCTCGGACAAGAAAGTCGGTGGGCTGAGTTTGAGAAGTCTAAGGAAAGTGAAGTATTTGCTAAACAACTTGAAGCAGAGGGTGTCTCAACCTTAACTCCTGAGAGACGAAGAGAATTGGATGCATTGCGTGTTCAGATGCCTGCCGAACACTGGGATGCTCTAACTCAGCATACTATTTCAAATCCTACTCTTGCTCAGAGCATCTTGCGAGCAGAATTTAATGGTGCAAATTGTGTAGCTCAGATGAGGCAACTTGGAGAACAAAGGAAGCAGGAAGCAGCCGCAAAAAGGAAAGCACTGATTACTGAAAAGAACACGGCAAAGAGAGAGACCTCTTACTGAAGCTCAGAAGAAATCTCGGATAAGGATTATAGTGAAAAATCAAAGTTGTTCTGTGCTTAACCGTGGTCTTTCAATGAAGCAAGTCGTGGCTTTATCTGATGCAAGACTGTTTTACATATATAATATTATTATGAAGTATTCTTCCTGTGACTCAACACCGTCTTCCGACTTGAAAAGGCTTGCTGAATATGAAGTTGCACCAGAAGCCAAAAGACCCAAGTTAGTTGAATCGGTGGAGAACTTTGATGATGTTCCACCCAAGGTGATTTCTTCAGTTGTTTCTGCTGAGACAACTTCTGAAGTTACTCCCTCATCTGACAAGGCCTCTTTTCCTGAAACTTTTGTTGTTTCTTCTAATGCAAACGAAGAAACTTTGGTTAAAGAAAATATCAGTGTTCCATCTGCTGAACCAACTACCAATTCTCCTGAAACGCCTCATGTACCAGATCCCAATGTGGCATCTGCTGAATCAGAAGAAGATACTCAAGTTAAGGAAACTGATATTGCAGGTGTGAAAACTAGAAATGCTAGACTCTTGCTGGCCAGGATGAACGCCATTCGTGATGGTGCTACTCCTAAGTCATCATCTACTTCCTCTAGTCCTACTAGCAAAACTAATGAAGAGTCTGAAGCTGTACCTTCTTCGGATATCTATAAGCCTGGTAGGAGGAAGAAGAGAATGGCCAAAAGAACTCTCTTGGATCTTGAAGCTGATAACGCAACTTTCATTACAGAGGGTTCTGCTACTGATTTTCCTGAGGGAGATCAAAATGTACTGGTCCATTGGACTCTGAAATATGATGAGCTGAATGTCATTCATCGAATGGATAAAACGTCAATGGAATTCACCTTTTTGAAGGAAATACTTCATTTGGTTGACAGGGCTGATTTGCTTAAACTATACTCTCTCGTTACCAGCCATTACTGCAATAAAGCACCACAAGGTTCTGGGATGTTCTTGTTAGGAGATCTTCAAGTACTGTTTAATTCTCATTCTCCCAATAGCAAAGGACATTCCATTTGGGCGAACTCTCATTTGTGGCGGGTTGTGTCTTGGAGACTCTATCCTCTCCCTCGTGTGCATGTGCTTGAGACTAAGGGTGGAATCACAGTCTGCATGTTTGCTGAAAGAAAGTATCCGTTGCCAATGAGACTCATGGAAAAGATGCTGGGTCAGAAGTTGGAAATTCCTCCAGATCCAGTGGGGAATGAAAGAGCAGATGCTGAATGACTGATTGGTTTGATCAAGACTCAACTTCTGCAAGCACAAGCTGCATCTTCATCATGAATGGGGTAATATATATTGTCCTCTGTAATTTGTATTGGGTTTGTTTTGTCATATAGTTTTGTTTGTTTGTCTGTTAGTTTCTTAATAAAAAAAAAAAAAAAAAAAAAAAAAAAAAAAAAAAAAAAAAAAACTAACTTTCTTTTGCAGGTGTGTTGTATTTTTGATGGTTTTTAACTCACCAGATATACCTTGTGTGTATCAAAGAGTTAGCTAGTCCAAAGGGTACAGCTTTGGTAAAGACATGTCAAATCTGTTGATAGTTGTAATGGTTTGCTCAAAATCATAGGGTCTGCAACCACTCATGCTTAATTGCTGAGTGTTGTATGGTCATCAATTCACCATGGTCTATTCCTATTTGGAATCCAAGAATTGACAAGCCCACAAATATATGGATTGTGGTAAAGGCAACTATCTCCATATTTGGTTATCAATTCACCAATTCTAAGAATTGACTAGTCCTGAGCAAACGGCTACAGGTAAAGACACATCAAATCCGTTTATATGGTTTCTGGTTTGCCTATAAATCAGATGGTTATCAGTGTACCATAGTTTTCGAACTTAAACATTTGGCTACTCCAGTAGTAATGGCTATTGGTAAAGAGACAACAAAACCATTAATTTCAATGATTCACCTCTCTCAGGTGTGACCACACCTGGATGTGATGAGAATAGATTGCAACTGATAAGTATTGATGTACATTATCTCTGTAAGAATTCAATCATCGGTCGATACAACTCGTCACCCTTAGCAGTTCCCAGAAAAGCGACCTTATTATGATCATGTTTGAATTGAAGCGCCATGATAGATATTGAAGGTTAGGGTTAAGATTTACACAGATGGAAGTGTTTTGAGTGAGAGTAAAAAGAGAATCACTTAATATGAGACGAAGATATGCACGTAGGGAATAAGTAGGAATTTCCCAATATTTGGTCAAAGTTGACCAATGCTGACGTGGACTTCTACTTTTACTCAATTTCACTTTCAACTTATGTAGAAACACTAGTGATTCTGCTGAAGAATACCATTCAGCAGAAACAGATCACGTATTCAAGAAGCTTCAGTAAATATCTTTTTACTGTTTCACCCACTCACATTAAATCTCAAGAATACTGGAAACCGTCTATAAAACAATCCCAATGCACACATATCTCTTCATCAAAAACCCCCAAATATAATCACAAACCCTAATTCAATCAATGCTCCAAAATTAACCACAATAAACCATGAGTACCAAACCTGAGATCATAGATCTCACAACATCATCCTCATCATCATCATCATCATCAACTGATGATCCAAACCCATGGCTTCATTACTTTCCACAACCATATCCATAACCAAAGAAATCACCCTTTCTCCCTTCTTCAGAAGATGATAGTGTAGTGAATCCAAGTGAAACTGCTGATGATTCTGATGACTCCTATAAGGAGAGAACATCTTACTCCCAACCTCCAGCACCTCAGCCTCAACGAAGGCCACGAGTCCGAAATCCACCACTCCCTAAAGATAGAGAGGTGGTTCTTGGTCTTTCAACACATATCGTATAGGGGAAATGCTTAAGGATGGTGGATGGATTGCATTTTGGTTGAAATCAATAGATGAAGCACAAAGGACATATTATTTTTCTCCATCACCTTGTGTGGTCATCGTCATCATCAACGTTTTCATCAATCCATCCTTTCCATTTTGATCCTTAGCATCCTCGTCATAGTAGTCATGCATCTCCAGCCATCGAGATAGAAGGAATGGGTGGTTATGCAAGACTTCACGAACGCATATCCAGCATCTAGTGTGAAAGATGTGAGTGATCATGCATATCCAACAGCCTGTTAGATGTTGGAATAGATGATATGAACTAGATTAGGATTAGTATCACATGTATAGCTGTTTTCTTGTACTTGGATTTGATGTTGATTGTACTCTGTAAGCTGTAAGCTGTAAACTGTTTCTCGAATGAATGAATGAACAATATGTTTTTATAGAAAAGAACCAAAAATATCCAAATTGATTCAACAGTTGATTGTATAACATTCTCACAACGTAACATAAAAAAACAATAAAAGCAACCCATTCCTGTAGATATTATTATTCAAGTAACAAACATTAAAAATTCTAGATGACTGATAAGTTGTGCTTCCATTGTGTTAAAGTTCAAATTGGAGTAACTATAAATCGTCCAAATGAACAACATTTTCAGTTACAGGTTGTGACTGAATGTTGTTAGGAACGATGTTTTCAGGAGTAGATGATTCACATTTCCATACGAAATCATTGTTTGATTGAGCACTTGCTTCTCCCTCTTCGACCTCTACACGCGTCCTCTGTCCTCCATGTCGTTCTTGTTCCACTGCTTCTTCGTTAGTTGTAGGGGTGCACGATTGTGAGTTTCTTTTACGTTTCTGACATGTGACATTAGTTCAAACAACCATATGAGTAATTACATTAAAAATTATAATTGAAATAAAATATAGAAACACACTTGCCTTGCTTGTCATCAACGGTTCAGTACATGACTGTCTTGTGTGTCCTGCCTTTCCACACCTGCCACAGGTTTTGCTTTCTGGCTCTTCCCCCTGTGATCGGATACGTGTTTTTTCTTTGGGTCTTCCAGGTTGTCGCTTACCCATAGCAGGAGGTTTTACGGTTTGCAAGTCATCAGGAGTACGCCACAAGGATACATCTTTTAGAGGATAAACCCTTGCTTCGTATGTATTTTTTAGTGACGTTTTCTTAAACCAATCCATCGCCCAACTGCTAGTGTCAGTCATCCCTTCAACTCTAGACACAGCACAAACATGACCACAAGGTAGACCAGATAGCTGCAATTTGCGGCAAGTGCATTCTCTGTTGTCAAAGTCAACAATATGAACATGTTTCGGATCAGTAACTTGGTAAATCTTGTGCATCTCAATTCCGTTAACACCCCAATTAGCACTCTTTGCCATTCTGTTGTTTACTTTTGCATTTGCCCATTCGCTAAGTTCATCCGTTGGAGCATCTGAAATAAAAAAATAATAATACATTTTCGAGCGACGTGACAAATATGTAATAAACCAATTATAATAGACGGTTTTTTTAAGTTACCTTTGTATTTTGCTCGACGTTCAAAATACCATTTTTGTAGAAGCCTTCGGTAGTACTCCATTAGCTGGGTTATTGGAATCTTCCTAACATCTTTGGTTACAGAGTTTACTGATTCAGCACTATTTGAGGTCAAATAATTGTACCTGTTTGCAGGGCAGTAAGCACGCGACCATTTATCAAATCCAGCTTCATCTTTTAGTTTTTTATACACATCAGGTTTTAATGATCGAATCTCTGAAATTGAAGCATCAAACTCCTGCTCTGTGTAAGCTTTGCATGTCCTCCAATATATAGCCTTCCACTTTCTAGTTTTCAAAGTGCAGTTCATCATTAAATGCCGACAACAAAAACCATGAAACGCGTTGGGAAAAACGGTACTACATGCATGTGCAATTGCCGGATGTCTGTCAGAGATGATGGCCAAATCTTTTACTTCACCAATGCATTCTTTAAGTTTGCTCAAAAACCATGTCCATGATTCATTGGTCTCACCTTGAGATACACCAGTTGCAATAGGTATAATCTGGTTGTTGCCGTCCATCCCAACAACAACCAGATTCGTACCAAGGTATCTCCCTTTAAGATGTGCTGCATCAATGATTAGCAATGGTCGCATAAAACGTAAGAAGCTCCGAATCTATTTTAAATCAATCAGAAATTGCTTAATTAATAAAATTTTGATAATAATGAAGGTATTAATCACAAATAAAAGATAATAGAATATATGGAAAAATTACAGCAACACCGAAACCAATGAATACCATCTTAAACCGATCTGTATCATCTGTCTCAATGTGTGTTACTGTCCCCTCATTTTGCAACTTTAAGTTATAGCATTAATACGACAACTGCTCAAAAGACTCCCTAGGACAACCGTTCAACAACTGTAATGCAATGTTTTTCCCACCCCAAGCTCGGTAGTAAGAAATGTCTACTTTCCAATTAACATTAAAATATTTTTTTATGTCCGCACCCGTATATACCCGTTTGTAATTCCTCAATTTATCAATTAGTAGGTGACCCACTAATTTTCGGGTAGCATTTCGATGATTAGGATGAATTTTTGTTCTGGAACATGTATGACAGTCGTTAATGGAAGTAACATAGAAGTATCGGCTAACAACACTTTTTCGTGCGTTAATGTACCAGTTACAACTTTCTACAAAACAAGCTACACTGTACCTTTCTTACATGAGTTAGTAACTTTATACTCAAACATATCAACCAACGCTTTTATTCCTATTGCATAAATGCATCCTTGCTTATCATCAAACCGACTACCCACCTTTAATTTAGATACTACTGGGTGTTTATGGTTACTTAGATTTTTAATTATGGGATCAGCTGAAGTGGGTGGATCAGGGATATTTAGAAATGTGGTTTTCTGCCAACTAGGATGCACATCTACATTAACGTTTGCACCTGCACCCTCCTTATTATGATCTTCAACTTTTGGTGTTTGAAAATCAGATTCTTGAGGCAACAAAGGAACATTAAGATCAATATCAAGAGTCTTAGAAGAAGTAGGCGGCTTTACCTCTGAAGATTTCTCGATAAGTTTGATGTATAGCGTCTGGATCAAGTTCTGCTTACAGCATATTTCATGAACGAAGAAAGAAACATCATCATCGTCACTCACATGAATTTTGGTTGAATCGGACATGTAGTATAAACTGATGATCTTATCTTTAATCTGATATTTGTTAGTGAGATAGGTAATCAGCTGTAGGTAGGTGATGTTAACTGGAAGTAAAACTCCACGAATTGATGTCTCAAAATCCAAATAAAGTTTGAATTTTTGGGGATTAGCCGAAGTCATTTTTCTGGGATTTGTGTTCACTGTTCTGGGTTTGTACAAAACAATAAGGGAACCAAAATAAAATTCGCTGAAAATAGGACCTTTTAGTCGCTCAATATAAAATTCGCTAAAAATTTTCCCTCCGCAATATTCATTACCCGCTCATTCACAAAGTATATTTCCCGCCAAATTAGATGTGACTCTACTATAAAAGCTTCGAGTTTACTCATTGGGTAAATAAAACAATGGCTCCCTCCTCTGCCTCTACCTCCAGATCCAATCGAAAGCCATTGGAATACTACATCAATGCTACACACTGCGAATGTCCAAAACCATTACCGGTGGAAGTACAAACCTCTTGGACCCGGACTCATCCTGGTAGAAGATTCAAGGCCTGTCCAATTTATGTAATATTATTATGCATTATACTTATTTTACTTGTTAGGTTGAATATGTGAATTTAACAAATTTATATTTTAGGACAAAAAGACCAAATGTAACTTCTATGGGTTCCTAGACCCGGAACTACCAACTGAGTATTACAAAGATTTGTTTTACAAGGAACATGAGGAAAAGAAACATTTAATGAAGACGAGAAAGAGTTCAGTCTCGGATGAAGTTATTGAGGTTTCAAACAATGATATCATGAAAATGTTGGATGAGTTGACTTTTATCAAGTCAAGAGTGCAAGTTCATGACAAAGTTGTGTTGGTTTTCAGTTTGATTGTTCTCTTGAGTGCTGTAGTTTGGTTATGGTAATCTGTTTACCAATAAGTGTCATGTAATATGTATGTTATAGTCTTTTTAGCAATAAGATTGTATGTAGTCGTTTTTTCAAATCAAATGGATGTTTGTAAAAAACAAACGTTTTAGCACTTTACACAACATGTTTGTTGCAAATCAACAGTATCACAACACGTATATACAGAAACTAGGGCATAAACAAAGCCTGCATGGGTGTTAGGAATATACCAAGTTGCGCTACACAGACATGCATAAGAAGTTGTCTTTTGATGTCCTTCACAGACATCCAGTTTGTGGTTACATTTGGTTGAACAACAAAAGTCTAAAACCACATACAAGCCATACCGAAACAGATGAAATGCATCTTTATTCATCACTTGTATGAACAGCCACCTTATACTTCCAAAAGTACTCCACCATATGCTCTCGATACGCCAAAGCAACTTTAAGAGGGTCATCAACCTTCATACTTAAGTTGTTACCCAGCCTGTGCAAAAAAATACATACCCAAACTCCACAATCACCGTATGCATTGGCTTGTATAGGGACATCATCCGCAACTCGAAATGTGATCTTATAATCAGAAACAGATATTGAGTTGGCTTGAAGAACTTTACACAAGTTTAGATACTGTGGTAGCTTTCTCTCAAAAGTGACCCTCCATTTTAAATTCTTTTCTCTCGTCTCAAGTTCTGGCGTACCTAGTGTGTCATAAATTGTTATAACTCCGGTACGAATTTCCAACTCGGCGAGAAACCAGTGGCACTCGGGTACGTTCACAGGAAAGTATACCTAAATGTGATCAAATAATCCTTGTCATAATTCATCACATTTTGAGCATGTATATATTTACCCAAATATCTAGAAGAAAGTATGGTCTCTATATACAAACCTTCTCGACACTAGACCATGGCAATGGATAGCGTTTACCAGTGGCGTAGTAGGCACGCATAGACCCTTCAAGGATAGAGGAAGAGAAAAATGGTCCAGCCATAGCCCAATCGGCATTGCCCGGCCTGAACTGCCACATTAGATCAACCCAGAGATCCAGATGCTGCAAATTTTTTTTATAAGCAAAATACCGGTAAACTAAATCAAACAAAAATAATTAAATTTTTTATGGAAATTAAATATCTGTTAGGTACCTCATCTCCAAGCCATCCTTTTTTATTGCCTCTTCCATAACCCAACAAAGCCAACCAAAATTTTCGATGAACAACGACGTCGCCAAGACCCCAAGGAAAGCTATGCGATGACTTCAAATCTTTTTTTATAAAGGTAGCCATACACGCCGGTTTAGTAATCTTGTTGATATCGCAACCTTCATGACGTGACAGATCCTGAATAAAGTTAAAAACAAGATTAAAGTATATGTCTTTAAGATGTCTGTTTGTAAATGTACTTCTTCTATACCTCTACCCATGTTTCCAACTGATTATCTTCACCAGGTGGTGGATTAATATCTTTTCTCAGTCTTTTGGAACGTCGTTTCGGCAACTGTGGAGTCGTGGAAGGGAGATTCACGTATGGCTCCTGCAAACACTTGCCCACCTGCTTTGTCCTTTTTGACTCATCATCTTGTTTCAAAACAGGAGTACTCTCTTGGGTAACTTTGGCATCACTCTCTTTGGTAACTTTGGCCTTTCTAGTTTTCTTTAATGCTATGGCATTATAAGGTGACTGTCTGAACTTACTTGCATTTCTCTTCCTTTTACCCCGCATGAAAACATACTATAGAAAAAAAATTCATCATTGAAATAACATCAAACTTTTGAAGTACATGGGGTAAGTTTAATTTATAATGTAGCTGTACCTCAGAAGCTGTAGGCAAAGGCTTACTGGCTTGTCCGTCAGAATTATGAATCATCGTCTGTCTTGCCTTCACAGCATCATTATCAATTTTGTCTATTACCGCCTTGGTTGACAACTGATTTGCAACTGGTAACTCAACCCCGCTTTCTTTCTCCTTAACGTGGGCATCAACATTGTATGCTTCATTATGAATAACCGTATCTCCAAGATGATTCATATGCTCATACCCCATCCCTGCCATTTGTGACACTGCTTCACTTACTTTCTGACCTTCATGAGAATCTATAAGGTTATTTTGATTACCTTGAACCACCTCTATAGATTTCTCACCACCATTTAACACTGCCTCACGATCATGAGAGTGTTCATCAACAGCATTGCAATCAACAATGACATTTTCATTAACTTGAACAACCTCTATAGATTTATCATCCACATTTAAAACTACTTCACCTACTTTCTCACGATCATGAGAGTGTTGATCAGCAGAATTGCAATCAACAATGGTATTTTCATTACCGTGAACGCCCTTTACAGACTTATCATCAACATTAAACACACCTTCATGAGCATGTATTTCATGTGCTTGAACCGAGTCTCCAGGTTTATCAGCACCAGATTTATCATCAACCTCAATCGGTGTTTCGCCATCTTCCTTTTTTTCAGCAGCATTTTGTTCATCTATCCCAACCTGTTTGTCCTCAACTTCCGAAAATCCATAAACAGAGAAATCATCTTCTAGCTCCACCTGTTCATCTAGCTGCAGCTGTTTCCCCTGTAATTATACAAGAATAACACATCTATATGGATGACCAAATATAGCAAACATGTATAGATAGTGCAAGTGGAATTTATATATACGTACTTCAACAGCCGATTGAGAAAATGTTTCATTCAAATTAGGTAAATTCAAATGACTGGGATCATGATCTGGAATGTGATCATCTAACGGCAATGGTCCGTCGTGAAGAAAATATTCCACAAGCTGTGACATAGTTGATGGAAAAGCGGCAGGGTCTATATAAGTAAGACCAACTTGTTCGTTTTCAGCATTTACACAACTAGATTTGTCGCAATTCTGTAGTTAACCAAACTGATTTAGGCATGTAACAAAAAAACAATAAAATAAAAAAAGTACTACTAAAAGGAACATAACCTTATTATAATCAGCCGAATGAACATCACCAGAATGAAGATCAAACAAACTAGGACTACCATTCCAGTTTTCATTATGAATTGGACTTGACGTCTGAATTTCCATGGCATTTTGGCCAAAACAAGCCTCCTCCGATTTGCCGTCCGTATCAGTTGAAGTCTGAAATTTAAAATATACAATCATTTATACTACTAAAGAAACCTGCTAGCAGTGGATTCAAAACCACTAGCAGTGGTTTGATAGACACTAGCAGTGGTTTGATAGACATTAGCAGTGGTTTGATAGACACTAGCAGTGGTTTGATAGACACTAGCAGTGGATACATCAAATTTACAAAAACAGCCCCTCAAGTGATACATTAAAGGAACCTGCTAGCAGTGGATTGAAAACCGCTAGCAGTGGATTGAAAACCCTAGCAGTGGATACATCAAATTTACAAAACAACTCCAAGGAGGAATGAAAATCACGTGTGTGTACATTTACAACAAAGCCTCATTATACTTACGACTTACGAGTTGTTAAAAGAAGTTGTAATATACGTGTCTCATTTTCTAATTCAAAGTTCTTACGAAACATATATCCTAAAAATGAATGTAAAGACCATGTTCACCTTTGGACGTTGTATCTTTAGAGCTTCCTCAACAACGGCAAGTCTAGTTTTAATATCATTAAGGACTCCCACATTAATGTCTAGCTTGATCGGGGTTGTATCTTTATTGGCTCGGGGTTGTATGTTTAGAGCTTCCTCTACAACGGCAAGTCTATTGTTAATACCGTCAACCTTGGCATGTATGTCTAGCTGATTGGAACTTTGACCTTTATCAGTTACTGGCACATCATTATTGACTATAGCCACCTCTTTATCACCTAACGCCACATCTGTATCAGATATCACCACCTCTTTATGCACCTACAAAGCAAGATCGAAACATAATGTGCAATGGTCAATTGTCAACGTGAATACAACCATGGTTTGCACAAATGGGCCAACTTACCTCATTAGTGGGATCATCGGCAGGTAATTGATCTTGTAGACTATCCAACTGGCTCAAATATGCTTTACTTGGTGCAAACCATGGTTGTAACATTTCCGCATTTGTTGGAAGAAGATCCAAGACTGGAATAGAACGCTAGTAAACAAACAATTATAAAGTTAAAAACAAATATAACGAAGTCGTAACTTATTTGACAAATACAAACAAATGGAAATGCTTACAGGACCAAAAAGTTTGCCATAATGGCGTTTGGCAAATGTTTTACCCTTTGACCAACACAGACAACGTGGTATCTTTGACGGGTCTTTGTTCCACCATTCAGTGCTAGTGGGATAACTCTCAAGAATCCATATCTAAAATAATCGAAAAGAATAAAACCATTGTATGAACTGCTAGTAAACAAAAACTGATATGTTCATAAATGTATACACATCTAACCTTAAAAGCCAAGAAAAAGCCAGAAATATTATATGTTGCAATTGTAGAAGGGTTTTCTTGCAATTTCTCTTTGTAGTGAGCATTGTAATGCCGGGGGTACCAAATTGGCTAAATTTTTGTAAAAACGGGTCCACAAGAACTCTCCCCAAGGATATGCATTCCATGCCCCAAAATCCTCACCTAATTGCAACAAATGACTGTCAACAATGTACCAAGGTCCACGACCTATGAACACGACCTCAGCGACTAGCAACAGACATACCCTTACCGCATCCTCAGCTGATAACTTTGAAAATTCCGTGTCATTCCCAAACAAATCTAAAAGCTCATTGCCTTTTACAGTTACCTTTCTTATTAATTGTTTTTCAGAAAAGACACGCAAAGCAAAAGGACTTCGATCAATTTGTACATGGGGAGGCAAACGACCAAAACGAAATCCAGTCATCAATAGAAACTGTTCCCGACCGAATTTCAATACATTGTTCCCAATTTTGTATAAAATGGGGGGACAAGAATCAAGAAGTTTGTCGATAATTACCTGGTGTTGTAAAACGAAATTAACAATATGATTGCCTTTACCTAGGTCAGGAATATCTAACCATGGCCCAAAAACAGTTGCTCTGAACAGCCTCATTCGATCTGGATTGCTTAACAATTTAGACTTAATTTGCGAAAACAACTTAACCTTGGAACGAACCGTTAACTTAGCATCAAAATATTGGGGAATGTAAGCCATTTTGGAGTTTATTTGACTGAATAATTAGGGATTGATTTAGGGTTTCACAATTTTGAATTGTGTTTTTTGTGGTAGTAGTGTTAGTGTGAGTGTTAGTGTGTGTGTTTGTATTTGGGTAAAAAATTTGAAAACAGGGTAAAAAAAAGGTTTCAAAATAATGTTAAAACAGTACTTTAGGTACAAAAAAAGTACATAAATTAAGTCGCTTATATTGATTCGCTTAAGTCGCTCAACCTCGGGAAGGAACATAATGTATAAAAAAAATAATTTTGTAACTTTGACTTTTTTTACTAAAGGACAAAAAAACATTTCGCAAGATTCTAAACAAAGTCGCCTAGATTCGGTCGCTGTAAAATCGTAGCTGTAAAAGTCAGAAAAAATGATTGGGTACACAAACTTCGAAGGACACTTGTCAAGCTTATATAAAAAGTAGAAAAGTCGCAAGTCTCAAAGTCTATTTTGGAAATACCCAAACTTTTTTCCTAAAAAGTGATGACACCTTGAGCAAAAGATGCATTCTCATAATTACCCCTTTATTTTTTGTGTGTAAATATGATATGAGCTAAATAATGATGCTTTTGCCATTTAGCAAGTCTGATTCCAATTATCATTGAAGAATATCTGTTGTTTTGACAGGAGAGTGGTGGAGGATTTAAAAATAAAAAGGCAAAGAAAACCGCTACCAAGAAGAAATGAGTGTTGATCGTGTTCTCAAATGTGTGATTGGTATATCCGTATCTAATCATGTTGAGACACTAAGAGTCTGATTTGGATTGTTCAAAGGCAGTTGACACTAGTATCTATCAATCTACAAACGAAAACTTTCATAAGTGTTGAGGCTGCTTGGTACTGGAAAATAGAGGAAAGAAAGCGGAAGCTTTTCAAAATTCAAGTTGTAGTCCAGCCCTTTTTTTTACTAATGAACAAACTTTAGACATGGGTTTAGTGTTTCTACAAGAGATTTATAGTTTTTCAATGGCGATTATACTAATAAATGGATGTCATTTTAGCTTACAGTGATTTTCGATCAAAACATACCTTATTTTTCATGCATATGGTTCGAATTTCCTCCTAATAAAGTTCGACTTTGGTTCACAATTGATTTTCGTTCTTTTCCATTGGCTTTTTTCGACGTGGGTCAATTTATGCATGCAAGATCTTGTGTCGATAACTCGATAAGGCTAAACTATAAATAAGGACAATATATAGTCCCATGTCAAACTCGTGGATGGATTAATAAGTACCACTAAGAGACGATATACAAACTATAACCAAATATGGACATTTACAAATTACAAGTTATTTAGAAATAAGAGCACAAATGGCATATCTATAGAAACATGTTACTTTTTTATTTCTATTTTTGATGTATGTTTTAACTTTTATGTTGTCTTTATATGTCAAATTGCCAGGTCATCTTGTAAGAAAGTTTTGGAGTTTATAGAAGTGTGAATCCTAAACGAACTAGAAAGAAAAATATATAACATATGATTTATAGGCTAAAATGGTCCAATCGAAGAACATGAAGATATGATTAATCAACTCAAAACTTAAATCACACTTCACTTTGTATATCTATATCTATTCTACTTTATAATGCATTTAGGCCTTCTAAAATTAGAAGGCTTAAAAATTCAGACTTTTTTACTTGCTTATTATGGAAAGAGTTTTTCTAACCAAAAATTAAGATAAGGAGCTCCAATCATGAGATGACATTGTCACTTCTTAACAAACTCCAAGCCTAACTTCTAACAAACTCCAAACCTAACTCCTAACCACTAAAAATTAAGATAAAGAGCTCCAATTATAAAATGACATGTGTCATTTCTCAACTAAAAATTCATCTTTATTTTTAAATTAAAATATCTTTTTATCTACTTATTTTTTTTTATAATCTAATTTCACCATATTTTCTAAAATTTTATGCTCTTTAATTCAACATCAATTTGATATATTTTTAGGACTTTTTAGTTTTTATATTTTTAATGGGTTTATTTTATTTTAATTCAAATTTTTACAACTTTAACCTTTATTTCATTTATTTCAATCAATATAATCTTGATTCGTCAAAATCATATACTTTTGGGGTAGTGTTTGACGCGTAAGAGATTGCGAGGGTATTTCTATATGCGGGAATAATGATGTCGCGGGAAAGCTAAGGGAAAGTTACGGGTAACCCAAACAAACACTTACAACTAACACATATACATTCGAAGTGTTGTGAAACGAATTCACTAAACGGGTAAGCAAACACATATAACTATACTTATCGCCGCCGCTGTGCGCGGGTACCCGGCTAGTTTCCTTAAAAAGACAAACTTTTCAATTCTGAAAATGAAGATATGATTAATCATTACATGTTCTCACTCACCAACCTCAAACAAATATAAAGAATAAAGATGAAGTAGAAGAACTTGTATTTTAAATGAACAAGCTCAAACTTGAAAAGTATCTTTCTGATTCTCGAAGGCAAAAGTTGATCGAGAAAAGTGACTCAACACAAAATTTAAATTATATATAGAGATTGAAATAATAACCTTATCTCCACATGTAACATTTCATTATTGAGGACCCGTTTGGTTTGTATGTGGGTTTAGAATTACAATTTAGATTTAGATTTGGATTTGATGTGAGAAAGAGAAATAAAATTAGAAGAAGTAAAATATGTATTTAACTATATAAATAATTAATTTTTATAATTAAATATATATTTTATTATTAATGAGGTCCACGAAATGTGAAATGAAAATTTAGTGGAGACCACTTTAATATGAAAACCTAGCTAGCACCCTTACTTTCAAAACATGTGAGCCCATTGGAGTTCACTCCCAATTTTAAATAACTCTTTTATAAACAAACATCGGATTTGCATTTATTAAATCCCAACCCCAATCAAAACCCACGTACCAAACGAGGCATGAATTATGAAAAAACATGGCATTCCTTTTCATGTAAACAAAACCATGTGATATTAGAAAATTTTAATACTCACTGGTTATAATGCTTGCGAGGCAGGTTAATTTGTATTTTTATTTATTAAAAAACAAATAGTTTAATTTTTGTTTTCTATTTTTTTTTTAATTTTAATTTATATTTATGTTTGATGCACATGTTAAAAGTTTATATAAGTACTTTCATAGACTTGGTCATCTTTATATACAAAGTTTAGCTACCGCATGTTGTGTTTGTGTATCGATAATTTAGATCAATTTATTTTCAAGTCTTATGGTGAAATATTAATGGTTGTGTTACCATGTCACTTTTGTAAGTTTAGCTATTATAGTATTTTATAATTAGACAATAAGAACACTAATATAATGTGTTGTAAATTTATCATCATTTGAAATTTAAATGGAATTTTCTAAAGCTATGTTTAACGCATTTTGTTGCTATAAATATATACTTGTATTTTTTAATTTTTTAAACCAAAAATGTTTTGTTTATTACTCTCTCCGTCCCATAATAACTGTCCAGTTTGACTTTTGTATGTCATTTTTTCTCAACTTTGTCCTTAAATATTTTTGTTTGCATTATCTAATATTTTATGAAAATCATATAAATGAAAATACATTTAGAACCCAATTCATTCATATATTTTTCATCGAGTGTTATATAACGTAAACAAAATTATTTAAGGTCAAAGTTGAATAAAAAAGACTTAAAAAAGTTAAAGTGGACGGTTTTTATAGGACGGATGTAGTATTTTTTTACCTAGATATTTCAAACTAAAAGATTTTAGTTGTCCTTAAGCATTAAAAAGTAATGAATTTTAAAATATTTTAATTTATCTTTTATAACCTAAATTAACAAAACGGGTAATCAGATAAGTGTTCAAATTCTCCAAAGAAAGCGAGTCCTTGGCTAAGATATATGGCTTATGAGCTTATGAACTAAAAAGAGAAAACTAATTGGTATTCATGTTTTCGTTGTGTGTAGCCAGTGTAGACACACGGGTTGTTAAGATTTTCTAGCTACCAAATTTTTTCGTAAGTATTGTAATTATGTTTATTGTTTCATCCTAACTTAGGCAGGGGTTCGTAACATTCTCAAGTTTAGCATCTTCATCTTTCTTCAAATTATGCATCATTTGGCAAAATAAACATTATCAAAGCACTTCGCCATCTTGTAAATACATATATTGTTACCAGAAACAAAAATGCAATCTAACAAAAGGTTTTAGTGCCTTTTAAGGGTTTAGAAGTTTGACAATTTAAGAAACTTTGTCGCTTTGCAAAATATTAGTAACTTTAATAAGCATGTTCGTACGTGTAAGACATCAATTCGGTTCCCATAAGATTTTGGAAGGCAAGAAGGTTCTGTAAACTCAATCATTGATTAGGAGAACTCTTTGTAACGTAGTTTCATCATATATCATTCGGTTAGCGTATCATATTCATTATGTTTCATACTTCATACTTTTTGATTATCTTTGTTATGATTATTACTGAGATTATGGGCTAACACCCTTAAGTGTTAGCCATGTTTATGAAGATTATGTGTTATTAATTTGTTTTACATCGATTACTAGTTAACTTCGTTGGATATTATTTACGCTTATCGCCATTACTCGTTTATTTGCTTAATCTTTGTCATCTTGTAACTAGATCTTTGGAATATAGCATAAAATTCCGTAACTTTAACCGGTTAAGTGAATTATAAACATTAGATCTGTATCATGATAATTTGAATGTTTGACACCAATCGGTTATGGCCTAGCGAAACTAATATGTAATAGTCCTAGGTAGGTTCATTTATTGTGACTAGTAAGATCTGTAGCGACTAGATAGATGACATTAGAATAAGGCAAATAAGTTGGTATAGTATAATACTATACATAATTATGATTAATAGTTGAAGCACATTACGCGGGCTTCGTTAATGGTGACATCATTAACCCGTCGTCAGTGCCTAGGATTAAGGGAGAAGACCAATCTTGTTTACATTAGCAAATCACCAACGAGGGTAGGTAACTAACTAGAATTGTAACGCCCCGACCCGCCAAGGGTAAAGGAATCACAAGTAATGGTGTCATATCAAAGCAAAACATTCATAACCAAAAGAAAGTCTTAACATAAATGCGGAAAATAATCCAAGTCAAAAGACTTCAATACATAGGTCCCAGCGGAAGCATAATAAACTTCAAACATAATATCCAAAAAAAATAAGTCTAAATGGTATCATAAGGAAATCAAAGCTAAATCTCTAAGGTAAGTCCACTCAAGCACTCATCCCAAAGCAACCCAGCTTCAAATGCTTAGATACCTGCCGCGGAAGAAAAGAAAAGTGCGGCTGAGCTTCAAAAGCCCAGTGAACAGATATGAAAGCAAAAGCTAATACTAAACGATAACGGATATGAAATAAAGTAAATGAGCTATACAAAATCTTTATCATTTTCAAAGCATAAATCATAATTTCAAAAGAAGTTTATAGTCAACTACCACGAGCCCAGAACTTATATCAGATCACATTCATATTCACACAAGGCAACATTTTGTAGGGGAGACCTACCAGAGTTATGAAGGACGTGCACGCACGCAGCATCAATCATCAGATAACATATAACATATAACAGATAACAGATCTAGGATGCATCCATACGCCCCTTCCTACATATTCACAAATATGCTTCACCATCCAGAGACGTGGCAGAACATCACTCTACTGCCCTAGAGTCATATCAGAGGTGCATCACTGATACGGACATGGAACCCCCATGACTAGTTAAATATTTGGCTCGGGTGTCAAACTATCTTAGGTCAAATCAGAATGTCATAACTGACACAGATCATATTTTATCAGAAAATCATTCATGTTTCCAAAATCATAGTTTTCATATCAATCAGTTCAAAATCAGATGTTTCATAATTCAGAAATCAAAGTTCAGATAAGCAATAGCTCAAACAGAAATCAGATTTGGGATTCATAGCAAAGGCTTAGGAAAACCTAATACGAAAGAAAACATTAAGAGAAACCTTTACTGAAAAAGGTCAGAATATCTGTACCTTATTCCAATGCAAAGATCGAAAAGCAGAAAGACGAAAACAAAGGATTACTCCCTCTTCACAGAACCTATAGACATTAACGGTCGTCCACGTTATTAATGATTCCATAATCGTCAAAATGATCTTTTAATATTTAGTATCCATAATTAGTAATCTTTATACTTTAGGGTTTTATTAATGAGTCTTAAGTATTTTATAATCAATGTTGTAGATTAGGGTTTGTTATATCATTTATTAAAGTCCATCTTTAAATGTGAAAATAGTTTTATAAGTTATAACTCACACATGAAATAACACTTACTATATTTAGTTCAAACCCTAATATACTCTCATTTACGTTCTAGGGTTTCTTACTCTTTAATATCTCATTAATATGTATTCATTTTACATGTTACGTCTTAATAATTCTCCACTTAACCTAATACGTAATTAATAACCTTCTTTACGTTTACCCTTATCATACACGTTTATGATTTCATGTGAACATACATTATTAGGGTTTAGTATACTTCATACGCTTTACTCATAAAACTAGGGTTTTATATTTACGTAACCTTTATTTATTAATTACATGTCTAAATCTCATGTACACTTATTTAGTTCACTTAGGGTTTCGGCTAGCATGTTTTATCCAAGTCCTAGCTCATCTAAACGTTACATATTCAAGTTACATGTTTTAAACCTCATTCGAAAACTCATGCATGCCTCGTCTCACTTCATGCATGTCTCGGCTCACCTTAACTCAACATATACATGACCCGATTCAATATTACTTATCACTATACACGTTCCTTATTAATTATACGCTTAATATAAATTAGGGTTTCTAGTTTTTCTTGGTTACCACCTCTCGGCCCCAAAACAAAAGAAAAGAAACGCGACAAATCAATTATATCTCAACATATACATGCAAGGTATGTTAAAAGAAGATGAATAAACGTTATACCTTAGCTTGAATAAGAAAAATCGACACCAAGGGTGTTTGGGAAGCTCTCGGCCGAACAAAAGAAAAAGAAAAGGAGAGGCAAAACTAGGGTTCCAATTAAGTGATTATATGTTGTATTTATAGTTATAGAATTTGAGTTAGATTAGGAAAGTGTTTGGGTTTGGGTTGGCTTGGGTCCAACCGAATACACACACACAAACAATATGGGCTTCGGCCCCCTCCTCCTTGGCTCACACGAACACAACAAACACCCCTCTTGGGCTTAGGCTTGGCGCAAAACAAAATAAAAGACACGAGTCCAATAAACAAACGGCCCAACTTCTTAGCGAATCATTTACTTCCTTCGTCGTACCAAAGTCGTTCACGAAATTATACTCGTTAAGTTTTTATTTATTTAGGTTTTTAATTTCCGTACTTTATTATAAACGTATTTTACATATTTTATTATTCTTGGTTCCAAGGGTATTTTAGTCTTTATATAGGTTTTAGATTTTTCGGGTTTTACAACTCTTCCCCTCTAAAAAAAATTTTCGTCCTCGAAAATTGAAACGAAACGAAAACGATAACGAAACAAGAACATACCGAATTATTCAAAGAAATGAGGATAACTAGCTCGCATCGACTCTTCGGTCTCCCAAGTAGCCTCACGCTCTGGGTGATTTTTCCAAAGAATCTTAACGAACGGGATGACTTTACTTCTCATGACTCTTTCTTGTCTTTCCAAAATAGCTTCTGGTTCTTCAGGCAAAGACATATCGGATCGAATCTGATCAAACGGATACGAAGCAACGTGTAATGGATGATAATTGTATCCTCTTAGGAGAGATACATGGAACACATCATGAACATGCGATAACTGAGGCGGAAGTGCTAATCGATACGAAACTTCTCCTATACGTTCCAGAATTTCAAACGGACCAATGAATCGAGGACTAAGCTTGCCCTTGATTCCAAAACGTTTCACACCTCTAAACGGCGAGACCTTCAAAAACACACGATCACCAACTCGAAATTCTAAATCACGACGATGCTTGTCGGCATAGCTTTTCTGACGAGACCTAGCCTCCTTCAACTTCTCTCTAGCAACAGCTACTTTCTCATTAGTGATCTCAATCATTTCCGGTCCTTCAATTAGACGTTCACCTACTTCATCCCAACAAGTAGGTGATCTACATTTCCTTCCATAAAGAAGTTCAAACGGTGCTGCCTTAATACTAGCATGCCAACTGTTATTGTATGCAAACTCTACCAAACACAAATATTCATCCCAACTGCCAGTCCATTCCAAAGCACAAGCCCTTAGCATGTCCTCTAAAGTCTGAATAGTCCTCTCTGACTGACCATCTGTTTGAGGATGAAAAGCCGTACTAAAATTAAGTCGAGTACCCCAAGCTTTCTGCAAACCCTTCCAGAAACGAGAAGTACAACGCGGATCCCTATCTGACACAATAGCCGTCGGAGTACCATGAAGTCTAACTATCTCTTGCTGAAAAATCTCTGACAATCTGCCGATACCATAATCCTTCCTGATTGGTAAGAAATGAGCAGATTTAGTTAGTCGATCAACAACCAACCAAATCGCATCATGCTTCTTCTTAGTAAGAGGTAGTCCAGTCACAAAGTCCATAGATATCTTATCCCACTTCCATGTCGGAATATCCAATGGTTGTAACAGTCCACTAGCTCTTTGATGTTCGATCTTCACTTGCTGACAAATCATACACTTCGACACAAATGTCGCTACATCTTGCTTCATGCCGTTCCACCAGAAATACTGTTTCAAATCCCTATACATCTTGGTAGATCCAGGATGAATAGTGAAAGGAGAACTATGAGCTTCAGTCATAACTTTCTCACGAAGTACCTGATCATTTGGAACGCAAAGCCTATCTTCATACCATACAATCCCATCGTTATCAACCTTAAACTCCGTCCGCTTACCTTCTTCAACATTTTGAGCTACGGCCCACAACTCGCCGTCATCTTTCTGAGCTTCCTTAATTTGCAGTATAAGGTTCGACTCCACCTTCATACTAGCCCAGTATCCATCAGAACCTCGTACGCACAACTCAACATCCAAACGTTCTAAGTCACGAATAATCCTAGGCTCAATCTCAATACTTGCAATCATACCTGATTTCCGACTAAGTGCGTCAGCAACTACATTAGCCTTACCAGGATGATACTGAATGTTAGTGTCATAATCCTTAAGAAGTTCTAACCATCTTCTTTGTCTCATATTGAGTTCCTTTTGAGTGAAAATATACTTGAGACTCTTATGGTCGGTGAAAATATCACACGTCTCTCCATACAAGTAATGTCTCCAGATCTTCAACGCAAAAACCACAGCAGCTAACTCAAGATCATGAGTTGGGTAATTCTCCTCATAAGGTTTCAGTTGTCTTGAAGCGTAAGCTATCACCTTACCATGTTGCATCAAGACACAGCCCAATCCTTTCTTAGACGCATCGCTATAGATTTGATATCCTCCAGAACCAGATGGAAGAGTCAAAATAGGAGCGGAAACCAATCTCCGTTTCAACTCTTCAAAACTCTTTTCTCTATCATCCGTCCATACAAACTTTTCACCTTTCCTCATCAATTGGGTTAACGGCAAAGCTAAACGAGAGAAACCTTCAACAAAACGTCGATAATATCCAGCAAGTCCTAGAAAACTCCTGACCTCAGTCACTGTCGTAGGTCTTGGCCACTTAGTGATAGCCTCAACCTTAGACGGATCCATGGTTATACCATCAGCTGATACGATATGACCAAGGAAAGCGACTTGTCCTAACCAAAATTCACACTTCGAGAATTTGGCGTACAACTTCTTCTTCCTCAAAATCTCCAACACTATCCGGAGATGTTGCTCATGCTCTTCTTCAGACTTTGAGTACACCAAAATGTCGTCGATGAAAACAATAACGAACTTGTCGAGGAACTCATGGAAAACACGATTCATCAAGTCCATAAACACAGCAGGCGCATTCGTCAAACCAAAAGGCATAACGAGAAACTCATAATGACCATATCTGGTACGAAACGCGGTCTTAGGAACATCTTGCTCCTTCACACGTAACTGATGATAACCAGACCTCAGATCAATCTTAGAAAAGAACTTGGCTCCTTGCAGTTGATCAAACAAATCGTCTATGCGCGGAAGAGGATAACGGTTCCGAATAGTAATACGGTTGAGTTCACGGTAGTCGATACACAGACGCATACTTCCATCCTTCTTCTTCACAAACAATACAGGTGCACCCCATGGAGAAACACTAGGTCGAATGAATCCATTATCTATCATCTCTTGCAGTTGTTCCTTCAACTCCTTCAGTTCTACAGGTGCCATACGATACGGAGCTTTCGAAATCGGTTTAGCACCAGGAATCAACTCAATGCTAAACTCAACTTCTCGAGCTGGAGGAAGTCCAGGGAGTTCATCGGGAAAAACGTCGGTGAATTCACAAACAACGGAAAGATTTTCAATGTTAGGACTCTCCAAAGATGTGTCCTTAACAGATGCCAGAAAACCTTGACACCCATGAGCAATCATGGTCCGTGCCTTCATAGCAGAAATGAACTTAACAGATTTGAGTGGTTTAGAACCATAATAAACGAATTTAGGATGTTTTACGTCTCCAAAGATCACAGTTCTAGCATAGCAGTCGATGGAAGCTCTATGATAAGCCAACCAATCCATGCCTAGAATGATATCAAAGTCGACCATATCGAGAGGATACAGATGTGCATGGCGAATACGATCATCAAAACGAAGAGGACACTTAACGTATTTATGATCAATGATCATGTGACTTTTCATAGGTGTAGATATCGATAAGTGATTCGTTAGTGGTTGTGGCTTCATATTTAGTTTCTTAGCACATGTGACAGATATGATGGAGTGTGTGGCGCCAGTGTCAAATAAAACGAAGACAGAATAATCATCAATGAAAAGAGTTCCCGTAATGGTACCTGAAGTATGCTCCGCCTGATTCCGAGTAGTAGCATAGACACGTCCAGTAGTAGGTGGCGGCTTGGTATAGTTTCCAGGAATCGCCGGATTCCTCTTAGGGCAATCTTTGATCTTGTGAGTAGTAGATCCACAAGAGAAACATCCACCAGTGGCCTTGAAACACGGTCCCGGATGAGCCTTTCCACAAGTAGTACAGATAGGTGGGGGAGGCAAAACTTCAGCTGTCCTTTGCTGACCAGAAGATCCTGAAGCACGACCCTGATTCGATCCTCGAGTCGACTGATCTTTGTTGTAACGCTGGTTATTGTTACCCTGATTCTGACGATCATTTCCATTCTTACCAGCAGCTCTGTTATCCTGACCCCTCGCCTCAGGGCGCTTAGAGTCCACATTCCTTCCCGACTGACCCCGCTGATCATAACTCTTATCCCCTTGTCCTCTTGAATCATAACTCCTGCCAGTATTTCCCTTATACTCATTACTTTGAGTCCTACCTTGAATCCGATCACCATCGCGATTACGCTTGTTGTAACCTGAACCCTCATGAAAGATCTCAATGTTACGAGCTGCATCATTGCAGGCCGACACATCCTCATAGTCAGTGTTAAGCAGTCGGTCCAACACCCACTTCTTCAGTCCCCATTTGAAATGCTTAGCTTGGCGCCTACCATCTCCAGCAATTGCTCCAACAAAGCTTACCAACCTCATAAATCTACTCATGTACTCGTTGGAGTTCTCATTATCAAACTGGTAGATCGCCTGATAATCCCTCTCATACCTTTGCTGTTCAGCATCAGGGAAGTAACGGTTATAGAAGATAGTCCGAAACTCCGCCCAAGTACAAGTAACAGCGAAAGCATCTCCTCCTCGTGCTTGTTTCAATGCTTTCCACCAATTCAAAGCATCACCTTCCAATTTGAATGCAGCTAAACGAGTCTTAAATCCATCTCCACAACCCAGTACTTCAAACAGCTTCTCAACATGAGTGATCCAGTCCTCAGCTTCAGTAGGAGTAGCAGCAGTGCTAAACGAAAGAGGCTTGAGCTTACCGAAACGCTCGAGCCAAGTATGTATGCCGACGGGTTGAGCACCTCCACCGCTTCCCGAAGGTTCACCAGTCTGATTCCGAATGTTGTTGATCACCTGTTCCATCATCTCAGGTGTAGTCAAACCAGGGAAAAGAGAATTGAGAGCATTCGCAATCGCAGCATCCATGTTAACAGCATCATCGTCTCCATCCGCGCCACCAGTAGTACGAGTTCGAACCATCTAAACGATATTCAAACGATTAGCAAAACGAACAAAGATGAGATACGAAATGGAAGTTCGCAGAAGGAAACCTAAGTCTACCCAATCCTCACAGGTCAAATCTTAATTCTAAGGGATAACTTAAGGTTCTTATGTTCACAGGTCGTGACTACAAGTCGTAAACCTGGGCTCTGATGCCATAAATTGTAACGCCCCGACCCGCCAAGGGTAAAGGAATCACAAGTAATGGTGTCATATCAAAGCAAAACATTCATAACCAAAAGAAAGTCTTAACATAAATGCGGAAAATAATCCAAGTCAAAAGACTTCAATACATAGGTCCCAGCGGAAGCATAATAAACTTCAAACATAATATCCAAAAAAAATAAGTCTAAATGGTATCATAAGGAAATCAAAGCTAAATCTCTAAGGTAAGTCCACTCAAGCACTCATCCCAAAGCAACCCAGCTTCAAATGCTTAGATACCTGCCGCGGAAGAAAAGAAAAGTGCGGCTGAGCTTCAAAAGCCCAGTGAACAGATATGAAAGCAAAAGCTAATACTAAACGATAACGGATATGAAATAAAGTAAATGAGCTATACAAAATCTTTATCATTTTCAAAGCATAAATCATAATTTCAAAAGAAGTTTATAGTCAACTACCACGAGCCCAGAACTTATATCAGATCACATTCATATTCACATAAGGCAACATTTTGTAGGGGAGACCTACCAGAGTTATGAAGGACGTGCACGCACGCAGCATCAATCATCAGATAACATATAACATATAACAGATAACAGATCTAGGATGCATCCATACGCCCCTTCCTACATATTCACAAATATGCTTCACCATCCAGAGACGTGGCAGAACATCACTCTACTGCCCTAGAGTCATATCAGAGGTGCATCACTGATACGGACATGGAACCCCCATGACTAGTTAAATATTTGGCTCGGGTGTCAAACTATCTTAGGTCAAATCAGAATGTCATAACTGACACAGATCATATTTTATCAGAAAATCATTCATGTTTCCAAAATCATAGTTTTCATATCAATCAGTTCAAAATCAGATGTTTCATAATTCAGAAATCAAAGTTCAGATAAGCAATAGCTCAAACAGAAATCAGATTTGGGATTCATAGCAAAGGCTTAGGAAAACCTAATACGAAAGAAAACATTAAGAGAAACCTTTACTGAAAAAGGTCAGAATATCTGTACCTTATTCCAATGCAAAGATCGAAAAGCAGAAAGACGAAAACAAAGGATTACTCCCTCTTCACAGAACCTATAGACATTAACGGTCGTCCACGTTATTAATGATTCCATAATCGTCAAAATGATCTTTTAATATTTAGTATCCATAATTAGTAATCTTTATACTTTAGGGTTTTATTAATGAGTCTTAAGTATTTTATAATCAATGTTGTAGATTAGGGTTTGTTATATCATTTATTAAAGTCCATCTTTAAATGTGAAAATAGTTTTATAAGTTATAACTCACACATGAAATAACACTTACTATATTTAGTTCAAACCCTAATATACTCTCATTTACGTTCTAGGGTTTCTTACTCTTTAATATCTCATTAATATGTATTCATTTTACATGTTACGTCTTAATAATTCTCCACTTAACCTAATACGTAATTAATAACCTTCTTTACGTTTACCCTTATCATACACGTTTATGATTTCATGTGAACATACATTATTAGGGTTTAGTATACTTCATACGCTTTACTCATAAAACTAGGGTTTTATATTTACGTAACCTTTATTTATTAATTACATGTCTAAATCTCATGTACACTTATTTAGTTCACTTAGGGTTTCGGCTAGCATGTTTTATCCAAGTCCTAGCTCATCTAAACGTTACATATTCAAGTTACATGTTTTAAACCTCATTCGAAAACTCATGCATGCCTCGTCTCACTTCATGCATGTCTCGGCTCACCTTAACTCAACATATACATGACCCGATTCAATATTACTTATCACTATACACGTTCCTTATTAATTATACGCTTAATATAAATTAGGGTTTCTAGTTTTTCTTGGTTACCACCTCTCGGCCCCAAAACAAAAGAAAAGAAACGCGACAAATCAATTATATCTCAACATATACATGCAAGGTATGTTAAAAGAAGATGAATAAACGTTATACCTTAGCTTGAATAAGAAAAATCGACACCAAGGGTGTTTGGGAAGCTCTCGGCCGAACAAAAGAAAAAGAAAAGGAGAGGCAAAACTAGGGTTCCAATTAAGTGATTATATGTTGTATTTATAGTTATAGAATTTGAGTTAGATTAGGAAAGTGTTTGGGTTTGGGTTGGCTTGGGTCCAACCGAATACACACACACAAACAATATGGGCTTCGGCCCCCTCCTCCTTGGCTCACACGAACACAACAAACACCCCTCTTGGGCTTAGGCTTGGCGCAAAACAAAATAAAAGACACGAGTCCAATAAACAAACGGCCCAACTTCTTAGCGAATCATTTACTTCCTTCGTCGTACCAAAGTCGTTCACGAAATTATACTCGTTAAGTTTTTATTTATTTAGGTTTTTAATTTCCGTACTTTATTATAAACGTATTTTACATATTTTATTATTCTTGGTTCCAAGGGTATTTTAGTCTTTATATAGGTTTTAGATTTTTCGGGTTTTACAAGAATCATTGCACTAGTAAAACATATTATGAACACGTAATTGGATTAGACTTGGCTAGCACGTTCTACCTAATATTGATTTAGTGCCTTCTTACTTCTATCGTTTTATTTAGTGTTATTCAGTTTATTTTATCGCTTTAGTAGTTTAATTAATAAAACAAACTCGTGCTAGTCTCTCAGGCTAAAACCACCATTCATGTTATTTCAATTTAATTAGATAATTTGAATACCTTTAGGATTAGTTAATTAGTAAATCACTCCTGACGAACGACTCGTAGTTATCCAACTAGCTACATTGATTAGGTTCAATGCTCGTTAGTGTTAGTCTATAGGTTAGTTCGGAAAAATATAAATATTAAAACTTGGTAAAAATAGATAGATCTATAAAAGCACATCAGATATATTTATGTATAAGTGAGATGTGTTTAGATTGTTAAATTGGCATTCTTATCACATCTGTTTAGGGGTGGAATAAAATGTAATGTAATGTAACACTGAGTTAACAATAATAATATTGATCACCATCGAAATACTTAGTTTTAAATAGCTCGTAAGCAATCAAAGTACGCGTCTTAAATTAAAAGCATAACCATATAAGTCCCGAACACAAACAAGTGCACAAATAAAAGACCGGTGAGAATTTACTTTTTTTAGTCACATCTAAAAAAAAAACCAATTTCTTAATTTGAAATATATTTTGTTTTACTTATTTATTTTTGAACGACTTGTTAGCTTGCCCTTCTTACAATTTTCGTTTTTTTTTTTTCGTTCTATGTCTTGCCTCATTTACTACTTTTAACTTGTTAAAATTTATATTTTATGTTTCGTATTTTTTAGACAATTTATCTATTTTATTAAAAGGACAAGATAGTCTTATATGGTTTCTTGTTCCATATTTTTTTATGTTTTACTACTTTTAACTTATCAAACTTTACATTTTTTATATGGTTTTTTTTATTTAAAGGATTTATAATAAAAAGTTATAAAAATAAAAAAAATGTCATGGGTGAAAAGTGAAAACATCCTTACACAGCACCATGCCGCCACACATTTCACTTCAACAAAAACAAAACCCGCCCAAACAAACATTTCCAAAACCCCCAAAATTCATAAAACTTACAAAACACAAATCAGTAAATCAAATCCATCATAATAATCTCATTAATCAAACCCTAAACACTTTCAATTCACAATACTAATAATTAATTAATCACAATTCCAGAACCCCAAATCACACCGAATAATACATCGAATCGTGATTCGGTAGATGTTCCAGTAGCTGCAGATGTAAAGAGTGTTATTGATGGTAATGATGTTGATGAGGAGTTTGAGATTGAGACGCTTACTGTTGCTGATTCAGATGATGGTGACTGTGAGGTGGAGGTAAGGCCAAGATTGAAGCGGTTACGGCGCGGGTCTAGTGTCGAGGATAGGGAGTTTTCGGGTTCGGCTACGGTGGATTTGGGTTCGGTTGTTGCTGATGATGATGATATCGAGGATTTTTGGTCGCCCGAGGATAATAATGCTAAAGGTAAAAGTGATTGTTTATTAGAACTGCTTGGTTACTTATCTGATTAATGTGTTTTGAGGGTGTTTGGGCCTGCTTATTTGATTTCGTAAGTGAAGTAGCAAATTACAACTTACAAGTTTTGATAAGCAAATTAGTAACAGTTTTTCGGAGCTACCCTTTAGTTGTGCCAGTCTTACTTTTGGTTGTGAGTTTGTTATCTGTTTATTGCAGTTTCATATAGTCAGTATGAATAATGATATCAGATAGTCAGTATGAATAATGAATAAGTATTATACCTTTTTGTGCGTAAATTAATCAGAATCAGATAGTCAGCATGAATAATGATATCAGATAGTTAGTGTGAATAAGCAACTTTTGAATTAGTTTGTCTATAATTGATATCATGATCACACTCAGTTAACATCCGTCCAAACACTAAAAATTTAACTACTTGTTTCCCGTTTCAAAACGATATTAAGAGCAATCCTAAACACCACTAATGCTTTTTTTCAGTAGGTTCAATTTGATTTTCTAAAGATATCGGGATGAGTTTGGCAGCCAATTAGATTATTTTGAACTCTAGTAGCAACGAAAAACTGGACTTGTTTTCTGTATGTTGTGGGTGGATGAACTTACGAGTAACCGTTGATAACTTCATTGTGTCTACTGCGTAATATATATAGTTAATCTTATGATAATGCAGCAAGTATGGTGTATTTAGGGAATTGGGGCCATTGGGCACTCGGGCTACAACTTACAACCCCTTTGGACTGCCATTATACACCCTTACTTATGTCTTAAGATAAACAAGAAAGTTGTAGTCGTTACCAATGATTTTTCATATCTGAATATCGAAATGTATTTATGTATTTAGGCTTTACCTCAGACATAAACGCTTAAATAAGTAGCAACTTGTGATTCTTTGTAATCCAAGAAAGATCACATAGATATCCACGAAGCAGCACCACTGAATCAGATTGCTCCCGTTGATTAACTTAGCGTAAAAGGGATGGTATTTATGCTAGTTTTATGATTTATAAGATTCCATCAAGTGGCAGTCACACGTATTATAAACCAGTGTGCTAATTACTGTCACGTGCGCTTGTTTATCATTCCCATATTCACTGGTTGTTATTATTGCTAAATGCAGATGAGATTCTTCCAACACAACACTATTCAGTCAGTAACAGTTCCAAATTTCCGCTTACCGGACTAGGTGTTTTGACCAGAGAACCAGGAAAAAGAAAGCAAAATATCTCATATGTCTCAAACGTGCCAGAATCCGTAATCACAAGCTGCAGCAAACAACCGCTTCCAAAGTTAACTGTCAGTCCTCTTAGAAAATTTCAGCTGATTGATTCCGACTCTGATTTTGATATTCCTTCTATCAGTAAAGTTGCTACTAACAAGACCTGCACTAAGTCAGAACCTTATTTGAATAGGGAGCAATATGCTGGTTTAAATCAGCCGAGAAAATTAAGTGAATCACTCGATACTTCAGACAGAAAAGAGTTAAGGGAAGATTTTAGGCATGAGAAGAGTTTCCATATCCTGACACCAGCACTGGATGAGGTCCGTGACGAATTTTTTAGTTCCATGAAAGATAAAAAGAAAGCTCTGAGTAATGTTGGAAAGAGTAACCACAATAGTCATGTTATGGACAGTGTAATAGATTTAGATGATCCTCGCCTGTCAGCACATCAGTATTTTTTCCATAATGATTTGAGGATTCAAGAGCTAGTTCGAATTCGTTTGTGCAATTTTTCCCCGTTAAACGATAGAGGTTCTGAGCAGCCCAGTACATCAAATATCGATTACATGTAAGTTAATTCTGCTATATTATTGAAAGTTTTCCGTAGGATTAATTTCATAAAAGATGGTTGGATGCAAATGACTAAATAAAGTCTGATATCATTTCTTATGCTGTCTTTCTTGTGTTTCTAGGGGCCAATTCAGCAATGGTGACAAAACTAAACAAGCTGCTAGAAGTAATAAAGCTGAGACAAGCTCATTAAGGAAAAATTTAAGAAAATAAAAAACACAAGAAACGTCACAAGGTTTCATGATTCCTAAGGTTAATACTGCGACAAGGATCACAAAAGATGCTGGAAAAAGAAGGGTTCAAGCGGATGGTCAAGCTACAGGACATTGGTTCATAAACGGCGATGGGAAGAGGGTAAGTTGGAAAGTCCGTGTTTTGTTATTGTACTCATTTCAAATCGAGAAACTGTTAGAACCAAATATGGGTCTGGTGTGGGTTCGGATTGGCATTTCAGAACACCTTAACTAGCGAACGAATGTTTAAGCAGTTAGGTCAACTATGTCAATCCTAACCCGTTTACACATAATCTGTGCATTGCCTATTCGACCCATTTTTCTAAACTGGTGGGTGAGTCGACTTGTTCAACCCATTTAACTCGTTACAAACATAATTTATCTAAAACTTTAAAAAACTCAAACGGGTTGACAGGTCAGCCCATTTTTCTAAACTGGTGGGCGGGTTGACTTGTTTAACCCATTTAACTTATTTAACCCATTTAACCCGTTACAAACTTAATTTATCTAAAACTTTAAAAAACTCAAATGGGTTGGCGGGTCAACGGTCAACCTGTTTAACACACACAGCCCAAAAATTGTTTAGACCAGATCCTCCTAACCTGTTTATATCCATGTTGGGGTCACGTTTCGTGTAAGGAATTGCCACCGTTTGATGGCATCTCTTTATGTGTTGTATGATATAAATAGAATTTTCTTGTACTTTCAGGTTTATGTTGCTAAAAATGGGCAAGAGATGACCGGCAAAGCTGCTTACATTCACTATAAAAAGGTGCTTCTGTTCAACATATATCTCCTAACTTTCTCACCTTGTTTTGCTTTATTATAGACTTTATGTTTACTTATCTTTTGCGTGTATATATGATACGAGCTAAATAAAGACGCATTTGTCCTTTAGCAAGTCTGTTTTCTATTGTCATTGAAGAATATTTGCTGTTTTGACAGGAGAGTGGAGGAGGATTTATAAATAAAAAGGCGAAGAAAACTTCCACCAAGAAGAAATGAGTGTTGACCGTGTGTCTGAAATGTTATATTGGTATATAATCATGTTGAGACATTAAGAGTATGATTTGGATTGTTCAAAGGCAGTTGACACTGGTATCTGTCAATCTACAAATGGAAACTTTCAGAAGTGTTGGTGAGGTTTCTGAGGCTGCTGGGTACAGAAAACAGAGAACTTTTTAGCGTCTCTAAAAGATAATTTGAAGCTTTGATATCACTTTGATACAATGAAGTTTGAGCCTAAAGTTTGCTAATTTAATGCTCGATTTATACAACCGTTTCCAAAGTTAACTGTCAGTCCACTTAGAAAGTTTCAGCTAATTGATTCCGACTCTGATTTTGATATTCCTTCTACCAGTAAAGTTGCTACTAACAAGACCTGCAGTAAGTCAGAATCTAATTTAGATAGGGGAAAAAGTGTAGGTTTACATCAGCCGAGAAAATTAAATGAATCACTCGTTACTTCAGCCAGCCAGAAAAGATTTATGGGAAGATTTTAGACACGAGAAGAGGTTCCATTATCCCGACACCTGCACTGGATGAGGTTTGTGAAGATTATTTTAGTTCCATGAAAGAAAAAAGTAAAGTTCAGAGTAATATTGGAAAAAGTAACCGCAATAGTCATGTTATGGACAGTGTAGTAGATTTGGGTGAATGATTTGAGGGTCCAAGAGTTTGTGCGAACCCGTTTGTGCAACTTTTTCCCGTTAAATGCAGAAAGTAGAGGTTCTGAGCTTCCCAGTACATCGAATATCGATTACATGTAAGTTAATTCTGCTATATTATTGATAGTTTTTTAAGGTGTTATTTGCATAAAAGATTAGCTCTTTTTTTCATAAAATCCTATATCATGATTCAGGTTTTTTGTGTTGCATTTCTTGTGTTTCTAGGGGTCAATTTAGCAGTGGCGACAAAACTAAACAAGCTACTAGAACTAATAAAGCCGAGACAAGTTCATTAAGGAAAAATTCAAGAAAATCCAAGGCTCATGAAACGTCACAAGGTTCTATGAATCCTAAAGTCAATACTGCGAAAGGAATAAAAAAAGATGCTGGCAAAAGAAGGGCTCAAGCGGATGGTCAAGGGACGGGGCATTGGTTCACAAATGGCGATGGGAAGAGGGTAAGTTGGAAAGTTCTTATTCTGTTAATGTAGTCATTTCAAATCAAGAAACAACTGTTACAAACAAATACGGGTCAGGCTTGGGTTCGGATTGGCATGTCAGAACACCTTAACCCGTTTTTAGGTCAATTTCAATCCTAACCCGTTTACACTAACACGATATTGCCTATTTAACCTATTTTTCTAAACTGGTGGGTGGGTCACCTTGTTTAACCTGTTTAACTCACTATATTCATAATTTATCTAAAATAAATAAACTCAAACGGGTTAGTGGGTCAACCTGTTTAACACCCATGGCCAGAAAACTGTTTAGACCAGACCCTACCAGTTTAGTTCGGTGTCGGTTTTGGGTCGTGTTTCGTGTTAGAAATTGCCACCCCTACTTTTTGGTGGCATCTCTTTCTATGCTGTATGATATAAATAGAATTTTCTTGTACATACAGGTTTATGTCAGTAAAAATGGGCAAGAAATGACCGGCAAAGCTGCTTACATTCACTATAGAAAGGTACTTCCACTCAATTATATATCTCACCTGAGATAACATTAACAAGACCATGCTAGCGCAGGCCAAAATCCTAACCAAACGACGTTTACTGCAGTAGAATCCGACTAGGCCATAAGATTTCCAAGTTATGCTCGCAAATGAGCACACAATATTCCTGTCCTAAATCATTTTTCTTACATACAACAAAGAGAAAGTAAAAGCCAGGTAAGGCTGAGGAAGCCTCATATATCAAAATCCATCATCTACCTGCAACAAAAGAATCAAGCTTTAGCATACAAGTTTATGTCATCTAATAACACTGCTATAAAACAACTAATCACCATTTCAAACTAATAAAGTGAGTTTCCCATGCGAAACAGCATGTATTAACTCAATTATATAACATACACATTCTACATTTCTACTTATCTAAAAATGAGATCCACAAAAACCTAGTACCACGACCAGGAAAATGACTAGCAAATCCCAAGTGATCTATAAATTACTGCGCTTGGACACCAAAAATGGCCAAGCACATAAATATTAACAAACTCAAAGTGTGGTCATTGGATGTTTACAAATGCAAGTGTATCAAACAAACTGAATGCTAATTGTATTATAGTACTCAAGATGGGCAAAAATACTACTAATACATAAAAGTTGAAAGTGAAGGAATGACTCTTTCGCTTTCTTATGATTTTTTGGGCCAGCTGTGTGTGGCGTCCTATATAAGCTAAGTTTCCAAATCGTATTCTCTAGTAGTAACTATAAAAAATGAAAATGTAAATATTCTATTTTGTAGTGAGCAGTAAAGAAGAAAATGTAAATATTCTATTCTGACATATAACCCCAAACCCGACCCGTATTTGATTCTCAATTATTTGTGAACAGAACCATCTTCCCATTAAAACAACTAATTTGTTCATTCCCTTTGAAATCAATTGCTTATAAAAAAAAAGAATGAAAACACAAGACTTGCATTCTTTTTTAATGATGATGCTGCTAAAGGTGATTAATACATATTCAATTCATTTTGGTGATATTTGATTATTAGGGGATTGTTTTATATTGTTATCTGTTTATTGCGGTTTCATATAGTTTTCAGGGATTGCTTATCCAAACTGCTTAGTACATGATTTCGTTAGTGAATTACTAGCACATATAGAACTTTTGATAAGAAGTTTTTCGTAGGTAACTTTAAGTTGTGCTAGTGTTACTTTGATAATGCTGATTGTCAATGAAGTTTAATGGTAAAGTAATTCGAATCAGACCGAAAGCCGAACCGGTCCGACCGAAACCAAACCGACCATATTCGGTTTGGTTTTCCGTTCTACAGAGTATATATTTATGATTTTCGGTTTCAGTTCGAGCCAAAACCGAGAAAAACACACCTAAACCATATAAACCGAACCGAACGGACCGACACAAAACCGGTTTCGGTTCCACAGAATCGGGTTTCAGTTGTTTTGACCCGATGCTCAGCCCTTAAGTCAGTATAAATAAGCAACTTTGAAATAGTTTATATAAAAATGATATCATGATCAATTAACATCCGTCCAAACACTAAAATTAACTGATTATTTGCCGTTTCAAAACGATATTAAGAGCAATCCTAAACACCACTAATGCTTTTTTCAGTTGGTTCAAACTGATTTCATAAAGAGAAAAACAAAGTTTGTGATTCTGTATTTCTTATCGGGGGCAGCCAATTACATTATTTTGAACTCTAATTGTAACGAAAAACTGGACGTCTGTATGTTGTGGGTGGTAGACTGATAGGACTTACGAGTAACCGTTGATAACTTCATTGTGTAATATATTTAGTTAATTTTATGATAATGTAGCAGCATGTCTGGTGTATTTAGTGAATTGGTGCTGTTGGGCACTTGGGCTACAATTTACAAGTGATTATACAACCCTTACTGAGGTCTTAATATAGACTAGAAAGTTGTAATCATTACCAATGATTTTTCATATCTGAATATTGAAGTGTATTTAGCTCAGACATAAACGCTCAAATTAGCAGCAACTTGTGATTCTTTGTAATCCAAGAAAGATCACAAAGATATCCACGAAGCAGCACCGCTGAATCAGATTTCTCCCGTTGATTAACTTAGCGTAAAAAGGATGGTATTTGTGCTAGTTTTATGCTTTATAAGATTCCATCAAGTAGCAGTCACACGTATTATAAACCATTGTGCTAATTACCGTCACGTGTGCTTGTATGTCATTCCCATATTCACTGGTTGTTATTATTGCTAAATGTAGATGATATTCTTCCAACACAACACTATTCAGTCAGTAACAGCTCCAAATTCCCGCTTACCGGACTAGGTGTTTTGACCTGAGAATCAGGAAAAAGAAAGCAAAATATCTCAAACGCGCCAGAATCCCTAATCACAAGCTGCAGCACACAACCGTTTCCAAAGTTGACTGTCAGTCCTCTTAGAAAGTTTCAGCTGATTGATTTCGACTCTGATTCTGATATTCCTTCTATCAGTAAAGTCGCTACTAACAAGATCTGCAATAAGTCAGAACCTTAATTAAATAGGGGGCAATCTGTAGGTTCAAATTAGCCGAGAAAATTAAGTGAATCACTCGATACTTCAGCCAAAAAGATTTATGGGAAGATTTTAGACACAAGAAGAGTTTTCATATCCCGACACCTGCACTACATTGAGGTCTGTGAGGAATATTATAGTTCCATGAAAGAAAATAGTAAAGATTTATGGGTGACCCTCTCCCGCCAGCACATCAGTATTTTTTCCATAATGATTTGAGGGTCCAGAGCTTGTGCGAACTCGTTGGTGCAACTTTCTCCTGTTAAATGCAGAAAATAGAGGTTTTGAGCAGCCCAGTACATCAAATATCGATTACATGTAAGTTAATTCTGCTTCCTTATTAGGGGTTATTTGCATCAAAGATTAGCTCTTTTTTCATAGTCATATTTCATGATTCATGTTTTGTGTTGCACTTCTTGTGTTGCTAGGGGTCAATTAGCAGTGGCAACAAAACAAAACAAGCTGCTAGAACTAATAAAGCTGAGACAAGCTCATCAAGGAAAAATTCAAGAAAATCAAAGACTCAAGAAACGTCACAAGGTTTCATGAATCCGAAAGCTAATACTCCTAAAGGGATCACAAAAGATGCTTGCAAGAGAAGGGTTCCAGCTGTTGGTCAAGGTTCTGGGCATTGGCTCACAAATGCGATGGGAAGAGGGTAAGTTGGAAAGTTCTTGTTCTGTTATAGTAATCATTTCAAATCAGGAAACTTATCTCTCTGAGTTTGAATTCTTTGTTATAGTAGTCATTTTGAAATTAAGAAACTGCTAGAACCAAATTCAGGTCGGGTTTGGGTTTGGATTAGCATGTCAGAACACCTTAACCCGAGCACGGCATGTTTAAGTATATAGGTCAGTTATGTCAATCCTAACCCGTTTAATCATAACGCGCACGTTGCCTATTCAACCCATTTTTCTAAACTGGTGGGTGGGTCAACTTGTTTAACCTGTTTAACCCCATAAACATAATTTTTCCAAAAAAAAAAAAAAAAAAAAAAAAAAAAAAAAAAAATCTTAACCGGGTTGGTGGGTTAACCTGTTTAACACCAATGGCCAGAAAATGTTTAGACCAGATCCTAACCCGTTTATTTCCGTGTCGGGGTCATGTTTCGTGTAAGGAATTGCCACCCCCACTTTTTGATGGCATCTCTTTATGTGTTGTATGATATAAACAGAAATTTCTTCATTGTGTAATATATTTAGTTAATTTTATGATAATGTAGCATGTCTGGTGTATTTAGTGAATTGGTACTGTTGGGCACTTGGGCTACAATTTACAAGTTAGAACCCCTTTGGAGGTTATTATACACCCTTACTTAGGCCTTAATGTAGACTAGAAAGTTGTAATCATTACCAATGATTTTTCATATCTGAATATTGAAATGTATTTAGCTCAGACATAAACACTTGCATTAGCAGCAACTTGATTCTTTGTAATCCAAGAAAGATCACAAAGATATCCACGTTGATTAACTTTGCGTAAAATGGATGGTATTTGTGCCAGTTCTATGATTTATAAGATTCCATAAAAGTAATTTGCAGTCAGACGTAACTTAAACCAGTGTGCTAATTACTGTCATGTGTGCTTGTTTATCATTCCCATATTCACTGGTTGTTATTATTGCTAAATGCAGATGAGACCCTTCCAAATTCCCGCTTACTGAATCAGGAAAAAGAAAGCACAATCTCTCAAATGTCTCAAACGTTCCAGAATCCGTAATCACAAACTGCAGCAAACAACCGTTTCCAAAGTTAACTGTCAGTCCACTTAGAAAGTTTCAGCTAATTGATTCCGACTCTGATTTTGATATTCCTTCTACCGGTAAAGTTGCTACTAACAAGATCTGCAGTAAGTCAGAATCTAATTTAGATAGGGGAAAAAGTGTAGGTTTACATCAGCCGAGAAAATTAAGTGAATCACTCGTTACTTCAGCCAGCCAGAAAAGATTTATTGGAAGATTTTAGACACGAGAAGAGGTTCCATTATTCCGACACCTGCAATGGATGAGGTTTGTGAAGATTATTTGAGTTCCATGAAAGAAAAAAGTAAAGTTCAGAGTAATATTGGAAAAAGTAGCCGTAATAGTCATATTATGGACAGTGTAGTAGATTTGGGTGAATGATTTGAGGGTCCAAGAGTTTGTGCGAACCCGTTTGTGCAACTTTTTCCCGTTATATGCAGAAAGTAGAGGTTCTGAGCTTCCCAGTTCATCGAATATCGATTACATGTAAGTTAATTCTGCTATATTATTGATAGTTTTTTAAGGTGTTATTTGCATAAAAGATTAGCTCTTTTTTCATAAAATCCTATACCATGATTCATGTTTTTTGTGTTGCATTTCTTGTGTTTCTAGGGGTCAATTTAGCATTGGCGATAAAACTAAACAAGCTACTAGAACTAATAAAGCCGAGACAAGTTCATTAAGGAATAATTCAAGAAAATCCAAGGCTCATGAAACGTCACAAGGTTCTATGAATCCTAAAGTCAATACTACGAAAGGAATCGCAAAAGATGCTGGCAAAAGAAGGGCTCAAGCGGATGGTCAAGGGACGGGGCATTGGTTCACAAATGGCGATGGGAAGAGGGTAAGTTGGAAAGTCCGTGTTTTGTTATTGTAGTCATTTCAAATCGAGAAACTGTTAGAACCAAATATGGGTCGGGTGTGGGTTTGGATTGGCATCTCAGAACACCTTAACTAGAGAACGAATGTTTAAGCAGTTACGTCAACTATGTCAATCCTAACCCGTTTACACATAATCTGAACATCACCTATTCAACCTATTTTTCTTAACTGGTGGGTGAGTCAACTTGTTTAACCCGTTTAACTTATTTAACCCATTTAACCCGTTACAAACATAATTTATCTAAAACTTTAAAAAGCTCAAACAGGTTGGCGGGTCAACCTGTTTATAACACACAGCCCAAAAAGTGTTTAGACCAGATCCTAACCTGTTTATTTCCATGTTGGGGTCATGTTTCGTGTAAGGAATTTCCACCGTTTGATGGCATCTTTTTATGTGTTGTATTATATAAATTGAATTTTTTTTCTTGTACTTTCAGGTTTATGTTGCTATAAACGGGCAAGAGATGACTGGCAAAGCTGCTTACATTCACTATAAAAAGGTGCTAACTTTCTCACCTTGTTTTGCTTCATTATAATAAACTTTATGTTTACTTATCTTTTTTGTGTAAATATGATATGAGCTAAATAAAGAAGCTTTTGTCCTTTAGCAAGTCTGATTTCTATTATCATTAAAACATTTGCTGTTTTGACAGGAGAGTGGAGGAGGATTTAAAAATAAAAAGGATAAGAAAACTTCCACCAAGAAGAAATGAGTGTTGACCACTTATCTCTAATGTGAGATTGGTATATAATCATGTTGAGACATTAAGAGTATGATTTGGATTGTTCAAAGGCTATCAATCTACAAATGGAAACTTTCAGAAGTGTTGGTGAAGTTTTTGAGGCTGCTTGGTACCGGAAAACAGAGAATGTAAAGTGGAAGCTTTTTAAAATTTAAGTTGTAGTCCAGACCTTTTCTCTTACTAATAAACATATTTTAGATCTGGGTTTAGTGTCTCTAAAAGATAGTTTGAAGCTTTCTAAGAACTCTTACTGTTACAAATTGATATCACTCTGACAGAATGAAGTGTGAGTCTAAAGTTTGCTAATTTGAAGCTCGAGTTATGCAAAATCAGGAGTGTATTTGATGATTAAATATAAAAGGTAACATTTCATGGTGGTTTTGTAACAAGATGGAGCTTAATTTCATCTGTTTAAAAGTTCAGATCAAACTGGGTCAAGAAGATGACCTGTGAAAAAATAGTTCACTGCAATGTTAGTTTTCTCCAAATTGTTAGAAGTTATACTTGCATGCTCTCAACTTGTAGAAAATATTTTTAACCATTTTTGAGGGCTCGTCATTTTAGTAAATATATAACATGGCGTTAAGCATCCCTAGCGGTTAGGGATGGCAAAAGCACCCGAAACCGAGGGGGAAAACCGAAACCAGAACCGGTTGAGTTGGGTTCGGGGGCGGGTTCGCGGGTTTGGATACGGTTTCGGGTAGAAATATTATTTTCTTTTCGGGTACGGGTTTGGTTACAGGCTCTAATAATACCCGCCCGTTTACCCGTATACCCGAATTTGTACCCGTTTTTTTTTTTTTTTTTTTTTTTTTTTTTTTTTTTTTTTTTTTTAAGGTTCAAATAAGTTTTGAGCTCTTAATCTTGTATAAAGTTTTTTCTACTCTACTCCTTAATAGCCTATATCTTGGTAATTACAAACAATTAAATTAACACCCACGCTTGACGCTTTAATTCTCACACACATGACACATTAACTCTTTAATCTTCAAACTTTAATATTGAAGTCGTTTTCTTTAAATTTTAAAAAATTTGAATATATTAGAGTGTTTTGGTTTGTTTTTAGCTTGAGTTTTTTAACTTGATACTCGCAAATTTGTACAACGATGATTTAATTGGGGATAACCGATACCCACGGGGAAAACCGATAACCCGATGGATAATAATAATAGGGTACCCATCGGGTATTGGGCGGGTTCGGGTATGGATATTATAAACGGGTACGGGTACGGGTTCACTAAAACCCGCCCCGAACCCGACCCGTTGCCATCCCTGCTAGCGGTACGAAAAGTAAAAAATGTAAGATTAGAAAAAGACTTTATGTTGCCAGTGTAATATTTGATTTTACTCGTTCAAAGATCCATCAATTTCACTGAGATTAGTTAACATGTCTTTTTTTTTTTTTTTTTTTTTTTTTTTTTTTTTTTTTTTTAATAATTAGAACTGGTAATTTTAAGGAAGTAATGGTTTGGGAAAGTAATAAAATGGTATGTTGAAGTCAAAGTAAAAAGCGAGTGATTCATGTGAGCTTAGCTGTATCTCTTAAATGAATCTTATGTTTCTTGACCAAATAATAGCCTTATGTTATTTAGTCTTTGTCTTCCCAATATACACTTTGATAATCTTATCCATGTTTCTTTGCAATAAGTTAAGATAATTCTCTTAAACAAAGATCCTTAGATAACAACCAGAATGGCGTCTACTTCATCTTCATCCATTCAAAAGAGCTTCAAGTATGATGTTTTTTTGAGTTTTAGAGGTGGTGACACCCGTAACACTTTCGTTGGCCATCTTTATCAAGCTCTTCAGCGCAATTGCATTGAAACGTATAAGGATGATGAGAAAATCGAGCAAGGAAAACCGATCAAGGACCAGCTCTTCAAATCCATTGAGGACTCAAGGTTTTACATCATTGTTTTCTCCAAGACTTATGCATCTTCATCTTGGTGCCTAGATGAGCTTGTCAAGATTATGGAATGTAACAAGACGACCGAGCAGAATGTTTATCCTGTCTTTTTTGATGTGGAGCCCACTGAAGTCCGCTATCAAAGTGGGGCAGTAAAAGAAGCCTTTGTCGAACACGAAAAGAAGGAGGCTGCTGGAAAATGGAGAGAGGCTATGAAAGAAGCATCTAATCTGGCTGGGTGGGAGTTGAAGGCCACAACTAACGGGTAATTCAATTTTCTTCATCATATCTCTGTATTATTTTGCCTAACCTGCATTTATATATGTTAATCCTAATTGTTTATGTGCACTTTGAGCAAGCTAATAATTTAATCTTTAATTAATGATACAGGGATGAATCTAAACTGATACAAATAATTGTTGATGTTATTTTCAACAAGAAATATTCCACTCTTTCGAACACTGATGAAAACTTAGTGGGTATGGAGACCCGGATCAGAAATGTTCTTTCATCTTTAGATATTGGCACCGAAGATGTTCGCATGATCGGAATCAAGGGGATGGGAGGTGGGGGGAAGACAACTCTAGCCAGAGCTGTCTATGATCATATTTCTAATCATTTCGAAGGAAAAAGCTTTGTTGATAATGTAAGGGAAGTTTCACAGCCTTCTTTGTCCGGTTTAAAGAAGCTTCAAAAACGGATACTAAAAGATGTGTTAAATAAGCAAGTCATCAATTTTAGTAGTGTTCATGACGGGAAAAACATGTTGAAAGACATGATGAGTCGTAGAAAGATACTTGTTGTTTTAGATGATGTTGATCGTATAGAACAACTTGAGGCATTAGCAGGCAAGCCTGACTGGTTTAAATCGGGAAGCCGAATAATCATTACCACAAGAGATGAGCAAGTGTTGTTAGCCCATCGGGTGAACTTCGTTCATGACATCAATCAGTTATCGTCTACGGAAGCGATTTGCCTCTTCAGTAGGAATGCATTTCAAACAGAGATTCCAACTCGTGGGTACGAAAAGCTATCAGGACAAGTTGTACAATATGCTCATGGTCTTCCCTTAACAATCAAAGTTTTGGGTTCATTTCTTTGTGGTCAAAGTGAGAATTTTTGGATAGCGACCATTGAAAGACTAAAAACAATTCCATTTAAGGATACTATGGATAGATTGGAAATAAGTTTTGATGGTCTAGAGGATGATTACAAGGAAATATTCTTAGATGTTGCATGCATACTAAAAGGTTGGCGGAAAGAAGAAGCAATTAGAGTGCTTGAAAGCCGTGGATTTCATGCTGAAGTTGGTTTAAGAGTTCTTGAGCAGAAATCTCTTATAACTATTTCTAAAAGGGAATCTCATATAACTACTATTTTTGAAACTGATGAAGTTGAGGAACTGGGGATGCATGATCATTTAGAAGAAATGGGAAGGAATATTGTTCGTCGGTCACACCGCGATGAACCTCAAAGACATAGTCGATTGTGGATTAATGAGGAAATTGAAAATATATTGACTAATGACCTGGTAAGAATCAAGTTAGTATGATTTAATTAAACTGAGAGTTAACTACATTTTTGGTCCGTGTATATTTTAATTTTTGGTCCAATAATTTTAAAAGCTTCTGAGTTTGGTCTAAAATGAAAGACTCATTCGGTTTTAGTCCACAATTTCTAACTCTGTTAGTTTAACTTATGTTTGACCATTTAATAAAAAACACATAACAACAAAGAAGTTTTCCCTTTTGTGCTCTCTAAAAAACACATAAAAAACACATAACAATTCCTCATTGTGCTCTCTAAAAAGGTTCCCCAAATTCACTTTCTCTCTCTAGTAATTACTCAAAAATTCATTAATTCAAATTGAATTATCATTCAATTCGCTTTATATCATCTTCATTCACTCTCAATTTGATAAGTGATTTTGGGCGTTTTGAAATTTAGGGTTCCGACAAAAATTAAGGGTTTTTATTTTTTCGATTTCAGGGTACCCAAGCAACTAAATGTCTATACTTAGACTCAGATGATTTGAGTGCTGAAATTGCAGTAAAAGGTCTAGCAAAAATGAAGGATCTTAGATTTGTTTATATGAAATTGCATCTCGATGAGGATTATTATGATACGAGTATTGTTGAATTTCATAAAGATAGCGAATACCTTCCAAGCTCCTTACAATTTATGAGATGGGATTATTTTCCTTTTTCGAGTTTACCGAATACATTTCAAGGAAAATATCTTGTTGAACTTGAATTGTATCACAGCAAGATTGTTCAACTTTGGGAAGATGGAGAAGGAAAGGTAGAATGAATAATGGTTAAATTGTTGTTTTTCATGATTCATTATGATCCTATATATCTATTGGTTTGTCACTGCACCAATATTAATTATTTCTTTTGTACTTATGTTAGGTTCTTCATAAGCTAAGGTTCCTCACCTTCTGGAGGTCAAAATTACAGACCTTTGACCTTAGGTTGGCTCCAAATCTTGAGCAGTTGACTATTTACAAGTGTAATGATTTCTGAGAGCTTCATATACCTGCTGATCATCATTCAAAGCTCGAATATCTTTACATCAGTTATTCAAAGCTGACAAACCGTCACCTCGGAAATACTCCGAATCTAAAGAACCTAACACTCGAAGGCTGTAGTGATTTGGTAGAACTGCAAATGCCTGCTGAAAGTTTAAAACTTGAACATCTTGACCTCAGTCATTCAAAGTTGAAAAACCTTCACCTCGGGAATACTCCGAATCTTGAGAGGCTTATACTCGAAGGCTGTAATCGTTTGGTGGAACTTCAAATGCCTGCTGAAAGTCCAAAGCTCAAAGATATCAACCTCAGGAATTCAAAATTGAGGACCCTTGACCTTGGGCTGACTCCCAATCTCAAAAGGTTAGATCTTGAAAATTGTTATGATTTGGTAGAAATTAATGCTCTGGTTGGATGTCTGAAAAAGCTTGTCTTCTTAGACTTAAGTGGTTGTGGGAGGTTTAAGTCTTTTGTGTTTGACAAAGAGCTTGATTCTGATTCAGATGAGGTTGGTTCTTTATCTGAGTTACATCTGATTGCAGAACCCACTGATGTTTGCCCATTGCACTCCGACAATGATTCTCCAAAGTTTCAGCTTTCATGTTATTATAAAGAAGATTCAGATTCATCGTTTGGAAACCTTGAAAGGCTTATTTCCATAGGTCTGTGTGGTTGTACAAACCTTGAAAGTTTTTCAAGAAGCATTTGTAGTTTACAAGGTTTAAGAAAGCTTAAACTTGTAGGCAGTATTACAGAAGCACCCCGGGACCTTGACCAGCTAGAATGTCTAGAGGATCTAACTTTTTCATTTACAGAGATTAGAGATCTTCCAGATAGCATTTGTAAGTTGAAACATCTCAAGTCTTTCAAAATCAAATCTTGTTGGTGTTGATGCAAAAGTTGGACGTTCCTTGTTTGGAGCTCTGGATCCTACACCAATTGAGGATTGTTGCTTGGAACCTACGCACTAAAAGACAAAAGACACCGTTAGGCTTATCATGGGATTGTTTCCCACGATTATCCTCCGGCGTGAGAGTAAGTAATCGGTTTAGGGTTTAAGGAGAGTTAGGGTTTGTAGATCGTACCTTAAACGAGGGATGTGATTCCCTTTATATACGCACGGAATCCTTGTTGGTTCCATGTTCCTCAACCTTCGGCGTATCCCGCCTAAATCGGTTGAGGAATGATTATCTCCTTGATTAGAAGATATCCCATATCTATTCCGTAAATAGATTCGTATTTGGGCCTTCGTGGGCCTAAACGCTTATCAGCGTAGCCCATATCGTGCTGGGCTTTATCAATATTGGGCTTTGGGGCGGGTTCGTGACCCGGATGTAGAGTATACGTCATCATGTCCCCCCAGTCTAGTATGCGCAGTGCGTAACTGCGGATGCTAGACTAATAACCATAGGTACTGAAAAATATACCAAACGTAACAAAGAAGCCAAAGGAATATGTGCTGGATACATTGTATCCAGCCGTAATAATAGAAAATTAGCACCTCGTAAACCGGGGGAAAGTTACTGCCCGTGTGTCCCATCAAGCAATCTCAACCACACAGTTATAATTAGTGGAGTCCACGTGTCAGCCATCGTGAGGAGGAAGAAGGTTATATAACTCCTTCACTTCATTTTCACCGTCTCCACACACAGTAAAAACAATCCGCCATTAGCAAAGCTTCCAACCTAACCAAGCCCTCAGACTGAAATACCCCTAAGGTAACCACGTCTGCGCCTTTGTTTTTGATTATAACAATACCATGGTTAAAGAATTATCTGATTTTACATCCGACATAACGGAAGAAGAACTACAACAGTTTGCATCAGATTATTATATCCCTAGCGCGGTACATTCGGAAGTTCCGGCTGCGAATGCATCAATCCTGGATTTCCCCAATGGGAAAATTGGTGTATACACGCGATTTTTTGAATTCGCAAATCAGCGCATACCCATATCATTATTCTTAAGCGATGTATTAAATTATTACCGCATTCACTTGTCCCAGCTGCACTGTATAGGTGCGGCGAAATTAATCAATTTCGAGGTGAACTGTCACTTATTGGCCATAAATCCGACCATCCATTTATTCCGGGCATTTTACCACACCACGTGGTCAAATGGGTGGGTTTCATTCGCGAAACGCCCTGGATCCCTCCAATGCTACACAGATAAGTTAGACGCACTCCGAAATTGGAGGGAAACCTTTTTCTGGATTGACAACACCTGTTTTCCATCTCAATTCGATTTTTACGCTAAGGGGACACTGCCAAAGGATGAGCGCCCCCTCCCTGGATCATATAATGCAGAGGATGCGGAAACAATAAACGCGAACCGCATCCCTATAAGCTCCTACCCCGAGGAGTTCTTGGTGCATATAGGCCTGAGCCACAATTATTTTGGCAGCTCAGAAGAAGTTCCTATCTTCTTAGACGCCGATGGTCAAGGTGGGTGCTCATGCTTTCGTACCCCGTTGAATTACATTTCTGTAAGTTATGTACTTGTTGTGCTTCGTAATTGTTATGAACTATGTGTGTTTTTGGTGGTGCGCAGAGATGGATCTGTTCAGCGTGGTGCACCTGACAAAGCCAACAGAGGTAAAGGTGGGGACCCGAGCCCTGAAGGAGGGAGAAGAACCCGTGCTAGCTGCGGTGGCCGGGCGTACCGTAGCTATGAACCTAGGCGAGGCGGGTGAAAGTTCATCCGTGGCGCTCCAAGCAACTCCCTTACAAAGTATGCCGAGTACAATAGTACAGACACCTCCCGTGCAACCAGCGCCCATAGCGGCGGAGCACGTGGAAGAAACAGAGGAGGCAGAAGAGAGCCCTGAATTGGAGCGTAAAAGGAAGCGCAGCGGCGATGGCGCTGCCACCTCCCGGAAGAAGCGCCCAGTTGTTTTCAGTGTGGAGTCATCGTCCAGTGATGTTGCGTCGCGCCCCCCATCACCTGACACCTCCATTCCTGCGTAAGTATCCTTGAAAGTTTATATATCAAAATATTGCTAGGTAGCCCTGAATAACTGTGATTATCTCATCATGTGTGTAGGGTTGAACAATCCGCAGAGTCGCCCCCCCAAACAAGTCCAATTCGCACTGAATCATCTGGGCTGAAGGGCCAAAGCGCGGAGCCTAAGACCGCTGAGGAAGCACCCATGGAACAACTTGTTGATGACCTGGTCTCACTTGCGACGCGGATAAAGGTAAAGCACTCGGGCGATACTAGCCAAGGTGCGGAGAAAGACAAACGCATTGCATCACTCGAGGCTCAATTGGCTAATGCTAGGGGCGAAGCAGAGACTCTTGGGTCGTATGCTACAAAACTAGCCGAGGAAAAAATGGCACTGATGTGTCAAATCAATCAAGAGTGCGCAGAGACCGCGAGCTATAAGTCTTCTTGTCTATGGGCTATTAAATACTTGGAAAATGGCAAAGACGCACTGACCACCCAGCTTGAAGGCTTCGGTACTACTGTGAAAAGTGCTTTAGAGACGCAGGAGGAGAAGTTGCGTAAACTCAGCATAGAGTACGACGAGGAGTTATATCCGCAACTTCTCTCCACCATAGCTGAGCGCAGATGGCTCATAAGCCATGGGCTCCACTTAGCAGCGTTAAGTGTCCTGGAGTCGCAAGAAGTTCGTGACTCCTTTGGGGATGTGGTGAAGTGTGCGCTGGAGCGTGGAAAGTCAGAGGCCATTGAAAAGCTGCAAGAGGCTGAGCTGCTAAAGGTACCCGTTGAGCAGGTGCCTACTTATGATGCAAAGGCTTATGACAATTTAGTCGCTGCTATGGAGAAGATGAAGGACTTGGAACTCCCCAAGATCGCTGAACTGGAGCGTGATCAGGACTATCCAATAAACGTAATATTTGCAGGTCTGACCCTAGCCCGGCATCTCGGTGGAGAGGCTGTTGCGCAGCCAGACTATTATCTTAGGCCCGATGCATCCCAACTGCAGGTTCCTGTTTTTGCGCGCCCCAGAGATATCCTGAATCCGTTTGTCCTTGACAGGGAAGTCCCCCTGAAACAAGTGTTGGAGGCGCATGCGGCGAGATTTGCTGAAAGGAAAGGTATTAAGGGCAAGGCTGTAATGTGTGGTATTGGCGCGGCGCACCTCCCTCGGTCTGATGGGGTGCCTGTGAGTGTTGCCACCGTAGCTCGTCGAGATGCTGATTTGTTACAGGAGCTAAATAGGATTGGGGATGATACTAACCGCGTGGGTAGTTCCTCCTTGAAACGTAGTCATAGCTTTTAGTTTATTTCTGGTGCTGTAACTATCTGTGAGAAATAACTCGTAGTTCATTAATGGATCTCCTTTTGTGAAGGGTGTTGTAAGGATATTTTTCCTTTTGTGATGTACACATTTATCGTATTTACCTTTGCGTAAAAGAAATATACGTTGTTTTATCTATGATGTACACCCTTATATTGTGTATCTTTGCGTAAAAGAAGTATGCGTTGTTATCTGTATAACCAAGTGTGAATAATACAAGGACTTCATAATCATGTATGAAGATCCGAAAAAAAATGTCAAGTATAATCGTGTATATTAATGGTATGCAGCGTACTGTAAATACCAAATTAAGGAATCAAGTGTCTTGGTTCCAGATTTGTTAAACGTGCACATGTGCATGGTTGCGCATCCGTCGTGGGGTGCGCACAAAGCTTATTCCAACGTCTTGAGAACAAGGTGTTTAACAAGGATACGTAATCCATCGTTGATGGGTTTGCAACCCTCTTACTCAACAAGTTGTTTATTAGGTTAACTTATCCTTTTGACCATCGTGGGTGTATATATTGCATGCACGCCATGTAGGCAAAAATGTGAAAAAATTGTTAAGACATATAGTATATGGAAGTAACAAATTAAAGTGTGTTACGGAGTTAGCTAGAAACCGCAACGTTTTATTAATACTTGCAAGTGTTTATGGAAAAATAAAAAACATGATACTAAGGAAATTAAAAAGAAAAATACATAGTTATCTATTGAGTACTTTAGTAAAATGCCTGAGCGTCTGTGCGCTTGGCCATAGCCAATCCTATAGGTAGCATCTTTTGAGATTGCAGATGTTCCATGTGCGTGGCAGTTCACGACCATCCAAGCCCCGTAGCTTATACGCGCCGGTTCCTAGTGCTTCAGTAACCTCATAGGGTCCTTCCCACTTTGGTCCAAGCTTATCTGTGTCTTCTGCGTGGCTCGCATCATTAGCGCGGTAGACGAAGTCACCTGGTCTGAAGGAGACACCTCTTACCTTAGCGTCATAGTATCCCTTCATTCTTGACTTCGATTTTTCTTCACGTATAGCTGCGCGTTCACGCCTTTCTTCTAGGAGGTCTAGGTCAAGACGCCGGTCTTCGTCATTAGTTGCCACATTTATCTCAGCAGTGCGGATAGTTGGCATACCAATTTCCGCTGGTATGACGGCTTCGGTCCCGTAGACTAGAGAGAAGGGGGTGTCTCCTGTACTGGTTTTGATCGAGGTGCGATGCGCCCACAAAACATGTGATAGTTGTTCCACCCATCTCCCTTTGTGCTTTTCCAGGCGTGTCTTAATTCCTTCGCCTAAGCTTCTATTCGCCCGTTCCACTAGGCCATTGGTTTGTGGGTGTTTAACTGACGCAAAGTGCTGTGTGATGCGTAGCTTCTCACACCAGTCCCTGAAGGGGTTGTCACAGAATTGTTTTCCATTATCTGAGATGATTTCTCCAGGAAGGCCAAAACGGCATATGATGTTATCCCATACGAAGCGCTTCACCTGGTTGCCAGTGATTGTTACCACCGCCTTTGCTTCAATCCACTTGGTGAAGTAGTCTATAGCGACTATGAGGAATTTTAATCCCCCCGCTGCGACGGGAAAAGGGCCTGCGATGTCAATACCCCATTTGTAGAATGGCCATGGTGATGTTATTGGCGTTAGCTCGTGCTGTGGTTGGCGTGGGACGGGCCTATGCACTTGGCAATCGTTACACTTCCGTATTAAGTCCCGCGCATCTCGGTGCATGGTAGGCCAGTAGTATCCTGATCGCATGGCGCGTGCTACAACGGATCGTGGTCCTGAATGCATACTGCATGAACCTTCATGGATTTCGCGCAGCACATAATTTGCCTGTAATGGGCCCACGCAGCGGAGCCATGGTTGCAGGAAGGAGCGTCGGTACAAGATGTTGTCTCGGACTTCGAATCGCTGCGCCATGCGCCGTATCCTGCGAGCTTCCTTCTGCTCCTGGGGTAGCATTCCCTTGTTCAGGAAGTCCATTATCGGTGTCATCCATGTAGGGCCGTCCTCCTCTATGATTGTGGAGACTTCCATCTCTGAGATAGACTTGCTTTTCAAAGTTTCTACCAGAACTTGCTTTGATAGGTGCGCAAAACTTGTCGAGGCAATCTTGCTCAGGGCATCCGCCTTGCGGTTTTCCCCTCTAGGAACCTGTTTGATAGTGAACCTGTCAAAACCTTTGATTAGCATCTTGGTTTTGGCAAGATACTGGATCATGTTATCCTCCTTAGCCACGTATTCGCCCAACACGTGGTTGGCTACTAGCCGGGAATCCACGTTTGCTTCTAGGTTCTGTACGCCCATTCGAGCTGCAATGCGTAGTCCAGCAAGTAGAGCTTCATACTCTGCCTCGTTGTTTGTCGCTGTAAATTCAAAGCGCAGTGCATAGGTGAATTCCATACCCTCTGGATTTGTAAGGATAAGGCCTGCTCCTGAACCATCAATGCAAGAGGATCCATCTGTAAACAAGATCCATGGATCATGTTGTTCCGTCTTATTTGGTATAGGTGCCTCATCGGTGTCTGGCTTCTCAATTATGAAATCTGCCAGAATCTGTCCTTTAATTGCCGTGCGTGGTCTGTATGAGATATTGTGTTCGCCCAGCAATACACTCCACTTCTGGAGTCGGCCTGATGCATCAGGTTTAGAGATGATCTGCTTGATTGGTTGATCGGTGATGACTGCAATCGGGTGCGCCTGGAAATACCTGCGTAGCCGTTTAGCAGTAAACACCAATGCAAGAACCAACTTTTCCATGGCCGTGTAGTTCACCTCCGTCTTCTTTAGCGCTTTGCTTACAAAGTAGATAGGAGTTTGCACTGAATCCCTATCTGTTAGTAGTACTGCGCTGACTGCTCCATCCGTTGCGGACAAATACATGATCAGTTCTTCCCCTGGTCGGGGTGCAACAAGCGTTGGGAGTGTTGCCAGATGCTGTTTAAGCTGAGTGAAGGCTTCCTCTGCCTCCGTAGTCCACTTAAAATCACCCTTCTTTATGCACTTCTTGAGTGTTTTGAAAAGTGGTAACGATTTTTCTGCTGACTTGGATAGGAACCTGTTCAGGCCGGCCAACTTTCCGTTAAGAGATTGGACTTCCTTCAACGTGCGTGGTGAAGGAAGCTCGATGACCGCTTTTGTCTTTTCTGGACATGGTTTTATGCCGTTAGGTTCAATCAGGTATCCAAGGAACATGCCTTCAGTAGCGCCGAATGTGCACTTTTTGGGATTCAGCTTCATGTTTATCTCTCGTAGAGTTTTAAACGTCTCCTCAATGTCGCGTATTAGCTCATCTTCAGTATGGCTCTTGATGACTAGATCGTCGACATAGACTTCGAGGTTGCGGCCCACCTGTTTTTCAAAAACGTTATCCACCAACCGCTGATAGGTGGCCCCCGCGTTTTTCAAGCTGAAGGGCATTTTTGTGTAACAGTAAACACCTTGGCCTGTGTGGAAGGCCGTCTTTTCTTCATCCTCTTTAGCCATCTGAATTTGATGGTACCCTTTGTATGCATCTAGGAAACACTTCAATGGATACCCGCACAGAGACTCTATTTTCCAGTCTATCTCTGGTAATGGGTAGCAGTCCTGTGGGCATGCTTTGTTAAGATCCGTAAAGTCAACACACATTCGCCAGCTACCGTCGCTCTTTTTGACCATTACTGGATTCGAAAGCCAGTCGTGGTAGTAGACTTCGCGCATAATTCCCGCATCTACCAACTTGTGTACTTCTGCCAGGATCGCTTGCGCGCGCTCTGGGGCTTGGCCGCGTTTCTTCTGGCGAACAGGCGAGTACCCTTGTCGGATTCGCAGGTTATGTTCTGTGATTGAGCGCGGTACTCCAGTCATGTGTTTTGGCTCCCATGCAAAAATGTCTAAGTTCTTTTGCAGGAGCGCACACACAGCTGAGTTACCGTTGTCTGATAGTGACCCTCCGATGGCGATTTCCTGTTCTGGGTATTCTGGGTGGATTGCTACTTTCAGATGTGGAATTCTGGTAGTCCGCTGTGCTGGGGTTGGTGCGGTCTCGCATGCAATCGTGTTGCATTCTCTATGTGGTATAGTGGCATTGTAAAGAGTAACAATACCACCTTCCACTGGGAACTTAAGCATCCCATGCGCTGTTGACGGCACTGCGCGCATAGCTGAAATTCCTGGTCTCCCAATAATGCCATTGTATGGCGAGGGAGATTTAATCACCATAAATTCCATCCATGCCGTTGCGGAGTGTTCTTCGTTTCCAATGCTGACAGGTAATCTTATTTGTCCCATAGGCCATATCTTCTCACCTGTAAAACCGGTCAACGCTGTTCTGACTGGGGTTAACTGGTTGCGTATTTCGGGACGCAGTCGCTTAAAACAATGCTCATACATGATGTCAGCAGAAGCTCCACCATCAACATACATGCGGTGGATGTCGTGACCCCCCGCGCTTATCTCTATAGTAAGTGGTTCTACCACTGCGTTGTTCGCGGTTAAGGTGGGGAATGAGATTTCTTTTCCCTGCGAAAAATCCTGGCTTACCTTCTGCTTTGTGACCCGCTGCTATGATTGTATCATGTAAATGGTGTCGGGCTTATCTTTAGGCGTTTCTTTCTTATTGCCACTCTTTTGCTTGTCCTTCCCTTCCTTGATATTCTTGACCAGATGGTCCAATCTACCCTCTTTGACCATCTTGTCAATGAGTTGGCGCAGTTGGACACATTCGTTAGTAGTGTGGCCCTTCTGCGCGTGGTAATCACAGTATCCACTGCCGACACGCCTATCCTCTGGAGTGCGCATTTGTGGTGGTCTTGGGAAGTTAGCGCCCTCTGTTGCGAGTATTTCCTTTGGTGATTTGGTAAGCGGGGTATATTTTTCATTGTCGCGTCCATTCCCTTGGTTGCGATAGTTCCTGTTACGGTTACTATTCCGGTCTGTGGATTGTCTCCCAGGTTGTTCCTGTGACCGGTAGTTGGAGTAGCTTCTCTTGCTATCCGCTGTGGCAGCTTCTCCTTGTATGAAGGACCGTGTACGCTTCATAACCTCATCGAAGGATTGGGGAATCCTGTCATTCAACCTTTTAATAAGTTCCGGGTTGCTGATTCCATTCATGAACCCTGAGATTTTGAGTACTTCGGGACATGCTTTGACTTGCATGCACTCATCCTTGAAGCGCTCCATGAAAGCGCTTGTGGATTCCCCTTGGCGCTGTTTGACTCTAGCAAGTTCAATGGGATTTTTAGCGCACTTTTTTCCTTGAGTAAAGTTTAGGCGGAATGCCTTCCTCAACTCTTCAAAGCCATTGATGCTTCTGCGTGGAAGCTTGTTGAACCAGTTCCGCGCATTTCCCACCAGTGTGGAATTGAACATGTGGCACCATACAGGTTGTGGCCAGTTTTCAATGGTTGCTTCTGATTCGAAAATTTTTAGGTGATCATCAGGGTCACCTGCTCCATCATAGGTTTTAACATTAGTAGGCATGCGCCTCTTTTTGTTCTCCGAAAAATCACTGATACGTCTAGTGAACGCATCTACCTTCTGACGGCGCCATGGGAGAGACATATCCTCCTCTTCTTGGTCACGGTTTTTTCTTCTGGATTTCCAATGTCCAGTCTCACTGTCCTTGTTGTCTGAGGAATTACTAGAGGATAGTTCCTCTCCCCTTCGGCGTTTACGCCGGTTGTCCTCAGAATTCGTGCTTGGGGGGCTTTCACTTGGGGAATATCGCTCCCCCAATCTATCTTGTACTCTGCGGCCACCAAGTCTAGTGTGGACACTGGTGCGCTTCCCATCTTCCTCACTTTCAGTCATAGGCTGTGAGTCAGACGTATTATCTTCCTCGACTCTCCTTCCAATTCTATTGAACACTGGGGGTCGGCGATTACCCTTCCCGCGTTTCTCCTTATGACGACGCGGTGGAGATATCTCAAACTCTGGGCCAAAGTCTAGTCGAGCATGCATGCTCCGACTTGGTCTTTTCTTTGCTTCCTCTTGCATGAGGATAGCTAGGGCTTCGTAATTTTGAGAGACAAAACTACTTGGCTCTAATTCCGGAACGACTCCCTCTAGAACAGGGGTATCCGTTTCTATCAACACGCCCTTGTTCCTGTCGGGTGCGTCGGGTGCTTTTGTGAAGTTAGCTTCTAGCACCGATTGGAGTGGAGTAAAAGGAGTGCGCGGCGGGTCTCTGGTACTGGTGGTAGTAGTTGTTGTCTGGGTTGTCCCCGAGAGTGGTTCCACCAGAGGGAAGGCCGAATCCTGGCCTGATCCCTGATTCTTAGCAGCGCTGGTTGTTCCAGAGATCTGCTTGGGGGTTGCCCCGCTGTGCACCTTCTTTCCAGTAAAATCTGATTGCGATCGCTTTGTCATCCTAGTTCTTGGTTCTTAGTGAATGGTCCCACGGATGGCGCCACTTGTTGATGCAAAAGTTGGACGTTCCTTGTTTGGAGCTCCGGATCCTACACCAATTAAGGATTGTTGCTTGGAACCTGCGCACTAAAAGACAAAAGACACCGTTAGGCTTATCGTGGGATTGTTTCCCACGATTATCCTCCGGCGTGAGAGTAAGTAATCGGTTTAGGGTTTAAGGAGAGTTAGGGTTTGTAGATCGTACCTTAAACGAGGGATGTGATTCCCTTTATATACGCACGAAATCCTTGTTGGTTCCGTGTTCCTCAACCTTCGGCGTATCCCGCCTAAATCGGTTGAGGAATGATTATCTCCTTGATTAGAAGATATCCCATATCTATTCCGTAAATAGATTCGTATTTGGGCCTTCGTGGGCCTAAACGCTTATCAGCGTAGCCCATATCGTGCTGGGCTTTATCAATATTGGGCTTTGGGGCGGGTTCGTGACCCGGATGTAGAGTATACGTCATCAGTTGGCTACTTGAGAAGTTACCTGATGATATTGGCAGATTAGAATCTTTAGAGAAGCTAATCTTAACCAACTGTAAACTTTTACAAGATATTCCAGACAGCATTTGTAAGATGAAATGTATAAACAAGTTACATCTCCGCGGTTGTATTCGAGTTGTTGAATTGCCTGAGGAAATTGGATGCTTAGAAGGTTTGAAAGAGTTAAACATAGTAGGTACAGGCATAACCCGTCTTCCACAGAGCATTTTCCAGTTGAGAGGTCTGCGTATTGTTGGGTCTATGCAGCTTCTCGCTACATATGGTTTTTTACTCAAGAGACGAAGAATCTGCGATGATGATGATGATGATGGTGGTGATGATGATAATAATGAAATAGTCTGCTACATATAACCATAATAACACATGCCAAAGGAGCCAATGCATGAAGAACTATCTTAACAGGTACTTTTATTTAAATCTTAAATTGATTATGGAAATATTCATCATTTCTGCAATTTATGTGTTTCACTATGATTCTAACAATCCATTTTATGCTATTAGGAGGTCCGATCAGCAGGAAGCATCCGTCAGTGCATAACAGTTAGCCAAGCGAACTCTGATCGGGTAAGTCATTAAGCAGTTTCTCAACTTGAATGGATTTAGTAGGGTATGGTTTATCATACAGAATTTACGTTTTTCTACTATATTTTGTTTCAACTTGATCTTTCAAGGTCTGATGAGCAGGAAGCAATTGCCACTCAGCTCAGAAGATGATCTAAAGCTCATATCTCTCCGCATCTATTCTCATTGATAGTGTTCTCCGATACACTCCCAAAGTACGATTGTTTGTAAAGAAGTGTTTCAAAGTATGATTGTCATTTTACCTTTCGGTATTAGTACTTTTTCAAATGTATACATTGTTAGATCAAGCTATAATCCCAACTTTGATGCTGTACTAGAACTTATTACTTTAAAGTTTAAACACAGTTGACTTCTTAGAAAGTCAAACTGATGAAAATGGTGGGAGATGATCATGTTAAAAATAAACTTAAGAAAGTGTTATAAGGGATGTATAAGATGATAAACTAGTTGTATATATACAAAAATAAGCTCTAAATTTGGAAGAAATCATTAATTATGCAAATATTTGACTTTTTAGTCAAACTACTGGCTTTCATCAAATTTTACTGATGTTTTCATAGAATTGTACGGACACACAAATTTTAGTGATAAGATATTATCAGCGTATGTACTGTTTGTAGTTTTGAAAGGCATTGTGTAGTCATATTGTGTCTTTGTCATGGTTGAGCTACAAACCGTATGTTAAATTTGGTAACAGTTTAACATGGTAAAACTGAGGTAACACAAACTGTTACTTACGACTAAAACCAAACCATGTCACCACTGACCGCGTAGGTGATTCAATGTGATATTGATAAGATATATACTGAAGTCTAAAAGGTGAAAGTGCAAAATGTGACACCTAGATTTGTTTCTGAAACTTCACTTCTTTGTTCAAGATTTCTTTGACGAAAAAGATGTATTTTTTATATGAGTTTGGATATTAGTGTCATATTAAAAATGAATTCACTTAAGGTTTCAGTAGTGATTTAGTTATCATACACAAGTTTTTTGAAAGCCTGAAAGAGCGTGGTGAAGAAATGAATAAAAAGGAATAAGTTGAAGGACACATTATGTCAAACCTCCAATTCATTAACAGATAGACTTACTTTAGAGCAAAATCATTTTTTACCCGCAAAATGTGAATTGATTTGGGTAGAAAGCGGGTCAGAATCATAACCCGGTTAAAAAGTGGTTAATTTGTTTTAAGTTTTGGTTTTTCACACTTTGGCCACAAGGTTTATAATAAAAGTGGTTTATTTACATGTCACATGCAGCTTGTGCCTTCTCGCGAGTTATGACCCCGCAAGATAAGACCTTAACCCTTTCGTGCACCCTCAATTGATCTTTGAACCTCGTGAATACGCTTTTAACCTTTCTGTGAACCCTTGATTGATCCTTGAACCCCAAGTGTGATCTCTTTTGTTAAATGATGATCTGGGTTCACACTCACATCCATGTAGCAACATTTTTTACACCTCAACTATGATCCAAACTGGTACATTTTGAGTTCATAACTTCATGTTACTTGGTAAATGTAGACACTTTATTTTGGTCGTAAGGGGTAAATTATTATTAAATACGTTATCAGAATTCAAGATTGTTACTAGCCTATGGACGATGGTTTTGCATTGGTGGCATGGGGATTTGATGACTATCCAAAAGACCTAATCTCTCAGAGAGATGCTGCTCATCTAAGCAAAATATCAAAATATGTTTCGACATTGTCGTCCAAACCACTGCTTGAATCGAATCGGGGTTTAGCAACCGAACTTATGTCAACTTGGAATCGCCTAAAAAATATACACTTGGTGAAGAAACGGAACGACTTTCTCAGATTCTTGGATTTTAGATATGAATGGATATTAATTTCGGTATGGATTAATTGTATATGACTCTAGTTCAGCTTATAAAGTTATATGTGCTTTTTTGCCGACTAAAAGTTCACTTAAGACAAAATAATTTGGCCCCGCTACTTTGAACCTTCTTCCCATTATCTTATAATCCGTACTTCTCTTGATATTCAAATTGTGAGGGTTGCAAAAGCTACGTCGTTTCATTCTTGAAAAGGACTTATATATTAAAGAATCACTCAACTGAATATAATTGCATTGATCGATGATTATAAAAAATGAAAAAGCATGCTCAAAGACTTAATCACTTGAACATTATTGGATTAATGAATATAAAAACTGATTTAACTGAAAGTTCAACTTATCCCATTAATTAAACCAGGGTCGTATCATTGATTTCAGTGGCCCCGTGCCATTACCACAAAGATACCCTCAAACATACACATAATATACATATGTATAAGTAGTGCATGAATTAATTAAGCCCGAATCTCATATTGTGCTCATATATATAATAGAAGTGCATGAAATTTGGTGGCCCTCATCAAACGGTGGCCCTGTGTAATCGCACCTCTTGCACTCCCTTAAAGCCGACCCTGAATTAAACTAACATATTAATTAAACTCAAAAGGCTTCAAGCAGAGCGTGTCACTTTGTCAATTTTGAATATGTATTATAAATGTCACTATTGATGCTAAAATTGTAATAAACACCTAAAACTATGGTTTCATAAACTGAGGTTAAAAGATTGGAATTTTTAAGAACACTAAGTTTTTCAATTCCAATCATATCAGTTAATGGTGAGGGCTCATCTCGATCCTAAACATTGAAGTCTCGAGGAACAATGGAGTTTGTGCTATTACTACTAGCTAGCGCATTTAAAACTCGGTCGATTTGGCTATAAAACTTGACTCGGCTTGATTACTAGTGTAACAAAATATTATAATATCAATCAAGATTTGTACTCGCCAACTTTGTTGATTTTCTATAGTTCTACTCGATTAGTTAATGGTAGTGGATTTTTGTATATTTACATACACGTAAAGAGGGTGAATATATAGAATGCTACGCATCTACTCCTTTCGTCTAAAAAAGAATGTTCAAAAACAAATTATGATACGTGTAATTAATGCTAGTTTTGATTGATAAAAAATTATTTATACCCATATAATTAATATAGAAATTAGAAAATTAATAATTAATGCATGTTTTGATTATGATTGATAAAAAATCATTTATACCATTATACAGTAATTAATATAGAAATTAGAAATTAATAATTAATGCATGTTTTGATTATGAGGGTAAAGCAGAAAAATCAATCATAATTACCATCCAAAAATAAAATTTGGACATTTTTTTGGGACAAACATAAATAGTAAGGTGGACACTTTTTTGGGACGAATGGAGTAATTAGATCGCGAACTGTACAAAAACACTTAACTTAATCTTAACAAAAGATGAGTCGATTTCATATACTATATGAACTGATCCCAAGTAACTAAGAAATTAACTACTACGTAATTAGTATGGTACGAAGTGTACCAGGTTATAACTAGAGATGTCAAGATGATTGGTATCAATGCCACGTAAGGCACCTGCTCGATCCAACGTGGCATTCTTTATTCCAACTTGGCATTCTTTACATCCCTATATAAACTCGTAACCTAACTCACATTTTTCATATTATACACAAAAGAATAAAATGGGAAATTGTATAAAGAAACATTCACCCGTCTGCTGATGATTTTTGATCACCGAAAGCTTCACCCGAGAAAAACTTTATTTCCGACACTAAGAAGATAGAAAAAATTTCAGGAGATGGTGAGAAAAAGGCGAAGACAGAGATAAATTAAGATATCGAAAAAGCAACGGAAAGAATAATTATTAGGCAGGGCAGATGTCCAAGAGTTATCGGTAGAACAAGTGCTTGCTCGGTTGATGAACATTAGTGATCGATTTGAATCTCATCAACGAGCAGGCTTGCTCTACAAAGCATTCCGGAGTAAGCATATAGCTATAGGTGATCTACTGATTCGTCTTGGTTAATTTTTTTTACCCAAAGTACGTGAGTTTTATTTCTTAGTTTACTTAATTTTTGTTAGAATATACTGTTCCGTACATATGTTTTTCATATTTACTTTTGCAAGGTTGCAGTGATAAGTATGTAACAATTAGGGCCCGCTTGGTTCAAAGTGGGGAAAGGGAAAGGGAAAAGGAAAGGGAAAGGGAATGCAAATGAATGAGTGAGGTGGGTAATCAATCTCTTACCTCTCAATTTATTCTATAATGGTTCATTACCCATTACGGGGTAATCAATCCTTTTGCACTCCCTAACCAAGCACTAAATAATGAGTGAGGTGGGTCCTTTTGAATACGTTATCCATTCCCCACCCCCTTAACCCCCCAACCAAGCATGCCCTTATTGTTCAGCTGGTATAATGGTACTATATATGGAACTTCTGATTTAGCATTGTTTGCTCTTCTTTAAAATGGTGGCTCTCATGATCTAACTTATCCGTCAAGCATATATATGGCTTTCCATTATATACCACTTGCAGGGTACCCGCGCGATGCGACGGCGGGTACCCTGTGACTATATTTTCTGACAATGTAATGTTATGCGGTCATACTTTTATTAAACAATTAAATTCAAATAACAATAACTTAAGTTATATCTGTGGAAATAATTCATCTCCTGTTAACCGAAGCTACCACAAACAAAATCTTCATTCTATCCTTCAGCACAATCACCCTTTGTCAATTTTGGAGCCGGCCGACCCAGTTTGACACTCATGTTGCAATGGTGGCGACTTGGTCGGCGCAGCGGCAACCGAACCAGTCGACCGACCACTGCGGGCAGCCTAATGGCTTTATTTTTAAATGCTTGGCTTAGTATTTTGATTAGATTGTATATTGTGGTTAAATGGTTGTATATTTTAGTGAGAGGTAAATTAAATAGTGTATTAATTGTTGTTGGGTTCAGTAAATACCCAAACCCCTTAAACTAGGATTTGAATAGAAAATATCCTAAGTGTTTAATCCGTTAAACACATTCAGGTCACTGAGCGCATAGCCTCTCAGTGAGCCATCTTCAGGACACTTACTATGAGGCAAAGAAGGAGCCTCTCCACTCTGCAAGGCGGAACTTAAAGGGTGAAGACTAAGTCAAGAAGAAGATGGTGGATTCAGTGAGTGATGACAATATCTCACTAAATCCCTACGACTCCTCTCCAACTATTAAACACTGAAGACAAACGAAGAAAGAGACTGAAGGCTTTAAAGACTGAAGAATGAGCTGGACTAGGCGGGAAAGTTTTACCCAGATAAAACTAAGTCCCTCAAGTGTTTATCTAGTTTATACATAGTCTCAATCTATGAAGATCATATCTTTCCATTTATAGTAAGCGGCGATTCTCTGTCAAAGGAAATAGTCTCGCCGTCTACTATAAATAGAAAGGTGAACAGTAATCGAATACATCAATATTCGTGTTTGCTGTGATCTATGTTTTTGTCTTCTAGGTTAAAGTTAAATATCATACTTGTATAAATAGCATAAGAAGAAGAGTGAAAAGTTTAAGCTTGTGAATTGTAAAAAACACACATACACACAAGCCTACTTTTCACTCCTCCAAATACAACTTTATCCTTGAGCTAGCTCAGTGGGTTCTAAGAGTTGTGCTCCGACTTAGCCTAAGCTTAGAGAGGAGTCACCCCAACTTTGTCATTTCAATCCCAAGTACTATTCCGCAAGTACTTGGGTAATGTATTCTTTGATTCATTTCTAATAAGAATATAAACGTTGAAAATTACTGTGTGTGTTTACTTATATTAATTTCAGTCATAGTTCACTATTAACTTGTTTTATATACTTAAACTGTTTTAAACAATAGTGAACGGGGAACAACAAGTGGTATCAGAGCTTGGCTAATTATAAAACTCGTTTTTAGGCCGCTCTAAAAGTTTTTAAATTAGGATCCTAAATGGATGAAATTGATGTACCCCAACTAGTCGATAAAAAGGGTGGAGCCTTCTCAGCTGCTGCCCCTAGACTTGAAGTTGGAAAATTCAACAAATGGAAAAAGCGTATGCTTTGCTATTTGATTGGGATGGAACCTTATTATATCAAGTGTATAAATGAAGGTCCATTTGTCCTAAAGACTGCTGAAGGTTTGCCCAAACCTGAAGCTCAGTGGACCCAGGATGAAAGGAGAGTGGTCAACCAGGACCAAAGACTCAAAAGTATCATCATATCATGTCTTCCTGATGATATAATGGAGTCAGTTATAAGCTGTAATACAACTAAACAAACCTGGGATGACCTAGTCCATAGCCATGAAGGCCCATCTGATACCAAGGAAAACCGGATAATGGACCTGAAACTTGAGTACAATACCTTCAGGGCTAGGGACTCAGAAACACTCTCTCAAACTTACACCAGATACAAAACTCTTTTAAATGAACTGACCAATGATGGTGTTAAGTTGTCCAAACATGAGATCAATGTTGGTTTTGTCAACTGTCTCCCTGAGAAGTGGTTGAATTTCTCTCAGAGACTTAGAAATGCAAATCATATCCAAAATCTTGATCTTCCTGAAATTTATGGGAAATTTGTCTATGAGGAAAACCTCATCAACAGACGATACCCTGACTTAAAGAAGTCTCAGGAAGTCAAGAAGTCCCTGACCACCACCTCACCTATGTCAACTGCTTTCTTTTCTAACAATGTGGTTCAAGATTTTCAAGAAAACTCTGATGATGAGCCTGATGAGAGATCATGTGAGGAGTACCTAAATGACCTGAACGTTGAATTTCAGGAAAGGGCACACCTTGCAAACTCTCGAAGGTTTATTAAAAGAAACAAAGGTTTTTCAAATGCTAAAGCAAATGAGGACACTGAATGCTTTAAGTGTCACAAAAGAGGTCATTTCGCAAAAGACTGTTTTTCAAAAACAATTTCTGAACCCTCTTACAGACCATCAAGCTCAAATCATTCCTCAGGCTTTAGCAAATTTCAACCTAAAATCTATCAGTCTCATCAAAACCTTCAAAATATATCTGACCAAAACAAAACAACTGATTTTGAAGCTAAGTACAGGAAAATCAAAGCTAAGCTTGCATTACTTGAGGCCAGTCCCTCAGAACCAAAAAATGTTCAGTCTGTGCAGGGTAAAAATAAAGGTCTTGTTGCTGAAACCTTTGACTGGGATGAAGAGCCAGTCTCATCTGATGATGAAATGGTACATGTCAGCGTACTGATGGCCCTCTCAGAAGAAGACAAGCTAGTTGTTGGAAAGAATCATGCCAGAAATGGTGAATGGGTCAACATCACAATGAAGAAGGTAAATATTCTACTTTCTATGGATGATGATTCTGATTGGCAGTCCTATATGAACTATATCAATGTTGACCTTAAGTTTGTAGAGGAGCAGCGATTAAATCTTTTTCTAAGTACAACAAGTTATGTTTTGAATTGAATAAGTGTAGAGATGAATTACTTCTGTTTAAACAAGCTAAGCTTGAGGCTGTCACTTTACAAATTCAAAACACTGAACTAGTTAAAAGAAATCAGGCTCTTCAAGATGAACTAAAAAGGGAAAAAGATATCATTGAGGGTTGGACTGCTAAGAATCCAAGAGTCTTTGATACTGTGGGTGCCCCTAGTAGCAAAAAGAGAGTCATAGGTGAACATCATCTCACTGACTCTCGCAACAAAGACCAGAGTCCCAAACCATTTGTGTCTGGTGGCATGATTACCAGTATGTTGACAATTCCCAAGCCCAGTGATTGGATTGAAAGACTTAATCCTGATAGTAAGCTTCCCAACTTTGACTCTGGGAAAATTCTAGAGCCTGAAAGTCAAGCTCTAAAGAGCATACTTGGACTCCCTGATGTATCCAGTAGTACTGAACACATCTCTGAGTCTGAAGATGAATCTCAAGCACCACTTCCACCTCTGGAACCTCTTCAAGGTGCTGATCCTAGCTCTGAGCTTACTCCATTGCAATACAATCCTCACTCTCCCAAATAAAGGTCTGGACTTGGTAAAACCATCCTGAAAAGACCATCAAAACCAACTCAACAAGAATCTACCCCCACTGAAATTTCCACATCCTCAGTCCCCACTGAAGCTGACCAAATTCAGCAACTGACTGAACTAGTGAGGAAGCTAACTGACAAAATGGAATCCATTGAAAAAGTCCCTGAATCAGTCAAGGAAACAAAGTCAGCTTCCTCCAGTTCCTCAAAGTCAAAAGCCACCACCAAGAACAAGCAGAAATGTGATCTGTGCCACTATACCAGTCATACCACTGACAACTGTTATAGAATCTTTTTTTGTATGATCTGCAAAAAGGATGATCACAGAACTGCTGACCACTTACAATATGTAAGTTCTCCCAAAGCAAACTATACCAATGTAGGTCATCAGTATGCTTCCTCATCCAAGCCTGCTCAAAAGCAAAGAGCAAAACCTTTTCCTAACTGCCCACATTGTGGCTTTAATGATCATCGGCCTGATGATTGTCTTATGAACTCATGCTGTGATATTTGCGGTAACACAGCTCATAAGACATCCCAGCATGACGGTGTCATCCATGCAAGGAGAAGTTCAAAGCAACCCAAATCCACTGAGTCTTCCTCAATATCTAAATGCAAAACCTGTGGTAGTACGATGCATTCCACCACTGACCATGAATCCATTGCCCAATTCAAAGAGACCATGAGACCCAAGCCCACTAGTAAGTGGGTCACGAAGAGAAACTAATTCCGTTTACTACTTGTGCAGAGGCATGCCAGGGAGCCTATCTGGTATCTAGACAGTGGATGCTCAAGAAGCATGACTGGTGTAAAGGAATATCTGCACAAGTTTGTAAAGGAACAAGGACCCAAGGTAGTATTTGGTGACAATTCATCATGTCCCACTGAAGGTTATGGTTCAGTAAACTGCAACGGAATAGTTTTCTCTAGGATAGCTTATGTCAATGGTCTCAAATACAATCTCATCAGTGTCAGTCAGCTATGTGATGCAAAGTACATTGTACAATTCAATGACAAACAAGGTACCATTTTTAATGCCAACAAGGAAGTTGTGTTGATTGCTCCTAGGAGAGATGATGTTTATGTCTTAGACATGTCAACGCTCTCTAAAGATGGAACTTGTCTTTTTGCCAAAGCCACTGAAAACCATCAACTGGCTGTGGCACAAGAGACTCTCACACTTAAACTTCAAAAACATCAACAACTTGGCAAAACAAAACAAGGTCCTTGGCTTACCATCACTGGTTTTTGCAAAAGATAAACCATGCTCAGCCTGTGAAAAGGGCAAACATCAAAGAGCATCCTTTAAAACCAAGCAAAAATTCTCCATCAAAAGCTGCCTCCACCTCTTGCATATGGATCTCTTTGGACCAGTCAGTCCTAGATCAATCCAGCATGAGAAGTATATACTTGTCATTGTTGACGAGTTTTCAAGGTACACTTGGGTATACTTTCTTTGCAAAAAGAGTCGGGCAGCTGATACTATAATGTCATTCATCAGGAACATTGAAAACCAAAATGACATTACAGTGAAACAAATCAGAACTGACAATGGTACTGAATTTAGAAATGCTGAGCTTGAGAGTTTCTGTGATGAAAAGGGAATTTCCCAAAATTTCTCATCTCCTTATACCCTTGAACAAAATGGGGTAGCTGAAAGAAAAAACAGAACTCTCATTGAGGCTGCAAGAACCATGTTAAATGGCTCAGCCCTCTCAAAGCATTTCTGGACTGAAGCAGTCAAAATAGCCTGTTACACTCAAAACAGGTCAATCATTGTCAAAAGACATAATAAAACCCCATATGAGATATTCAAAGGTAGACTTCCTAATATCAGCTACTTCCATGTATTTGGATGTCCAGTGTTTATTCATAATCACAAGGATCATCTAGGCAAGTTTGATGCAAAAGCTGATGATGGATACTTTCTAGGTTACTCACTGATCTCCAAAGCCTTCAGGGTGTTTAACACAAGGAGACAACAAGTTGAGGAAACCTTTCATGTCACCTTTGATGAATGTGTTGAAAGCATCAGGTTCTCCAACACCTCAGTAGAGGAGATAGGAATTGATAACTCTTCAAGATATCCTCCTGATGAGTATAACACTAAAATCAATTCCTCATACCAAGCTGATGCTGACATCTCATATTATGTCTTACCTCACAATCTGTCACAACCAACCATCAGTGAATTCATTGATAAACAATCAGTCCCTAATGGGATAAGTGACACTGAACCAAATGTTCAGGACCCTGTGATTCTTGAAACCCAGCCAGAACAAGACATCTCTACAGTTGCTCTTGATGATTCTATGGCTCATATACCTGAACTCACCCCAGTGTCTCACGTGACATCTTCAAGCTCAGATCCTAGACCACAAAGTAAGTGGACAAGAACTCAGGACATTGAGCTTGTAAACATTATTGGTGAACCCACTGAGGGCATGCTCACTAGAAGCATGGCTGCTGAACTAACTGCAACTTCATCCAATGAATGTCTATATGCTGATTACCTATCAGATATAGAACCCAAAAGTGTCACTGAGGCTCTTAAGCACCCAAGCTGGGTTCAGGCCATGCAAGAAGAACTGCAACAGTTTGATAAAAACAAGGTCATGACCTTGATCAAATGTCCTCAGGATGTCGTAGTCATAGGAATGAAGTGGGTTTTCAGAAACAAAACTGATGAAAACGGCACTGTCATTAAAAACAAAGCCAGACTTGTAGCCAAAGGTTACTGTCAACAAGAAGGCATTGACTATGATGAGACATTCACTCCTGTTGCAAGAATGGAAGCCATCAGGATCTTCCTTGCATATGCTTCCTACATTAACTTCAAAGTTTATCAAATGGATGTAAAGAGTGCATTCCTAAATGGTGAACTCAAGGAAGAAGTTTATGTTCAACAACCTCCAGGCTTTGAGAGTAGTTAATTCCCTGACTATGTCTGCAAGCTTGATAAAGCCCTTTATGGACTGAAACAAGCTCCCAGGGCATGGTATGAAACTCTCTCAGCCTTCCTAATCCAAAACAAGTTTGTCAAAGGAAAGATAGATAACACATTGTTCATCTATAGGACAAAACAGGATGTGATACTGGTCCAAGTATATGTTGATGACATCATCTTTGGCTCTACAAACTACACACTTTGCAAACAGTTTGAAAAACTGGTGACAAAGAAGTTTGAAATGAGCATGATGGGTGAACTCACTTATTTCCTTGGACTGCAAATCAGGCAAACTGACAAAGGAATATCCATCTGTCAAGAGAAATACACAAGAAATCTCTTGAAGAAATATGAGATATCTGACTGTGCCTCAGTGAAAACACCAATGGTCCCTCCCAACAACCTTGGACCTGATCTCACTGGCAAGTCAGTCAATCAAACCCATTTTAGAGGGATTGTTGGCTCACTGATGTATCTAACTGCTTCCAGACCAGACATACAATTCTCAGTCTGTCTCATAGCTAGATATCAGTCCAATCCCAAAGAATCCCACCTCACTGCAGCTAAAAGAATACTCAAGTACCTGAAAGGAACCCTAGGCCTTGGACTTTATTACCCAAAGTGCTCAGGGTTTGATCTCAAAGGGTATTCTGATTCTGATTATGATGGCTGCAACATGGACAGAAAAAGCACCTCAGGGTCCTGTCAATTTCTTGGAGGAAAACTGGTTTGTTGGAGTGCTAAAAAGCAACAATCAGTGGCTATGTATTCAGCCGAAGCTGAATATGTGGCTGCTGCTGGATGTTGTGCCAATGTACTATGGATGAAAAGTCAACTCAGTGACTATGACATCCATTTCAAAATGGTACCCATTTTTTGTGACAACACCAGTGTCATTGCTATCTCCAACAACCCTGTCCTTCATCAAAGAACCAAACACATTGATATCAGATATCATTTCATCAGGGATCACATAATGAAAGGAGACATTGAACTTCATTTCATCCCTACTGAATATCAACTTGCTGATATCTTCACCAAACCTTTGGATGAGCCTACCTTCAGGAGACTGAAAGCTGAATTGGGAATGCTTGACATTGAGTTTCAGGCATCTGAAAACCAATCTCAGTGAGTTCTTTGAAATGGTTCATCCTTCCTGAACATCCAAAATTCATTCCCTCACTGAATGAGTAAGACTCACTCAGGGTCCTTGACATAAAGCATTGAATGAGTAACTAAATGCTCCAAGTATTAGTTACTTAAATGTCCTAGGTTGGTAATCCCACCAATTTAATATAGGAATATATGTCTTATTGTCAGGGGTATCATCATTCACCTCACCCCACTTGGAATTAAAATGCCTTCTCTCACATAAAATATCCTATGGATATTTTATTACTGCGGAAGTGCACTTTTACTGTGCATTGCAACTGTTTTCCTTGAAAGACGGGATTTTACTGCGCAAAGTGGTGGGTGGCATTAAATGTGGAATATCAAACGATTTCAAATTTAGTCTTTACATATCCACGTTTATACAAAAACCACCCCTCTCGCTACTCTATAAATACCCTCTTCAATTACCACAAAACACACACAAATTATCTTCTGCAACTAAACTCTGTCAAAATCCTTTCTCAAATCCAGAAGAATTTGTGTGTTCTCAAAATCTTTAAACCCTCTTTTGGAAAACTCTCCTTGTAAACATTTACAAAAGTTTTTCAACACAAACGTGTGAGATCTAAATCTTTGATTGTTCTAGTCGAAATACTTTTTCAAACCCTAAAATCTTTCTTAATGAAAATGGCTAGAACACAAGCTCTCCAGTTTGCTTCTCAGTGGGTAGGGGATCTTACTAACGTTGAATTTAAAACAAATAATGTCATAGGAAATTTTGAATACCCTGAAAATGTCCCAACCTATAAAGACACTATAAATTTTTTATTCAACTGCCCACTCAAAACGGCCTTTGTAAAATGTCCCTCAGTACTGTACCCAAACTACCTCAGGGAGTTTTGGGCTACAGCTAAAGCCTTTGACCCGACACCTTCCACTGATGAGAATAACCTTAGACCACTCAGGGAGTATCTCATCAGGTTCAGTCTTAATGGGGGGCAACAATACACCCTGGATTACAAAACGTTTTGCACTTCAACAGGGTTAGATTATAACAAAGGTGTTATGTCGTCCATCCTGAACCCTCCACAGTGAAGGGTGGGTTAAAACAAATCGTTTTAGATCCAACTTACTTGGACAAGACCCCAGTCACTAAAAGTTCATTCCCCGTGGCTTGGAGGATCCTATTCACTTTTGTGATTCAGGTCCTCGGCGGGAACCACTCATCCACTGAACAAGTTAACTCTATTCAGTTGATGATGGCATACTGCCTGATGAATGGGGTCACTGTCGACATAGGGGAGATCATTTACAGTGATCTCGTAACGAAGCTACAGAGCAAAACTAGGACGAAGTACGTTTCGTATCCTAGGTTTGTCTCTTGTGCTTTGCAATCGTTACTGGGTTCCAACAACACTCAGGATGAAAAATTTGGAAATTTACCTGGCATCCTGAGCCCATCAAATTTTCAAAAGGACCCATCCCTTGTCACTCCTATTGAATTGACGGCCCACATGATTGCTGTAAACAATCAAAGTGGATCAGTGTCTCCAAACCCTGCTCCTAAAAAGAGAAAGGGGAAGTTTCAGACTTGGACTAAGACTAAACCAAAGTCTCAGGGCCCTGAGGCTTCAGGAGCACAGCCTAAGAGGCACAAAAAGCCCGAGACCAAACAGACACCCACTGACCAGGCATCAACCACCCCCGTGACAATGAAGGACACTGATACATCACAGTCAGTGCCCTTGGTCACAACTACTACTCCCCAAGATCCAGAGGGAAACAAACAACCCGCTGGTAGGGGAGCGCCTTCCATTTTGCCTGATGAGGACATTAGCAAATCAAAGCCTTTGTCTGAGGGCACACTGATCGATCCCAAAGACTCAGAGGGAAACAAACAACCCACTGATAGGGATACAACAATCACTGACTCTGCTAAAGGCACTCGGAAAAACCCATCAGTGTCTTAGGGGTCACTGGGGGACAAAGACTCGGAGGGAAAGAAACAACCCGCCGATATGGAACCCAAAACCAATCCTGGCTCCTGAGAAGACGCTGGGAAACTCCCACCAGTGTCCGAGGGGTCCACGGGGGACAAAGACTCAGAGGGATCAATACCACCCGCTGATATGGAACCCATCCCCACTCCCTTGTTGACTGTTGCGGAGGTTGCTGAGTTACTACAATCTGATGATGAACCTACTGAAAGTGATGAAATTGTTTTATCAGCAGGGGATGAAATGGACGCTGAGGTTCAATCTGAACAAGAGCCTCAGCCTGATCCAAAGGAGCAGACTGAATCCCCATTTCAACATGATGATAATGCCTCTGAGTCCTCAAGCTCTGATGAATTCAAATAATTTGACAATGTTCTTCCCCTCACTGAAAGGCAGTTGGCTCAGTGGATCACCAGAGCTTCAAGGAAGCTATACTCAGGGGTTACAAAAACACTATGGGAACAACATACTGAGGCTGCTGCAAGTTATGCTGATCTAAAAGCCGAAGTACATGGGTTCGATGAAAATGTTCATGAGCACAGGGACTTGATGTATGACAAAATTTATAATCTGGATGAAAATTTGGCTAACTTCTTAAGGCATCTTCAGGATGTCGGCACAAAGGTCGATGAAATCAGGGAGTTTGTCAAAGAAGATCCAGCACTTAACTCTCAAGTGCTACAGGCTACTGAGGCATACTTGAAACAATCCTCAAGCCTTACTGAACTGTTAGATCTGCTCAAGTCTGCAAATGTTCAGGGTCTTCCATCATCTGTCCAGTCTCTTCAAGCTACATTGGACTCTTTGAATACACAGGTGGCGACAATAGCTCAGGCATCATCTTCCCTGGCCTGGAATCTTGGGCCCCGGATGACTGCCTTGGAGCTCTCTCAGGCTACCTTGGATGCAAAGGTCACTGGTATTCAGGCAGATACTACAGAGATTAAGGCTATGATGACTGAAATCTATCAAGCCTTCAAGGGTCAAGCAGCTCAGTCCCCCTCAACACCCACACCAACTCTTGCCCTCACTGAAGCTCCGGCAACAGTTGAGGGGGAGAATACTGAAGAAACTCCTTTTCACACTAAGGGGGAGCCAACATCATCAGTCTCTGCAGCTCCAACTTCATCATCAGCACCAGTATCAGCAATACCCATCTCATCACTACCTCCACAAACATCAACAACAACATCACTGACAGTCATGACTACCACACCACCCTTGGTTGCATCTTCTTCCTCAGGCCAGGACAAAGGCAAAGGTATAATGACAACAACTGAGCTTGAGAAGATTCCCTACAAAATCGGTGACACTGAACACCTCCTCACTCAACAGCTAACCAAATACCTTGCCAAAGAAGAAAGGAGATTGAAACAAGCTGAGGACGATAAGAATACTAAGGAGGCACTGATCAAAGTTATTGCCGAAGAAGCTGAAAATGTGGGAATAGATCCAAGCAAACTCCATAAGGGTCAGGCACGAAAAAAGTTCAAGGAAGCTCAGGCTGCTCAAATGGCTGCAATGAGAAAGCAGTATGAAGCAAAGAAAAAGAAAGCTGAAGCTGTTAGGCAAGAACGAATCGATCATTACAACTGGACTATGACAAGCCGAAGGGTCAGGCACGAAAAAAGTTCAAGGAAGCTCAGGCTGCTCAAATGGCTGCAATGAGAAAGCAGTATGAAGCAAAGAAAAAGAAAGCTGAAGCTGTTAGGCAAGAACGAATCGATCATTACAACTGGACTATGACAAGCCGAAGGAAGCCTGAGAAAATCACTGATGTCAAAATCATCCCCAATACCAAACCACTAGCAATGAATGTCTACAGGGGGGTTGATAAGAGACATTTCGAGATTCATGAACCCTTAACGTTCACTGACTTTGGGATCACTGAACTCGATGAACTTGGTCCAATTATTGAAAAGAAGCAAAACAAGGTGGTCAAGGATCTGATGAAAATGCTCAGCAAAAGATATGAAAGGCTGAGGGATGCACCAGCCCAACTGGGAATTCAGCCTGCCTTGACTGCACCTCAAGGATCTCAACCACAAGCTTCCACTGGCAAAAGGAAAAGAGTTGATTTCCAACCTGAAATCAAAGTGCCTGGCCTAGAATGCAACAGAGAGCTGCCTGAGGGTGTGAAATTTGTAAACTGTTTAGTGATTGAAGAGCCTGAAAGAGGGCTATTCCACATTGATATCTATGGGAACCCTGCATTTCAAAGATGGAGTGACATTGATCAGGCAGGAGTGGCTGCAATGATCAGCTATATTCCAGTGGCGTCTCAGATCTAATCCCCAGCAAACATCAGGTTTTGTCAAGACTTGAATGCTAAGATAAGAGACCATCCTGATAGAGAAACACTCATCACCAAGAAAGTGAAACTTGAAGCACTGGGTATCCATCTAGACTGACATCAATTTATCCTTTTGTACTAGTGATAGGAACTATGTAATCTGATCAATAAAAGATGTATGTTTTGTTAAATTACTCAAAAGTTCCTTATTGTATTCATTAGTACATTCGGTGTAAGAAGAAGCCAATTGCTCACTTACACTGATCAAACACTTAGGCTATTTGTATATCCAAATACGGGGAGACTGTTGGGTTCAGTAAATACCCAAACCCCTTAAACTAGGATTTGAATAGAAAATATCCTAAGTGTTTAATCCGTTAAACACATTCAGGTCACTGAGCGCATAGCCTCTCAGTGAGCCATCTTCAGGACACTTAGTATGAGGCAAAGAAGGAGCCTCTCCACTCTGCAAGGCGGAACTTAAAGGGTGAAGACTAAGTCAAGAAGAAGATGGTGGATTCAGTGAGTGATGACAATATCTCACTGAATCCCTACGACTCCTCTCCAACTATTAAACACTGAAGACAAACGAAGAAAGAGACTGAAGGCTTTAAAGACTGAAGAATGAGATGGACTAGGCGAGAAAGTTTTACCCAGATAAAACTAAGTCCCTCAAGTGTTTATCCAGTTTATACATAGTCTCAATCTATGAAGATCATATCTTTCCATTTATAGTAAGCGGCGATTCTCTGTCAAAGGAAATAGTCTCGCCGCCTACTATAAATAGAAAGGTGAACAGTAACCGAATACATCAATATTCGTGTTTGCTGTGATCTATGTTTTTGTCTTCTAGGTTAAAGTTAAATATCATACTTGTATAAATAGCATAAGAAGAAGAGTGAAAAGTTTAAGCTTGTGAATTGTAAAAAACACACATACACACAAGCCTACTTTTCACTCCTTCAAATACAACTTTATCCTTGAGCTAGCTCAATGGGTTCTAAGAGTTGTGCTCAGACTTAGCCTGAGCTTAGAGAGGAGTCACCCCAACTTTGTCATTTCAATCCCAAGTACTATTCCGCAAGTACTTGGGTAATGTATTCTTTGATTCATTTCTAATAAGAATATAAATGTTGAAAATTACTGTGTGTGTTTACTTATATTAATTTCAGTCATAGTTCACTATTAACTCGTTTTATATACTTAAACTGTTTTAAACAATAGTGAACGGGGAACAACAATTGTATGTGTTGAATAATGTTTTTTAGTTGTATTTGTGCTTCAAATAGTTTGTACATTGTGTTTTATAAATTATACTTTTTATCAAATGGGTGTTTTAAATATGACATTAATTACAAATGTTGACCAGTAAATATGTGTACGTGCTATGTAATAGTTTAGTTATCATATGACATGTCATATGATTAGAGGCTGATTGGTGCTAAACAGTCAAGTCTAATCACACAAGCTAACCACTTGTGAATGGCTAACTGTAACAGACTTAAAACTATTCAGAAACCAATACAATTTAGATCAGAGGAATATAGGGAATTCCTGGGTCGTTAAGTCCCACGGAGGATGAATTGGTGTATAAACACTTGATCAGATGGTAGAATGATCACTAAGGATAGCAATCAGTAGGGTTTTCGATGGAAAATTATACTAAAAGAAAAGATTAACAAATAACAGCGACTTAAATGCAAATTAAAAAGATTCAAAAGTTAAAATCTATTAAATAAACGCTATCACTATTTTTAAAGGCGATGAACGTTTAAAACCTACAACTTAAAACTTACGTTTAAAATAAAATTACGTCTACGTACAAAATAAAAAGTGAGTTTTAAAGAAATAAAAGACCTACAAAGATAAAAATTATACTTTTGGAATCCTAATAATAAGAGAAAATTTTTAGAAAAATAAAATTATTTTTACAACTATTTATTTATTTATTATTAATTAAAAACTATTTATTAAGTATTTAAATTGCACTAAAATACAAGAAAATACAAAATTAACCTAGAAAAATGAAATTATAACTTGGAAAAATCTAAAATATGATAAAACTTATTTTAAAACTAAAAATATATTTTTAAGACTTATTATGTATTTATTATTAATTTAAAACTATTTAAAACTAATTTAAATTATTAAAAATACCAAATAAAAGGAGAAAAATAGGGAAAAATACTTTTTATGCTTTTTATATTTATCTTAACCTAAGAAAATTGAAAAATCATTTTTTTGAACTTTTTATAATTTATTTGTATTAAAAGCTATTTAAAAATACCTAAAAACTGTTTTTAATTAAGAAAAATAGCAAACAGTTATAAAAAATTATGAAAATTTCAGGAAAAGTCTATTTTAATGTGTAGAATCTAAGAAAAATAGAAAAACATAGGCTTGTGTGGAGAAATAAGCAACTGCAGTTGACTGCTTATAAATAAGCACTAGAAAAAGCTAAATGATAACCAAAAGCTACCAACTTGATACAGAAGCTATATTAAGCTAAAACAACTCTATTTCAACCAAAAACAACAAGCTTGAACCTATTGATTACAAGTTTTCACAGATTTGAAGTTTGAGCTTTGATAAGCAAAACGGATTTTTGTATGCTACTTTAAGCTGATGCACAGAACACACAATAAGCTAAAACTGAAAAGCAAAGATTGGGACTTGGAAAAGACCTGGTTGACTACCTATAAACCAAAGATGATGTCCAGACAAGCTAAGATGAGCTTGTGAGATGCTTTTTCAAAACCTGAGAACCCACTGATTTGAGACTCAGTTAATGCTGAGTAAAATGGGTCAAAATGATAAGCTAATGCAGGCCTAGAGAATAAGCTGCAAAAGGGAATTTGACACTTGGAACTTGAAAAGGACCAGATTGGCTATCTTAAGACCAAAAATCAGAGGATTTGACCAAATATTAAGCTCTGTGTGAGCTTATGAACTTGGATGTAAAAACTGTGCACAGGACACAGTATTGAAATGGTGAGAAAAATAAGCTAAACAAAAAGCTATCAAATAAGCTGTAAATGGAAAATAGGAACTTGTAACCTTGAGACAGCTTGGTTGGCTTCTCAAAAAGCCAAAACACACAAGATAAAGATCACTAATAAGCTCTCTAAGAGCTTATGAACTTGCTACCAAATCTGTGCATAGGACAGATTTTTGACTTTTTAATGACACACTTAGTTTGACTTTTATGAACTTGTGATTGATCTAAAACACTGATATTGATGTATTAAGGTATATTAAGACTTGTTTGATGTTTGGTAACAACTTTTTAACACAAAATTATGATCACTGATCTTAAAAATCCAACAGTTAATACATAAAATGATATTAAAAGGATTTTTGACTTTTAGGTTATTAAGAACTTGTTTTAATGACTTGTATGAGTTATTAAGAACTAGTATAACATGTATCAACCAAGAACAAGGTCTGCAACAACCTGTTACACAGAGAAATACACAAATCCAAACACTACTTTTATGTGACTGATTTGAGTTTTTTCAAAGAGTATTACAAGCTCAGACCATGCAAATCATTACAGAGCTTATATTATCATATATGAAGACTGAATAATCATAAAACAACATCATTAACAACTTAAAACTAAGAAATACCAATTATTCTAATTTAACTGTCAAAATAAAATTCTTGCTAACTACAGATTTAAAAGAACAAGTTATTGATTATATTGGTTAAATAGACTTAACTATGACTACTGAACATGGAAACACAAAGATGCAAGCTAGAGAACAGCTTAAACAGTAAAACACCAAAATGATTAAAAAGGGCTTACAACTGATTCCAACTGAAAATTTAGAACCAAGGTCTGAAAACACATCCTAAAGCTTCCCATGAAGCACTAATCCCAAGGCAATCCAAAATATACCCTGCTCCAAGCATTCATGAACCTTGTACCATGATTTTTATTTTTAAGCTAATTATTTGATATTTTTGTGAATTTTTGATGTTGGCTAATAAACTGATTTTAAGAGTATCTAAAAGCTTTGATAAGCTTTATTTGGAGCTTATATGTGCTTCTCGGTCCAAATTAACAGTTTCTAACAACAATTCAACTTATTGAGATTTTTGAATGATAAGAAAATTTCATAACTTGACATAAGACTTGAAAATGGAAATTGAAGCTTACAAAAGTTTTCTTTCACCTTAAAAACATAAAATTCAAAGCTTAAAGCTTTTACAAACACTGAAATTTGAAGATTAAGCTAAAACGACATTAAAATTTAAAATTACACTAGATTGTCTTCTCTGCTGCTTCCTCTTGATATTTATTGATCATTTTCAACTATGTCGACACCTCTGAGAATATCCCACCATAATCCAACCGTTGGATTGAGCCAGATCATTGGAATTGCCACATGGCGATTTTGGCGCCATTTTTTCAAAGGGTTGGTTTTTCTCATTAATTGGAGTTGGATTGGTGTGGAGGTGGAGGTGGAGTGTAATTGAGTGGAAAAGTGAGGTGGAAAGGAGAAAACCAGTGGTTAAAACCACTGGTTTTGGTGAAACAGGTGTGAGGGAGACGGGTCTACAGTACCCGCGGTTTATTTTGAATTTAAAAACTGGACCGGGTCATTTGTTTGGGCTTGGATTTGGGCTAGTGATAATAAAGGGGCCGGTTTGGTTTAATTAAACAACAAGGACCATTTATGCAATTTGGCTAAAGTTGAGGGGTTTATCTTGAACATTTTCCAAAGCTCTCACAAGGGTTAAACCTGCCAAGTAAGAATAGAACAAGGACCTTTGTTGTTAATTTTCATTTTTTTAAAATCCAGGGACCAAAATTGTCAATTTAGAAACTATAAGGACCAAACTTGTAATTTTCTCTAAAGTTTTATCATAAGGACCATTTTTGCCATTTATTAATAGTACAAGGTTAAAACTTGATAATTTTCACTTTTTAAATTAACCAAGGACTATTTTTGACATTTTTCCAAAGTTCAGGGACTAAAGTTGTCAATTTGTGATTTTTAAACTTTAAAGGGTTTATTTTGACAACTTTTGAATCTCTTGGACCTAAAATGATATTTTGCAAGTTTTTGAATTACCAGGGACTATTTTTGACATATTTTCAAACTTGGGGGACTAAAACTGCCAATTATGCAAACTTGATACGTTTTTCATCAGATTTTGATGTTTTTGCATTTAAAACATATAAAACACTTGTTTGTGATATTTTTATCATTTTGAAGCATTTCTGAGTGTTTTCAGATGTTTTTGGCATTCTAACAGTATAAAAATGATGAGTATTTAGACACTCATCAGAGGCTGTTCAAGCTATGGCTTGAGGTTAATGTGACACTCAGTCACATTCCATTATTTTTATCGGAACTTTTGGGTTATTAATATATTTTACCGGGGAATCGTCCCTTTTACCTAAAAAAAATTGTACATATAGCTTAAGTAGTTGTATTTACTTAAAATCCATATATGAAAATTTTAAAAAATTAGAAGAGAGAGGGTCATCCCTTTATTATAAGTAGTATAAATAGATACTATAGAGTAAAAACATTACTACCCTTAATAAACTTGACCTAGTTTAGTTTTAGATTTGAACCCGGCTGGCCGCTAGTACTATATAAAAACGCTACGACCTTTACTTACGAATTCTCGACAACATCTTACTCCAGCGTTAATCTCGTTTTCAATATCAAAAATCCCTTGGCCTAACTTTATGTGAGTGACCAAACAATTTAAAGTTTGTAGCTTCGAGTCTGAGATGTAATTCGTGAAACATTCAGTGTAGTTTGTAAAAAAATCCGAGTTATTTATTTATTTATTTACTTTATATGAAATCCTAACAAAAGAAACCCATCATGTAGGCTCAATGTAAGAGTTCTGTCAACTGGTCAAAATTTTGCAATTACTGTAGCTTTCTACTACCAGTACAGTATTATATATGGTCATCTTTCTTGAAATATACATGACGATTTATTTGAGTTGCTTCAAGGAAACCACACGAAGCCCACAAGGAGCTAGCAAATGACATGGTCCCACTTGAACATAACATACACATTAAATTTTCTGAACATTTTAATATAATATCATACTTCTAAAAGTCTTTATAATAATAGTACATTTTTATTGCCCCCGTGATCTCTCCATGTTGAATAATTTTTATCACTATTTCGACATAACCACGACACGTTATTTGCGTAAAACAATGATGATGAAATATTTTTTGGTAATACTTATTAGTTCTTGACAGTTTTAGATTGCATATAAACAAACATAAAATATCTTATTTATAACAAAGAAACTTCATTGAAAAAATAAGGTTGAAATTATAATCGGACTAATGCTAGTGAAACATTATGCATATATGCAGGGGCAGAGCAAGGATATTTTCTTAAAGCGTTAGGTACAGTTGATGCCGTAGGTGGTGCCATTAGTTGTGCCGTGAAAAAGTGGTGCCACCTCTGCACTTTTTTTTCATGACACCAGATTTCTCTATAACATCAAAACACCCCTCCCTAGCTACAACGCCACTTTTTGGTGCCATCAATTTTTTTTTTCCATTTAATATAAAAAATATATATAACTAAAATTTAATTTCATTAATTAAAAAAAACATTACATAAACTAAAAATACAACACATTGAAAAAAAAGACATCAAATTAAAACAATACTTTAAATAAAACAACATACATACTTAAAGTTAATTTTTCATTAATACAAAAATACATTAAAAAGTACCGAAAATAGTGAGTATGTCATCAGGAGTTTTTTAGGTGACTATAGTAATTTGAAAAAGTATTTAACAAAGTATGTAGTTTTAAATATAATTAATAAAATGCTTAAGTAACTATATTTCATATTTTTAAAAGATAATAAAAACCGATTTGGCTCTTCACAGTTCTAAAAGCATCATCCTCATTTGCATAGACATCCTCACTATGTTCATCCTCGCCATTGCGGACTCTTTCACTAGCCATGTTGATGTAGGACATTGATTCTTATTCCCCAACGCCATCGATCACTCGGAGGAATATTATGTCCTGTTTCGATAATTTGGATGTCAACACGATTCCGATATATCGTCTAAAGGAACAACGTAAACAAACAAGTAGCCGACTGTTACACCACAACAAATACAATCAACTAAACCAAATGTCATAAGAAATACCATTGTTAGCTCTCAAGTTCACACCGAACGTTCGTGATGAGCTTAAATACATCGTAAATGCCCTGAAGTCAATCGGAATACTTTGAATAACACCGACGGAGATGAGAACTATGCCGTAGTCATCATCGTCACGGATGACGGAGTCGGCAACAGGGTCGTCTCATGAATTTTGGAGGCCCTGTGCCTTATTACATTAGAGGCCCTCAAACGATATCTGCTACAAAATCATTAAACTTCATCAAGTTACTGGTCTAATGGGAAAAAAAGCAAAAATGAATTCTATAACCAAGTTAATAGCAAATTATGTTTTTTCTTTGTTATTTTTTATATATCTTTTCTTCTCTTTGATATAATCTTTGATATAACCTATTGAATTTTCAAAACCTTTAAAAATCATCATTAACGTTATAATGATTAAGAGTCTTATATGGCATATATGAAATTGTGTATTATTTTAACGAAATATATCTGTGAAAATTTATTCAAACATAGTTACATCCAAAACAATTGTTATACATTTAAGTAATGATAGGCTAATCAAGATAATTTTTGAAGATTAAGATATTATGCTATAATTGAAAGAATTCAAAACTATAAGGGGTAAACTTGTAACTACCAACAATAAGACAAAATTATTGACTTTTGTGTCATCCCCTTCATTGCAACATAGCCCTAACACACCCTGCATATTCTTCTCCGGTTAAAACGAATTTTGTACTCAATTTTTCCATTTTAACTTATATCACTAGCTTTTAACATTGTAAACCATGTTTTTTCCTTCAGAAAACATCATTTGCTTGTATAAAAACGTCAAAAACTGAGTTTATGCTGAAGTTACAGATCTGAAAATTGGGGCCCCAAGAAAATGGAGGCCTTGTGCCGTCGCACAGCCTGCACATGCCTAAATCCGGCCCTGGTCGGCAATGATACTGACATAGGAGATCATGACGAGAACATAAAGATGAAGACGACGGCTATTATTTTTTAATTCTTCTCTTTTGAAAGAACGTGGGTGTTTAGTTTGTTGATAATAAATAAATCTTTCATGATGTTTACGATATAATTTTGTACGAAGGAAAGATTTACAGTATGATTTTTTATAAAGGAACGAAAAGAAAAAGAAAAACACTAAATATTTATTTAAATACTTTTAAAAGCACATACTTCGTTAATTATTTTTTCAAATTACTATAGTCATCTAAAAAACTCTGTCATCAGTTGAAACAATTTAAAGCTTACTATTAATGATAGAGCCCAATATGACCACCATATAATAAACTCAAACAAACACACACTAGGTCATCTCTTCCGCCCTCAACACCTGGTCATCTACAGCTACAAACACTATTTGACAAAAGTGAGTATTTTTTCTTTCCGCACCATTTACACAACGTTTAAAACACAAATACGACAAAAAAACAAAAAAAGAAAGAAATCCAAAAATCCCACCGCGTGGGCTGCTGGTGGTGGCGGAGAGGTTAACAGCCGAGATGGGGTATGGTTTGTGGCGCCGTCGGTTGGTGTTGTCGGCCATGACTTGAGCCATCAGCCACTGTACCTAGGCCTCTTAGAGGGGGCAAATTTTTTTTTTGTTACGACAGGTCGAGAAAGAAAAATGAGTGTGTGCAAGAGGGCCACAAACTTTTTTTTTCCCACCAAACCGATAACTAAAATAAATACGTCAAATTAATCCAAATAAAACTAAAAATCTTATATTTTGGGACAGGTGACATATTATCATATACAGTAGTTTACCATTAATAACCAATATATAGTATAAGTTACACGGTATCACATGTTTATGTGACCAACATTTCATGTCAAAAGTATTTAGAAACTTTTCGTATAAAATGTTAATAGTTCACTAGTAATAATAAGTTTTTTTTTTTCAACGAAGTAATAATAAGTTTGTAAAACTTAAATTCGTATGTCCAAAAGCCAAAAGAAAATATAGAAACAAGTGACCAAGCGATTAAGTGAACATACTTTTACGTAGCTTTACATAACTAGTGAACAACTTCTATGTTTTTCTTTCTTATGTAAACTAAGTATATTTATGTAAGCTAAGTAAAACAATAACAAAGCCACAACCAAAAGGAAAACAAAAAATCGAAAAAGAAAAATCAGTATCTTTTCCCATTTTCCTATGCTATTATGTGACCAATCACAATCACAAGAAGAGAGAGAATCTTATCTTCTTTTTAACCTCTTTCTCCTTCCACTCTTCTAGCCAACTATAAATTATTTCCGGCAAGAACAAATTTTTCCTCTTCAGTCGATTGTTATTGTGGTTCCGTCGTTCCGATTCTGTCATGAATGTTCAGCTTTGACTTCATTTCATTTACTTCTAAAAAAAAATTACACTACTCCAGAAAGTTTTGAGGGGGCACGTGCCCACCGTGCCCCTTCCGTAGCTCCGCCCTGCATATATGGCAAAATTGGAATATTCTATTGGTGAATAAAAGTCAAATTAAAAACTCAATTGGTCAAACTTTTTAATTTTCGTCGATTTTTCAAAAGGTGCTAAAAATATATTTGTCGATTGTATAAAAAATTTAAAGATGAGCAATAATTAATAAAACTTTAGTTGTTAAAATTTAAATAAATTATGTTGACTTAGGTATAATTATTAATTTCAGGTTTTTAATAACTTTATAAAGTTAGTAAATACAAATAGACTTTATTCTCAATATAATTTATATTTTATAAAAAATACAACAAAATATTGTTGTTATTTATAAATATTGTTATCACTATGTATTAACCTGATGCATTTGCACAGAGTAATAATATAAAAAAGAAAACACGAATTACTATGAGATGTAATTGAATACACGAGATTATAAATATACGAATGACTCATTTTATTTCTCTTTATGAAATTAAGTACTGATATCTACAAAATTTTATTTTTTAACTGTCCACATCTAATCATGACACATGTTATTCTCTTTATAATTTTAATATGCGCGTACACGAGTTTACAAATTAAATTCGATTAAAATTAAAAATATTAACCAAAATATAAATATCAAAATGAAAGCACGACCTCACGAGTTACTATAAGATAAAAATAAATAGACGAAATTGTACATATAGCAATGACACTTAGCTTTTCAAGAGTCATTATGTGCCACTAAACGCACATAATGTATAGAATATATTATCAATAATTAAATTTAAACAAGATTAACATAAACACCATTTAAGTTAAAAAAGTTCAAATCTTTCGTGCAATAAAAATGTATACCAAATAATTATCAATTAATATATAATGAAAACTTTTGTAAAATCATGTGTATGCACGAGTATTATAACTATATAATTATTTTTTATTTTTTTTAATTAGAAAAATCTTAGATATTAGTATAAGGCGTTATATGACGTATATGGACTTACCTATACGACGTAATCCATTTTTTGAAAATTGTACTTTCTTCACTTTTAGTTACTTCACATTCATATATACATAACAAAAATTACACAAACTAATTAACGTTATTATACACCGTCGATGTTATGTGCGATAATCGTCTAATCTTAGCAAAAGCACAAATTAAAAAACTAATTAACGTTATTTAAATCCAAAATTATTTTGAAAACGTTCTTAGACAGGCGCCACACAAATCATTTCAACAAAAACAAAAACCCGCAAAACAAATATTTTTAAAACCCCCAAAATTCATAAAACTTACAAAACACAGATCAATAAATCAAACCCTAAACACTTTCAATTCACAATTCTAATAATCAATCAATCATAATGGGTGATTTTGAAGCACCTTCATTCTCATTAGGTTTCGACTTCGATTTAGGTGATACACCCGAACCCCAAACCACACCGAATAACACATCGAGTCATGATTCTGTAGATGTTCCAGTAGCTGCTGATGTGAAGACAGTTGTTGATGTTAATGATAACGATGAGGAGTTTGAGATTGAGACGCTTACTGTTGCTGATTCAGATGATGGTGACGACGCGGGTTTAGCGTCGAGGATAGGGGTTGTCGGTTATGATGATGATGATATCGAGGACTTTTCGTCGCCCGAGGATAATAATGCTAAAGGTAAACGTGATTGTTTATTAGAACTGCTTGGTTACTTATCTGATTACGAGCATTGGAGCTAAAGAGACGCGGATTTGAAGATTTTATAAAGACTAATGATAGTATGCCCAGTGTGATGAAGCTACGGCATAAATTCTCTCTCACATTACGTCGTAGCTAATGCGTGACTCAGAAGGCCAGCTTAGCAGAAGATTACGGCATAACTCCCACCAAGGATTACGCCGTAACCCATTTGGTCAAAAGAAGTTCCACGCCGCTACAAGCTACGCCGTAACTCCTTCCAACGATTACGGCGTAATCATGAAATTTGTAACCTGTATTGAAGATACTGCGTAACTCATCCCATGTGTTACGCCGTAACCCGCTTACGAGAGCTTTATTATGGAAATATTAAGGTTACGGCGTAACTCTCAACTTAAGTTATGTCGTAACTAGATCTCGCCTATAAATACAAGCCATAAATTCTACATTTCACATCATTCAATCCACACCAAAAAACAGAAAACGTGAGTAGGGGACCAAAGGCAAATCTTGAAGAGCATACGGAGCCATCTCCAAGGGAGAAATCACTTCCTAACGATAAGCATTAGCGATTATCTTTACTTTTACTTTCGATTCATGTATTTCATTATGTCAAACATTGAATTGATTGTTTCATTTAATATGATCGGCTAAGCACCTTTGGTGCTAGCCTAGTTATAATTCCTTAATTATTATGTTTATGTTTACATTACTTCCGTATAATTTCTTCTAGTGTATGCATGCATAGTTCATTGGTAGCTACCCCTGTTTCGGTAGTTTTGAATGGCGGTAGTGTCTAGTTTCTTAAGAGAATTAACCAACTGACCATAAGTAGGTAGACTGAGTGGGAAGGGTAAGAATTGACCAACTGACGACCCTTCTTCGCTTGTGCGAACTGACCAAATGATCACCTGCCGTTTGCATGAACTTAAGAATTTAGGGATGAGTGTCTAAGATGCTAGCGCCCGGGCACTCATTGTTATGAATCTTGCATGTATCGGAACTTAATGACTTGGCTTAGGGGACTAAAAACAACTGGAATTTCAAGGGTGTAGCTTGATATCCGGTGGAAACCTTTGCTGATAGGTTAGGACGAACTGACCAAATGTTGTCCTAGCTACCTAAACCCCCACTTGAATCAATTGGAAGTAATTAGACGTGAACATAACATGATAGGATGAGTAGCTAGGTTAGCACACTTTACCTCTATTGATCACAACCTCTGCCTTTATTTTCTTTCTTTATTTCTTGTTAATTAGTTTATTAATCATTTCAATCCTAAAAACCATTAAAAACCAGTGACACCTAGACTTAATTAGAATCCGCTCACATAGCTCTTGGGACGACCTCAGTTTTACCATTACTACACTACACACGACCGGGTACACTGCCCGTTAGTGCATAGGGTGGACCATAGGTAAACGAGACACTTATAAACATTAAAACCTGGTCAGTAAAACCTGCATCATAGCCCTAATGGCTACGAGTTGTATATTCTTTTTTTTGAACGAGTTGTATATTCATCAAACAGTTTTTGCAACATATCTTAGGCCTCATTAATTTGGAGGCTTTTAGTAGTTGCCCATTCCCAATAAATACCATGTCAAGTACTCGTAATTAATAGTAATTCCCACCCTTAATAACGATCTTGTCAAGTGATTACCAATGATCATCAGTTATAGACATAGGCGGAACTTGAACATTTTTTTGGGGGGGCTGAATTTATTTTGGGAGGGCCAAATCAGAGATTTGTTTGTAACCTCAACTAAATTACCCTTAAAACCTATAATATTTACACTAGATGTCGCAAATTTTGAAAGGGCTGAGACCCTCCTCTGCCCTTATATAGTTTCGTCCATGGTTATAGACGAAGCCTAGAACCAAACTTAAGAAAGTCTGACCACAACCAAAGAGATTTTACTAAATCAATAATCAAACCACAAATTTCAATTCTACCTTTGATCTTTTTATGAACAAATTAGTTGTGAAATTATATCATTAATTTGAAATTGCATATTTTCCAATATTGTTTTTGCTTGTTTTGAAGCATATGCACTTTGTATTATAAAAAGTGTTGCATATATATGATTTTTTTTAGATAAATAACTAGATTTTGATAAATATACAAGGAGTTGCATATACTTTTTTACTGAATTCAAGATATTTTCTTCAGACATACTTAATTTGAGATTTAATAAATAAACTTATTGACAAAATCTTTTACGGAGTAGTATTTTTGTGTTACCTACAAAAGGTTAAGTTTAATAACACAAGTAACGACATGTGCTCTCTTTAAAACGATGTTTTCGTTGAAAAAAACCACCCCCACCCAATGCCTCACCCGACGCCTCTTAAACCTATTTTGAGCACAAGCTGATCATATGCAAGACCGACTTGGGAGAGAGTTGTGTGGTGGTGGTCTTACCACATCTGATTAGCGGTGGAATAAAATGTAATGTAATGTAACACTAAGTTAACGATAATAATATTGATCACCGTCAAAATACTTATTTTTAAATACTCGTAAGCAATCAAAGTACTTGTCTTAAAGTAAAAGCATAAACCATATAAGTTCCAAACACCCCGCAAGTGCACAAATCAAAAAGCATAACCATGTAAGTCCCAAACACCCCACAAGTGCACAAATATAAAACCGGTGAGAATTTATTTTTTTAGTCACAACATAAAAAAATAAAATAAATTAATAAATATATAAAAATTTCATAATTTGAAATATTGCTATCTCCTTAACCCTTCTTACCATCCATATACCCGCTTTATTGACAGAACACGATAGTTGTTGATTTTTTTTCGTTATCGGTTACTATTTTTTTAACTTGTCAAAATATATATTTTATGTTCTACATTTTTTTCGACAATTTATCGACTTTATAAACAGGATAAGATAATCTTATTTTTTTTTATTATTTACTTTTTTTACGACTTTTAACTTATCAAACTTTACATTTTTGTTTCGTTTTATTATTTCACGAGTTTATAATAAAAGAACTATTAAAGTAAAATGTCATGGGCGAAAACATTCTTACACATACGCCATGTTGTCACACGTTTCATTTCAACAAAAACAAAAACCCCCCGAACAAACATCATTTCCAAAACCCCCACACACTATCACTTCACAATACTCATAATCAATTAATCAATCATAATAATCACGTTAATCAAACCCTAAACACTTTCAATTCACAATACTAATAATCAATCAATCATAATGGGTGATTTTGAAGCACCTTCATTCTCATTAGGTTTCGACTTTGATTTCGACAATCTCCCCTAACCCCAATCACACCGAATAATACATCGAACCGTGATTCGGTAGATATTCCAGTAGCTGCTGATGTGAAGACAGTTGTTGATGGTAAGGCCAAGATTGAAGCGGTTACGGCGCGGGTGTAGTGTCGAGGATAGGGGGTTGTCGGGTTCGGCTACGGTGGATTTGGGTTCGGTTGATGATGATGGTATCGAAGACTTTTCGTCGCCCGAGGATAATAATGCTAAAGGTAAAAGTGATTGTTTATTAGAACTGCTTGGTTACTTATCTGATTAATGTGTTTTGAGGGTGTTTGGGTCTGCTTATTTGATTTCGTAAGTGAAGTAGCAAATTACAACTTACAAGTTTTGATTAATGTGTTTTGAGGGTGTTTGGGTCTGCTTATCTGATTAACAGTTTTTTGGAGCTACCCTTTAGTTGTGCCAGTTTATTAATTTTGGTTGTGAGTTTTTTGATATTTGATTTGATGATTAGGGGATTGAGTTGTTTGTTATCTGTTTATTGCGGTTTCATACAGTCAGCATGAATAATGATATCAGATAGTCATTATGAATAAGCAATTTTGAAATAGTTTGTCTATAATTGATATCATGATCACACTCAGTTAACATCCGTCCAAACACTACAAATTTAACTAATTGTTTGCCGTTTCAAAACGATACTAAGAGCAATCCTAAACGCCACTAATGCTTTTTTTCAGTAGGTTCAATTTGATTTCCTAAAGATATCGGGATGAGTTTGGCAGCCAATTAGATTATTTTGAACTCTAGTAGCAACAAAAACTGGACTTGTTTTCTGTATGTTGTGGGTGGATGGACTTACGAGTTACCCTTGATAACTTCATTGTGTCTATTGCGTAATATATTTAGTTAATCTTATGATAATGTAGCAAGTCTGGTGTATTTATGGAATTGGGGCCATTGGGCACTCGGGCTACAACTTACAACCCCTTTGGACTGTCATTATACACCCTTACTTATGTCTTAAGATAAACAAGAAAGTTGTAGTCGTTACCAATGATTTTTCATATCTGAATATCGAAATGTATTTATGTATTTAGGCTTTAGCTCAGACATAAATGCTTAAATAAGTAGCAACTTCTGATTCTTTGTAATCCAAGAAAGATCACAAAGATATCCACGAAGCAGCACCACTGAATCAGTTTGCTTCCGTTGATTAACTTAGAGTAAAAGGGATGGTATTTGTGCTAGTTTTATGATTTATAAGATTCCATCAAGTGGCAGTCACACTTATTATAAACCAGTGTGCTAATTACTGTCACGTGCGCTTGTTTATCATTCCCATATTCACTGGTTGTTATTATTGCTAAAGGCAGATGATATTCTTCCAACACAACACTATTCAGTCAGTAACAGCTCCAAATTTCCGCTTACCGGACTAGGTGTTTGACCAGAGAATCAGGAAAAGGAAAGCAAAATATCTCATATGTCTCAAACGCGCCAGAATCCGTAATCACAAGCTGCAGCAAACAACCGCTTCCAAAGTTAACCGTCAGTCCTCTTAGAAAGTTTCAGCTGATTGATTCCGACTCGGATTCTGATATTTCTTCAATCAGTAAACTTGCTACTAACAAGACCAGCAGTAAGTCGGAATCTTATTTGAACAAGGAGCATTCTATAGGTTTAAATCAGCCGAGAAAAGTAAATGAGTCACTCAATACTTTCACCAGAAAAGATTTGTGGGAAGATTTTAAACACGAGAAGAGTTTCCATATCCCGACACCAGCACTCGATGAGGTATGCGAGGAATATTTTAGTTCCATGAAAGAAAAAAGTAAAGTGCAGAGTAATATTGGTAAAAGTAACCGTAATAGTCATGTTATGGACAATGTAGTAGATTTGGGTGACCCTCGCCCACCAGCTCATCAATATTTTTTCCATAATGATTTGAGGATCCAAGAGCTTGTTCGAAACCGTTTGTGCAACTTTTTCTCGTTAAATGCAGAAAATAGAGGTTCTGAGCTTCCCAGTACATTGAATATCGATTACATGTAAGTTAATTCTGCCATATTATAGATAGTTTTTTACAGTGTTATTTGCATTAAAGATTAGCTATTTTTTTTTTATCATGATTCATGTTTTTTGTGTCGCATTTCTTGTGTTTCTAGGGGTCAATTTAGCAGTGGCGACAAAACGAAACATGCTGCTAAAACTAATAAAGCTGAGACAAGCTCATTAAGGAAAAATTCAAGACAATCAAAGACTCAAGAAACGCCACAAGGTTTCATGAATCCAAATGTTAATACTGCGAAAGGGATCACAAAAGATGCTGGCAAGAGAAGGGTTCAAGCTGATGGTCAAGCGACGGGGCATTGGTTCACAAATGGCGATGGGAAGAGGGTAAGTTGGAAAGTTCTTGTTCTGTTATAGTCATTTTGAAATTAATAAGCTGCTAGAACCAAAAAATTCAAGTCGGGTTTGGGTTTGGATTGGCATGTCACAACACCTTAACCCGAGCACGACACGTGTAAGTAGCTAGGTCAGTTATGTCAATCCTAACCCACTAACATATAACACGAAGATTGCCTATTCAACCCATTTTTCTAAACTAGTGGGTGGGTCGACCTTTATCAAATAACACGAGATGAATAACAAATAAACTAGTGGGTGGGTCGATTAAATCAAGGTATAGCTATTAAATTCAAAAGTGTAATGATCAAAGTAACTTACTCAGTTACTTGTATAAGCAGTTTACATTTTTGAAGTTTAGATATGTTAACTCATGGAGTTCAGATAACACAGTTGACTTTTCAGAAAGTCAACTGTGCTCGTGATGAAAATGATTGGATTTTACATAATGTTGGAGATAATCATGTTATAACCATATTCAGTGAAGTTTTGTAAGTAATTTAAAATCATATACAAGTTTTGATTTGCATAAAAAATATCTTCTACATTGGGACAAAATGGTGAACCATTAAAATATTTGACTTTTAAGTCAAACTATTGACTTTAATCAAATTCACAGAATTTTTTCCTATCCAAGTCAATAACAGACGCTACCTAAAATGTTCCGGGAATAAGACTTTATCATCAGAGAATGGTTTGGTAAAATCCATGTTTGGACAGAGTTTGAAGCTGGGAACACGAGACGAACATGAACTTTATCAAATAACATGGCATTACAGCGGAATGTTCATATCAATTTGGTCTCAAAGGCATGGATACGGGTGCCGGGCTTTGCTTACCCATATGAATTTGTGATATTTTCTATTTATGTAAATGTGCACGCTCTCATTTGTGTTTTTGCTCCATACCATGCCGCTACACATTTCATTTCAACAAAAACAAAAACCCGCCAAACAAACAGTTCAAAAACCCCCAAAATTCAAAAAACTTACAAAACACAAATTAATTAATCAAACCCTAAACACTTTCAATTCACAATTCTAATAATCAATCAATCATAATGGGTGATTTTGAAGCACCTTCATTCTCATTAGGTTTTGACTTCGATTTTGACGATACACCCGAACCCCAAACCACACCGAATAATACATCAAATCGTGATTCGGTAGCTGCTGATGTGAAGAGTGTTGTTGATGGTAATGATAATGATAAGGAGTTTGTGATTGAGACGCTTACTGTTGCTGATTCAGATGAGGACAATGAGGTAAGGCCAAGATTGAAGCGTTTACGGCGCGGGTGTAGTGTCGAGGATAGGGGGTTGCCGGGTTCGGCTACGGTGGATTTGGGTTCGGTTGTTGTTGATGATGATGATATCGAGGTCTTTTCGTCGCCCGAGGATAATAATGCTAAAGGTAAAAGTGATTATTTATTATAACTGCTTATGGTTTTGTAAATGATTTGGTAATTAGGGTATATCCGAGACTCTTTAATAAGCTTGGTTACTTATCTGATTAACGTGTTTTGAGGTTGTTTGGGTCTGCTTATTTGATTTCGTGAGTGAAGTAGCAAATTACAACTTACAAGTTCTGATAAGCAAATTAGTAACAGTTTTTTGGAGCTACCCTTTAGTTGTGCCAGTGTTACTTTTGGTTGTGAGTTTGTTATCTGTTTATTGCAGTTTCATATAGTCAGTATGAATAATGATATCAGATAGTCAGTATGAATAATGAATAAGTATTATACCTTTTTGTGCGTAAATTAATCAGAATCAGATAGTCAGCATGAATAATGATATCAGATAGTTAGTGTGAATAAGCAACTTTGAATTAGTTTGTCTATAATTGATATCATGATCACACTCAGTTAACATCCGTCCAAACACTAAAAATTTAACTAATTGTTTGCCATTTCAAAACGATACTAAGAGCAATCCTAAACGCCACTAATGCGTTTTTCAGTAGGTCAATTTGATTTCCTAAAGATATCGGGATGAGTTTGGCAGCCAATTAGATTATTTTGAACTCTAGTAGCAACGAAAAACTGGACTTGTTTTCTGTATGTTGTGGGTGGATGGACTTACGAGTAACCCTTGTCCCTTGATAAATTTCAGCTGATTGATTCCGAGTCTGATTTCGACGATCTCCCAGAACCCCAAATCACACAGAATAACACATCGAGTCGTGATTCGGTAGATGTTCCAGTAGCTGCTGATGTGAAGACAGTTGTTGATTTAAGGTCAAGATTGAAGCGGTTACGGCGCGGGTTTAATGTCGAGGATAGGGTGGATTTGGGTTCGGTTGTTGATGATGATGATGATGATGATATCGAGGACTTTTCGTCGCCCGAGGAAAATAATGCTAAAGGTAAAAGTGATTCTTTATTAGAACTGCTTGGTTACTTATCTGATTAATGTGTTTTGAGGGTGTTTGGGCCTGCTTATTTGATTTCGTAAGTTAAGTAGCAAATTAGAACTTACAAGTTTTGATAAGCAAATTAGTAACAGTTTTTCGGAGCTACCCTTTAGTTGTGCCAGTGTTACTTTTGGTTGTGAGTTTTTTGATATTTGATTTGATGATTAGGGGATTGAGTTGTTTGTTATCTATTTATTGCGGTTTCATATAGTCTTATGAATAATGAATAAGTATTATACCTTTTTGTGCGTAAAATAATCAGAATCAGATAGTCAGTATGAATAAGCAACTTTGAATTAGTTTGTCTATAATTGATATCATGATCACACTCAGTTAACATCCGTCCAAACACTAAAAATTTAACTAATTGTTAGCCATTTTAAAACGATACTTAGAGCAATCCTAAACGCCACTAATGCTTTTTTCAGTAGGTTCAATTTTATTTCCTGAAGATATCGGGATGAGTTTGGCAGCCAATTAGATTATTTTGAACTCTAGTAGCAACGAAAAACTGGACTTGTTTTCTGTATGATAATGTAGCAAGTCTGGTGGATGGACTTACGAGTTACCCTTGATAACTTCATTGTGTCTATTGCGTAATATATTTAGTTAATCTTATGATAATGTAGCAAGTCTGGTGTATTTAGGGAATTGGGGCCATCGAGCACTCGGGCTACAACTTACAACCCCTTTGGACTGTCATTATACACCCTTATGTCTTAAGATAAACAAGAAAGTTGTAGTCGTTACCAATGATTTTTCATATCTGAATATTGAAATGTATTTATGTATTTAGGCTTTACCTCAGACATAAACGCTTAAATAAGTAGCAACTTGTGATTCTTTGTAATCCAAGAAAGATCACAAAGATATCCACGAAGCAGCACCACTGAATCAGATTTCTCCCGTTGATTAACTTAGCGTAAAAGGGATGGTATTTGTGCTAGTTTTGATGATTTATAAGATTCCATCAAGTAGCAGTCACACATATTATAAACCAGTGTGCTAATTACTGTCACGTGCGCTTGTTTATCATTCCCATATTCACTGGTTGTTATTATTGCTAATTGCAGATGAGATTCTTCCAACACAACGCTATTCAGTCAGTAATAGTTCCAAATTCCCGCTTACCGGACTAGGTGTTTTGACCAGAGAATCAGGGAAAAAAAAAGCAAAACGTGCCAGAATCCGTAATCACAAACTGCAGCAAACAACCGTTTCCAAAGTTAACCGTTAGTCCTCTTAGAAAGTTTCAGCTGATTGATTCCGACTCTGATTATGATCCAGTAAAAAAAGTTGCTACTAACAAGACCTGCAGTAAGTCAGAATCTAATTTAGATAGGGGAAAAAGGGTAGGTTTACATCAGCCGAGAAAATTAAGTGAATCACTCGTTACTTCAGCCAGCCAGAAAAGATTTATGGGAAGATTTTAGACACGAGAAGAGGTTCCATTATACCGACACCTGCACTGGATGAGGTTTGTGAAGATTATTTTAGTTCCATGAAAGAAAAAAGTAAAGTTCAGAGTAATATTGGAAAAAGTAACCGCAATAGTCATGTTATGGACAGTGTAAGTAGATTTGGGTGAATGATTTGAGGGTCCAAGAGTTTGTGCAACTTTTTCCCGTTAAATGCAGAAAGTAGAGGTTCTGAGCTTCCCAGTACATCGAATATCGATTGCATGTAAGTTAATTCTGCTATATTATTGATAGTTTTTTAATGTGTTATTTGCATAAAAGATTAGCTCTTTTTTCATAAAATCCTATATCATGATTCAGGTTTTTTGTGTTGCATTTCTTGTGTTTCTAGGGGTCAATTTAGCAGTGGTGACAAAACTAAACAAGCTACTAGAACTAATAAAGCCGAGACAAGTTCATTAAGGAATAATTCAAGAAAAGCCAAGGCTCATGAAACGTCACAAGGTTCTATGAATCCTAAAGTCAATACTGCGAAAGGAATCACAAAAGATGCTGGCAAAAGAAGGGCTCAAGCGGATGGTCAAGGGACGGGGCATTGGTTCACAAATGGCGATGGGAAGAGGGTAAGTTGGAAAGTTCTTATTCTGTTAATGTAGTCATTTCAAATCAAGAAACAACTGTTACAAACAAATACGGGTCGGGTTTGGGTTTGGATTGGCATGTCAGGAACGCCTTAACCCGTTTTTAGGTCAGTTTCAGTAGTTAGGTCAGTTTTGTCAATCCTAACCCGTTTACACTAACACGAACATTGCCTATTTAACCCGTTTTTCTAAACTGGTGGGTGGGTCGACTTGTTTAACCTGTTTAACTCACTATATTCATAATTTATCTAAAACAAATAAACTCAAACGGGTTGGTGGGTCAACCTGTTTAACACCCATGGCCAGAAAACTGTTTAGACGAGACCCTACCAGTTTAGTTTGGTGTCGGTTTTGGGTCGTGTTTTGTGTTAGAAATTGCCACCCCTACTTTTTGATGGCATCTCTTTCTATGTTGTATGATATAAATAGAATTTTCTTGTACTTACAGGTTTATGTCAGTAAAAATGGGCAAGAAATACCGGCAAAGCTGCTTACATTCACTATAGAAAGGTACTTCCGTTCAATTATATCTCTCAACTTTTTCACCTTGCTTTGCTTTATAATTGATAAACTTCGTTTTAAACTTTTATTTTTGCGTATAAATATGATATGAGCTAAATAATGATGCTTTTGTCATTTAGCAAGTCTGATTTCAGGTATCATTGAAGAATACCTGTTGTTTTGACAGGAGAGTGGATGAGGATTTAAAAATAAAAAGGCGAAGAAAACTACCACCAAGAAGAAATGAGTGTTGATCGTGCTTTGAATGTGTGATTGGTATATCCGTATCTAATCATGTTGAGACTCTAAGAGTCTGATTTTGATTGTTCAAAGGCAGTTGACCTAGTTTCTATCAATCTACAAATGAAAACTTTCAGAAGTGTTGAGGCTGCTCTGTACTGGAAAATAGAGGAAGAAAGCGGAAGCTTTTCAAAATTCAAGTTGTAGTCCAGCCCTTTTTTTTACTAATGAACAAACTTTAGACCTGAGTTTAGTGTTTTTAGTTTTTACAAGAGATTTTATAGTTTTTCAATGGCGATTATAGTAATAAATGGATGTCATTTTAGCATACAGTGATTTTCGATCAAAACACAGTCATGCACTCAATGTTCTTGTAAGCAAATATTCCGACGAAAAGTCTTGTGCTTTTCTTAGCAGCTTTTCGAAAAGCAAAAGAATTGTTGTAGGTGCATTCCTGAACATTTTAGGGCGTTGTACATGCAGTTTTGGGAACTGACCCCAATTTATTTGATAACGTGTTTGTGTGAGACTAATGCTTTCGCTATTTTCAGTTTAGTTCTTCAGTGGTTTCAAGATTCATCAATAGGTGGCTCCTGGTTCCTTAGTTTAGTGGGAAAGACAACATATAATACTTTACCGTTGTTTGTAGCAAATTCTATATGATCATGAATAGCGACTGACATAAAATGTATGTAATGATTATGATATCATCAATGAAACAAGTAATGATCTTTTGAACCATAATTAATGTGAAAACTAAGAAACAAAAAACATGTACAAGTATGCAACTATAAAATATCAAAAGTCACATAAAATATCAAAAGCCTTTTATAAATGGTGCGTGTGTATTGGTCACTTGGTTGAAAGTTCAAAAGTGTATTGGTCACTTGAGTGGCTTTTGTTTCTCAACATCAATATTCCACAGCTTTACCCACGCAAACACAAATACTTTTTCACATAAGCTCTTTCAACCATACTTCTAATGGCTTCTACTTCAGTTTCATCCATTCAAAACAGCTTCAAGTATGATGTCTTCTTAAGCTTTAGAGGCGAAGACACTCGAAAGAACTTTGTTGATCATCTTTATTTTGCTCTTACACAAAAAGGTATTGAAACATATAAGGATGATGAGAATATTAAGCAAGGGAAGATGATCAGTGATGAGCTTATCCAAGCCATTGAAGACTCAAAATTTTATATCATTGTCTTTTCAAAGAACTATGCTTCTTCATCTTGGTGCTTGGAAGAGCTTGTTAAGATTATGGAATGCCAGAAAGGTTTTGGGCATGCCGCATACCCCGTGTTCTACGATGTGGAGCCCACTGAAGTACGCAAACAAAGTGGGTCAGTTGGAGATGCATTTGCAAAACATAAAGAGGATGAAGCTGCTGGGAAATGGAGGGAGGCTTTGAAAGAAGCATCTGATTTGGCTGGCTGGGAGTTGAAAAGCATTGCTAATGGGTGAGTAAATTTTCTTTGATTTTACTTCTTTTTTATCTACGATTGAATGATTAATGGCTTTCTAAAAAACATGTTTCATCTCAAACGGGTCAACTGGGTAAATAACTATTTAATGCATTGAAACGAGTATGTTATAAGTTAGATGTTGAAGGTAAGTGTTTGCGGGTTGACCCAACCTGTTTTGACCCGGAAAAATTTACCTTATACCCAGCCTATCTGATATTCATTTACTATCTAACTGATAGCTGATTCTTTGCCATTACTTCATTATACAATTGTATGTGTTATATATCTGAAATTTGATAACTGATAGCTGATTCTTTAACCATCTTATTTTACATACAGGCATGAAGCTAAATTTATCCAAAAGATTGTTCAAGAGATTTCACTAGAGTTACGCTCCATCAATTTCGGCTTGGATGAAAAGTTAATCGGCATGGAGACTCGAGTAAAGGATGTTGTTTCATATTTAGAAACCAGTGTTGGTGATGTTAGCATGCTAGGGATATGGGGGATGGGAGGTGTGGGGAAGACAACTTTAGCAAGGGCTGTTTTTGATCAAATATCCTTCAAGTTCGATGGTCAAAGCTTTGTTGAAAATGTAAGGGAAGAATCGAAACCATCTTTGTCTGGTTTGAAGTCATTGCAGAAACAAGTACTTTCAGATATTTCAAATGATCAAGGCGTCACCGTAAGTGGTGTTCTTGACGGGAAAAACAAGATGAAAAAAAGGATGCGTGATAGAAAGGTACTTCTTGTTCTTGATGACGTCGATCATAAAGACCAGCTTGAGGCGTTAGCCGGTGACTATAATTGGTTTAAGCCGGGAAGTAGAATCATAATTACAACAAGAGATGAGCAAGTACTGGTAGCCCACCGAGTGAGCTTGATTCATAATGTGACTTTGTTATCTCAAGCGGAAGCGGGATGCCTCTTCAGTAGGTATGCGTTTGGAAGAGAGATTCCAACTCAAAGGTACGAAGAGATATCAGGACAAGTTGTACAATATGCTCATGGTCTTCCCTTAACAATCAAAGTTATGGGTTCATTTCTTTGTGGTCAAAGTGAGAATTTTTGGACAGCGACCATTGAAAGACTAAAAACAATTCCATTTAAGGATACTATGGATAGATTGGAAATAAGTTTTGATGGTCTAGAGAAGGAACACAAAGAAATATTCTTAGATGTTGCATGCATACTAAAAGGTTGGGAGAAAGAGAATGCAATTGGAGCGCTTGAAAGCCGCGGATTTCATGCTAAAGTTGGTTTAAGAGTTCTTGAACAGAAATCTCTTATAACTTATGATAAATATGGGTTTTTGAGGTTGCATGATCATTTAGAAGAAATGGGAAGGAATATTGTTCGTCGGTCACACCTGGATGAACCTCAAAGACATAGCCGATTGTGGGTTAACGACGAAATTGAAGATATATTGACTAATGACATGGTAAGAATTGAGGAAATTGAGTATATATTGGTCCATATGGTTTTCTAGATACTTCATTTTTGGTTCAATAGTTTGAAAATTTCGGGTTTAGTCTAAAATGAAACATCAGTGGGTTTGGTCCAAATTCCTAACTATGTTAGTTTGACTATATTTGACCGTCACTTTTCTTATAAAAAACACATAACAAGTTTTCCCCAAATTTACTTTGTCTCTCTAATAATCATTCAATTCATTTTATATCATCTTCATTCACTCTCAATTTGATCAGTGATTTTGGGCGTTTTGAAATTTAGGGTTCCGACAAATATTTAAGGGGTTTTATTTTTTCGATTTCAGGGTACCCAAGCAACTAAATTTCTGTACTTCCGGTCACCGGATTTCAATGCTGAAATTGCAGTAAAAGGTCTAGCAAAAATGAAGGATCTTAGATTTGTTTATATGGATCTCTTTAAGAATTATTATACGAGCAATATTGTTCAATTTGATAAAGTTAGCGAATACCTTCCAAGTTCCTTACGATTTATGGAATGGTGGGGTTTTCCTTTTTCGAGTTTACCGAATACATTTCAAGGAAAAAATCTTGTTGGAATTAAGGGTTTTTATTTTTTTCGATTTCAGGGTACCCAAGCAACTAAATGTCTACGCTTTAATTCACCGGGTTTCAGTGCTGAAATTGTAGTAAAAGGTCTAGCAAAAATGAAGGATCTTAAATTTGTTTATATGGATCTCTATAAGTATAATCGTGAGAGCAATATTGTTTGGGAATTTGATAAAGTTAGTGAATACCTTCCAAGTTCCTTACGATATATGAGTTGGATTGGATTTCCTTTTTCGAGTTTACCAAACACATTTCAAGGAAAATATCTTGTTGAACTTGACATGTATGACAGCAAGATTGTTCAACTTTGGGAAGATGGAGAAGAAAAGGTAGAATAATTGTTGTTTTTCATGATTCATTATGATCCTATATATCTATTGGTTTGTCATTGCACCAATATTAATTGTTTTTTTTTTTTTTAGTTATGTTAGGTTCTTCATAAGCTAAGGTTCCTCACCTTCCGTAGTTCAAAATTACAGACCTTTGACCTTAGGTTGGCTCCAAATCTTGAGCAGTTGACTATTAAAGATTGTGATGATTTCAGAGAGCTTCATATGCCTGCTGAAAGTCTAAAGCTCCAAGAGCTCAACCTCAGTGATTCAAAGTTGAGAACCCTTAATCTTGGGCTGACTCCAAATCTCAAAAGGTTAAATCTTGAAAATTGTCATGATTTGGTAGAAATTAATGCTCCCATTGGATGTCTGAAAAATCTTCTCTTCTTAGTCTTAAGTGGTTGTGGGAGGTTTAAGTCTTTTGTGTTTGACAAACGGTCTGAACTAGCTGAGGTTGGTTCTTTATCTGAGTTACATCTGATTGCAAAACCCAGAGATGTTTGCCCATTGCACTGCGACAATGATTCTCCAAAGTTTCGGTTTAAATGTTATTATAAAGAAGATCCAGCTTCATCATATGGAAATCTTGAAAGGCTTATTTCGATGGGTCTATGTGCTTGTACAAACCTTGAGGGTTTTCCAAGAAGCATTTGTAGTTTACAGTGTATAAGAAAGCTTACACTTGAAGGCAGTATTACAGAAGCACCCCGGGACCTTGACCAGTTAGAATGTCTAGAGGAGCTGACTTTTTCATCTACAGAGATGAAAAATCTTCCAGATAGCATTTGTAAGTTGAAACATCTCAAGTCTCTCGAACTTAAATCATGTTTTCTTCTTCAGAAGTTACCTGATGATCTTGGCCAAATAGAATCTTTAGAGACGCTAATCATAACGGATTGTAACCGTTTACGAGATATTCCAAACAACATGGGTAAGATAAAATGTGTTATATCACCAAAGGTCTACAAGTGCTATACTCATGGCAGATATAAGCAGAAGCGATAAATGACGCAGTTAACAGACCGAAAGGAGCCGATACATGCAGAACTAATGTAACAGGTACATTCTCTGTCTCTATTTTTTTGTTGATTGCCTTACATGACAACGACTAATGTGTCTATGTTATATATGTGTTTTACTATGGATCATAACATTTGTACCACTTTTTGCAATTAGGTAGTTTGGTAAGTCGAGGCAATATAATGCCAATCTGCACACAAGGTAATGTACCCAAACTAACAAATGGGAAATTGTATAAAAAAGCAGCCTGTCATTCACCCCGACAACAATGACTGTCGATCACTAGTAACATCACCCGAAAATAAGTCTCATGTAGGTAACCATTGTGACAACAATCAAAAGGTGGACAACTATGGTGAAAAAAAGGTGAAGACGGAGATAAAGATTAAAATATCGAAAAAACAGTTGGAAAAGTTATTGGGTAGTGCGGAGGCGAAGGGATTAACGACGGAGCAACTTCTTGCTATGTTAGTGAGTGTTAGTGATCAAGTTGTATCTCATCAATAGGCATGGAGGCCTGCTTTACAAAGTATTCCGGAGTAAGCAACTAGCTACATATATGTGATCCGTATTGGGTTGTTATTAAACCAGGGGCGGAGATAGGGGAGGGGCACAAGGGGCATGTGCCCCTCATGCGAAAAAAATTGTAATGTAAAATTTCGAAAACATTGGGCTTTTTTTTTTGGAATTTGCCTCCCTTAAAAACCAATTTGTAATGCAGTTTCTAAAAATTATCAAAGTGTGCCCTTTTGTCACACCCCCAAATTACCTGTTTTGCAGCGGAATGGAATTCCTGAGGGATGACTGTCATAGCATCAAAGTTACAGTTATATCGAACGACCTAAAGTGTTGTTTTGAAAATATCGTTTGATTAAGTAAAATAATCAGAGTTTACAAAACATAGGTCCCAAAAGATTTCCAAAGTACCAATACATATGAGACGCGTCGTCACCGCTACTCTATGATAAGTCCATATGATTTCCATGAAATGAATGCCTTAGATACCTGAGATAAAACATGCTAAAAGTGTCAACACAATGGTTGAATGAGTTCATACAGTTTCTTTAACATGTAAAGCTTTTAAAGAACGTTCATGTAGCAAAGGCAAAGCTTTTGGTCATTGAGAATAGTCCACAAAGCAAAGGCATTGTAAATCCACTCAGTTCCAAGTTCCGCCCATACAAAACTTGCAACTTGTGTGTTCACAACCCACTGCCAAAAGTAGTATGTCTAGTATTCAAGTATACGTTGTCATAATAGTTCATAGTATAGCACCACATATATAATAATGTAGAACGCTCCGAACATGGGAGACTTTGCACTGCTCCAACAAGGGAGACTACTTTGTCACTCGACCACCTAGGCGAGAATTATTGAGAACGCTCCACCAATATAGAGAGACTTTAGTATTGCTCCGTTCATGTAGGTAGACTTTGCACACTCCACCAATAAGGCCAGACTTAGGTTAAGAACGCTCCACCAAAATGGCGAGACTTTTAGGTCGTAGTATGTACGGTTCAATAAGTTCAAACAAGTCATAAGTTTGTATTTAAGTTCAAGAGTTCCATTCAAAAGTTCGTTATTAAATTCAAGAGTTTAAGTCGAGTTCAAAAGTTCAAAACAGTCAAAGAGCTCAAATAATATAAAAAGGTTCAAAATAGTCAAAGTGTTCAAATTAACGTCAAACAAGTTCAAGATATATCAAAAGGGTCCTTGTACAAGTTAAAAGAGTTCAACTATATGTCAAAAGGTTCAAATCAAGTTCAAATATACGTTAAAAGGTCCAAACCAATTTAAAAAGAGTTCAAATAAATATGTCGAAGGGTTCAAAATCAAGGAAAGTGATTCAAATAATAGTGTTCATATCCTAGTAATCAATTTAGTTCGGGCATAATCTACTTACTAGCATAAGTAGTGAAACAAAAGGTTAACAAGTTCATGATAGTTCAAACAATATAGTTTATGTTCATATAAGTGCAAAGAAAAAGCATGTAGTTGAGCATGTATCTCCCCCGAAGAGTTTATAAAACAATTAAACGAGTAAAAGTGGGGCTACGAACTCACCTGATGCAATGATTATGATGACAAAAGTAGATACACTGAAATGACGTGCGATCTCTATCTGCAACCTAATATGAATGATGGGTTTAGTTGTATGATGAGGTTTAAGGTAACTAGGTACTAAACACTCATTGGTTTTTATTTCAAAACCCTAAAAGAGAAGTAAACTAGTGTTTATATCACTTGATCTTGAAAAATTATGATTTCTTCTTGTTTCTATGCCTTGGCCGAATATCCAAAGAGAAAGGAGAGAGTTTGAGTAGATTTTCACCTTTGAATTATGTGTTGTATGTGTTTAGTTTGTAAATATCTTGTATCAAATTTTGCCTAGTCATTTAAATGTGTGGGTGTCAAATTATTTGTAAGACTTTTATAAAAAAAATGGTGACTAACATGGGGAGGTCGGCAAGGGGGGGGGGAGTAAATAGGTTGTGTATTTTTGTTGTCCAAATGTAATTTAAGTTAAGTATAGTGTGCAATTTGTACATAAGATTAATTATTAAGTGTAGCGTTAGCTAGAAATCGATTTTAACGGAACAAAATAAAATATATCAAAGTCATAAAAATTATAAAAATACATTTCTCGCAAGAATTGAGTGAATAAATAATTATCGAGTTGAATTTACGAAAACCGTCGTGTATATATACGACGGTTTCCAAATGGTGCTGGATAATGACGGTTTCTAATCCACAAGTTGGTAATCCAAGTGTGGTGCTGGATAATGACGGTTTCCAAATGGCTGGTAAGAATAAGAAGAATGGTAAAGTAAAGTCTACTAATGGTAATCGGTTTGTTGGTCCATCAGTTAAACAGAATGTTAAATATGTCCCTAAGGCGGCACCTAGTGAACCTAAGAAGAGTTCTACTTCTATGGGTAAAGATTCTAAATCATCGACTATGTTGAAGTCTACTGGCACTACCTCAAAGGAAGGTAATATTACTACATCTAATCCGTATGCTGCATTGGTACTGGATGGTGAAGATGATGAAGAACATGTCGAAAATGTGTATGATAAATCGGCTAACTTATTTTATAATCCACATTGAAGATAGAGTTGCGCTCTATGGAGTGGTTCTATGAACCTAGGTGTCTTACATTTATATTGTTTATTTAAATGTAATCGTTTCCTATTCTGTTGTTAGCAGTTTAGTGTTTGTTGCTGCGTTTAGCAGTTGTATGTTGCTTTGTTACATTTGTAGAGTCATTTCGCCTATGTAACGGGCTGAGGACATGGGATTCACCTATGTCATTTGTTCTTAAAAGCTTTTTGGATATATTTACCGGGGTTTTAAGGCCCTTTTACCCAAAAAAAGATCGGCGAATTAAAATGGTGTACCAACCACACTTTAAACACTTGGCTCCATTTTCTAATATTTCGTACTGACCATGCTAGTCAAATTATGAGGCTTGCAAAATTTACTTCTCATCCTTGAGAGTGACTTAAAGCTAGACTCAGTAATTAATTGTTTTGAAGTTGTATCAAATTAATTTCCTATTATCAAAAACACAGATATGAAAATTTGATATCGAGATTTATTTATTACTTTTTCTTCAAATTATCATTTCAAAAAATTTAGTTTGTTTTAACTATGTATTTAATTTTTTGTCGACAATTATTGTAAGTTGAAAATCATAACGTATTACTGATTATAAAAAGTTAAAAACTCAAAGAATAAAGGGCCCGTTTCGTTCTTATACGGATTTAGGATTAAGATTTGAATTTGGATTAACACCCTTGCCTCTGGAGACAGAGGTCAAGGGTTCGATCCTCACCCCTTGCAAGGCCGGAGGTTCTTTTCTGCATTTGGCATAACCGGAAGCAGCCTTTTTACCTTAGGTAGGGGTATGACTGTCTACGTCTTAACTTCCCCATACACCGTGGAAGATGGTATTGGGACCCATAACCCGTGGAAGACGGTACTAGGCATTGCTCTTTTTTCTTTTCTTTTTTTTTTTTTTTTTTTTTTTTTTTTTTAATTTGGTTTATTATTTGAATTTAGGGTGCATTTGCTTTGTTATTTGAAATCGCAACGGGTATAGGTTTGAATAATGTGTGGTATTGTAGTGAATAGGATTTGGATTTGGTATAAATTGAAAGAAAAGTATGAGAATGATTGTATTAAAGGTGTTTGTTTTATATAATAAAACTGGGATTAGGATTATGTTTTGAGATTATTTGATGAGAAAATTTCTTAAACGAACTCTTTCTACTGTTACTTTACAGATATAAACCTTGCCTATACATTTTTCTAAAATGAATTTTTCAATATTATACGTTAGATTCGTATCATAATAGTTTTTAAACCGTACACGTGTATAAGGAATTCCTGGGCGTGGGTCTGGGCGAGAGACTAGCCAGTAACATGAATAGGCGTGGCCTGGGCGTGGGAGAGGCGAGGGCCTGGGTGAGATTGCTTTGCCAGGCGTGGGCTTGGGCGTGGAGTTAAGGCGAGGAAGATGGTGAGCTAGGCGTGGTCCTAGGCGAGTGCTAGAACAAGTAGTATGCGAATGATGAATGGTGGGCGAAATGCTAGGCGAGTTTATGAGTTTTATTCACCAAAAATTTAAATGCTAGGCGAAGGCTTAATTGTTGGGCGAGTACCAAAACGTTTCATGTTATTTTATAAAGACATAAAGTAGGATATATTGCTTTCTTACATGTATGACAACAACAAAAATGAATAAATAATTGCATCCTAGTTTGACTTTCATGTGACATCTTTTATGATGTTTTTTTCTAACTTACAACAAATATTATGAGACAGAGTTATTTAATGTTTGGGATGAAAAATAGGCGAGTGAATCTTGAGGGCGAGTAAACCAGGCGAATGAAAACAGTGATAGTGACATATTTGGTTCATTTTCGTAAATAATGAGAAAAAAGTTTAAATCAGTAAAGTCACTATCTATAAAGATTATTTAGGTAATTGACTTTTATTTTATTGATAAAAAGAAATTAAATAAATAAAAAAAGGTTTGTCTATATGTGTTCTAAGGGCACAAGTTAAGCACATTAAAAGGACATCAGGATCCACAGAAAAGGACACAGGGATCCACATAAATTGTACTTTTCTATGGATCTTTGTATTTTTTTCTGTGGGTCCCGGTTATCTTTTAGTGTGCTTAACTTGTACTCTTAAGACCCAATCTAGAAAAATCAATAAAAAGTAAATTGTACGTAAACTGAAAACAACTAAATATTTGAAAACAATTTTACATGTCGTACAATCACACGTTTACCTATAAAAACTATGCAAAAAGTCAGGATAGTCTCTGATATGGTGACTTTTGATGAATCCTTCATCTAAAGGTATTAAATATCTACCTATTATATAAGCAAAGGCCCTCAAATTACTGTAGAGGCTCCATAAAAAGACACATCAACACTAAGAGGCTTCATAAAAAAGACACGTCAGCATCAAGAGGCTTCACAAAAAACAACACATCAGCACTGTTGATACAAAAGCTGGGCGTTCCTTATTTGAACTCCGATTCTCGTACCAATTAGACCTTGATGCTTGAGACCTGCGCACTAAGAAAACAGAAAACACCGTTAGGCTTATCGTGGGATTGTCTCCCACGATTATCCTCCGGCGTGAGAGGGTTTAGTAGAGAGTTAGGTTTTGTGATCGTACATTTAATGAGGGCCGAGATGCCCTTTATATACATACGAAATCCTTGTTGGTTTCGTGTTCCACAACCTTCGGCGTATCCCGCCTAAGTCGGTTAGTTGATACATATCCCATAAATAAGAGATATCCGATATCAAGACCATAAATAACTTCGGGTTTGGGCCTTCGTGAGCCCAAACCGTTACCGTGTTAGCCCACTCGTACTGGGCTCGAGTGTTAGTAGCATCCATTGGTCGGGTTCATGACCCGAATACGGACTATACGTCATCAAGCACCAATACACTTACCAATTGTTCAACCTTTGAAAAATTAAATACCCTCTTGCATATGTCACTTGCATATGACCCAATTTTCTTTACTCACATTCTCTCTCAAAATTTCAACTATCTGCTACACAGTTGCCATTTTCCGGCAAGGTGGTTTTCCGACAACAGTGACGCCATACTTCTTTTCATCTCTTAATTTTTTTTCGATTATGATTATATATTTAAACTTATGTGTCGTTGATTTGTGTAGAATGTGTTTCGTAACTTCAGGTTTAGAACTAGAAGTGGTGGTAGTAACTCCCCTTTAGCTTTGATTTCCGCTACCATCATACAACCTCCATCGGTAATGCCGTCTCCTTTTCCATTATTACGTTTCATTTGTAACAATTTTGTGTTTTTGTAATTTTTTTGGGTTTGGTGTCTTTTAGCTATCAACTGAATGGTGGTGTCTTGAGAAGGAAAAGAATGATTTTCATCCTTGTAAATATAAAGATGTAAGAATTTCTCACAATTTTGTGGTGTATCTATTATGTTTGATGAAAATGACGGAGTAATGGTGTTTTAATTGGAATAAACAAGATGTTGGTTTGGTGGCTTTTTGTTAAGAAACAAAACCGAGGCATCTACTTCATTTTCTTTTAATAATATTTTTTTTCATGTGTTTGTCTTCTTAATTTTTTTTTTTTATTTATTTGTATATCATTTTTTAGAAACGTTAGTTTAATCATATAATTTTGCTTGCTCATGAGGTATGATTTCTAAGCCATTGGGTTATTTTATTTTTATTATTATATATTTTAGATTTATTCAATTCTATCGTATACAAAAAAAACTTATTTCTCATTAAACAAATTTCATATGTATTCGATTCTTTTAGTGTCATCCAAATATATATTTTCTTATTCGTATTTAGCTTAGGTGGGTATATCGGAGAGTATAAATCTTTTTAATTGTTACGAAAAACACAGTTTCTGAAACAAAAGTAACCTTATCGTATATGATCTTTTTGAATATTAGACACACAAGAAAGGGAGAAACCAAAACATTACTATTGGGCACACAAAAAAATTGTATAGCATAACATTTATAAGTATTTGATTATTTGGAGAATATTTGCAAATTTAAGTAGGAAACAAAAACTATACTATGTCTCTTTAGTAAAAATTGTGGGTAGTGACGTAGTGATTTTTAAGATGTCTTACCAAAACAAATATCATGACAATTGACATACAGGGAGGGTGGTGAAATTTTTGAAGAAAGAAAAGATGTGAGTATTATTGACTTGTACAACTCATTAATTGAATGTGATGTCAAGTGTACATAGAGTATGTGTATTAGGTAAGCAAGTGATGGGTGAATGATGGGTTGAGAGAGAAAAGAACACGTTTTGTCTCCACGTAGTAAAATATATATATATATATTTTTTTTTTGAAAGATCAATAAAATTAAAAAACCAAAAAAAAAAAAAAGGGCGCCCTGTTTCGAGAAGAAACCAGGAACACCAACCCAAACAATTACATCATGTTAAAATTACACCAATTATCCCATTCTACATCTTTACATTTAGACCTCGTTTTGAACCATAGAAAACCAATCGCTTTAACCGCCGAAATAATCTCCACACTAGTCATGTCCGGTGTGAAAAGATCCGCTCATTTCTCGCTTTCCACATTTCCCAACACGCTACAATGATTAAACCTCTAATCACTTCACCCTTTACGCTTGAAACCCTCGCATGTTTATGAATCTCCATTAAGTCTCGAACCGAAAACGCAAATATAGGAGGGATGTGCCACCAGTTTGAAAGAGCTTGCCACACCCCCCCTGCGAGACGACACTCTGTGAAGATGTGATCGACCGTCTCCTCCAACTCTCCGCAAAAACTACAAACCTGGTCGTCCACCATAATATTTCGTCTCTGAAGCGCTTCCTTTGTAGGTAAACGATCCAAAATCGCTCGCCACATGAAAATATTGCACTTAGAAGGAACCCATTTTACCCATTTGAACACCACTTCCCTGTTTGTAACCGCCTCCTGTATAATAATTCTTTTGACAGCTGCAACCGAAAAAGGTTCTGATCGTATACCCAGCCAACGCCACGTATCAGGCCCTGTCCGAAGTCTAACCTGATCCAACACCCTGCAGCACTCAGAAAGCTGCTGTAACTCCAAATCAGACACCGGCTGCCACTTCCAAACCCAGCTAAAAACTCCCTGATCTGTCCTCTCTTTAAGTCTGTCCGCCACATAACACTTTTTGTCGGCTTCGAGAATGAACAAAAGGGGATAAACCTTTCTAAGCGGTTCCAATCCCACCCAAATATCCAGCCAAAATCTCACGTTATTTCCACTCCCTATCACACCTTGAATTCTGTCGCTTATTCTTTTACCATCCGATTTCCATTTTTTTTCAAATTGAGCCAAAGACGTCCAATTAGACGCTAACCGAGCGTTGGATGGAATCGCCTCCCATTGTCTATTACTCCCATGTAACGCCTCTATAACAGTCTTCCAAAGCGCATGTTTATCATCTTTGTATCGCCATATCCATTTTGATAGAAGCGATTTATTACACCAATCCAAACGCGATAATCCCAGACCACCTTGACTCGTTGGCTGAGTGACATCTTTCCAAGCAACCCAATGTCTTTTTTATACCATCATTACCTCCCCAAAGAAATCTTTTGATCAACATTTCCAAGTTTCCAATAACTTTAGCAGGCGCTTTAAAAAGCGAAAAATAATAAGTGGGGATACTTTCAAGAACTGCTTTAATCAAAGTGGTCCTACCCCCTATAGAAAGAGCCGAAGCTTTCCATTTTGACAACCGATTCCTAACCACTTGCATCACCGGATCCCAATTGTTAATTCTGTTCATATTCGCACCCACCTTTATACCCAAATAAACAAAAGGAACGCTACCCGTTTTGCACCCCAAAACTCTCGCCATATTATCAACTTCAAGATTATCCACACCCAAACCGAATAAATTAGATTTTGAAAAATTAATTTTTAAACCGGAACAAATATTAAAAACTCTCAACAATCTATTGACAGTTTTAACATTATCCACAGACCACTCCCCCATAACCAATGCGTCATCCGCATATAAAAGATGAGACAAGCAAGGACCTCCATTAGGAAGGTTAATACCATTAAACCGATTCAAACTAGATGCCTTGCGGAACATACCTGCAAATGCTTCCATGACTAATATAAATAAGAAAGGAGAAATCGGATCCCCCTGTCTAATACCTTTCGAGCAATCAAACATGAAAGTAGGAGACCCGTTGACCAAAATGGATGAAGAGGCCGATTCTAACACCCCACGTATCCACTTGCACCACCTGTCCGAAAAACCCATTTGTCTTTTCACCTCCATAAGAAAATCCTAACTCACATTATCATATGCCTTCTCAAAATCAATCTTCATTAGAAAGGAGCTTTGTTTATTTTTCTTAGCCCACGACAAAATCTCATTAATAATAAGAGGCCCATCCAGAATATATCTTCCACTCAAGAAAGCTGTCTGAGTTTCAGATGTTATACTTCCCATAACTACTTTCAACCGATTAGCCAATATTTTTGAGATAACCTTGCTAATAACACCTATCAAGTTAATAGGCCTATATTCACCCAAACCCACTGGACTTTTATTTTTAGGAATAAGAGTAATAAAAGAAGCCCCAACACCTTTAGTAATCGACCCCCGCTCATAAAAAATATTCATGATTTCCTTAAAATCGTTAGCAAATAAGGACCAAAATTTTTTTATGAATCGAAAGTTGAAACCATCTGGACCCGGGGCTTTATCATCACCACAACTGACAGCTTCTTTTATCTCTCTTTCTGAGAACCTTTCGGATAACATATGTTTATCCTCCTGAGACACTTGTTTAATATCAAAGCAAACAAGCTTCGGTCGCCATTTTATTTTCTCCTCGAACCGCTCCTGAAAAAAAGTCCAAACCTGATCTTTTACCTCCGAAGGTTTGGAAACCCAAACACAATCAATCAACAACCCCGGAATATTATTACACACCCTTCTTTTATTAATAATGCCATTAAAGTATTTAGTATTATCGTCCCCCAATTCTGCCCATTTGTCTCTAGATCTTTGTCTCAAATCTTTATACTTAAAACCTTCAATTTCCGCCAAACGTTTTTTGCATTCAACCAAAACCCAAAACTCCTCTTCGTCAATGTCTCTACCTTCCAGAATTTTCTCAATCGACACAATATCTGATTTTAAAGACCTTTCCTCCTCTAATTCTTTGTTCTTATTAATCTCTTTCCACTCATTAATAGCCGCCCTTATCTTTCTAAACTTCTTCATCAGACAAACGTCCGCTCGCCCTTCCTCTTGAAACTCCTCACTCGCCCTTATAATGACACTTTCAAAATCATCACGATCAAGCCATGAATTGTAGAATCGAAATGGTTTCAGACCAAAGTTTTTTGATTCAACGAACAATAAAAGAGGACTATGGTCCGAATAAAGCTTCGGGAGAGCTCTATAAATAGAATCCGACCACTTATTCAAAAAACCTCCACACACAAAAATACGATCTATTCGACTTAACTTATTCCCTGCATTGAAAGTAAACTTATTACCTCTAAGCGAGAATTCATTTAACCCCGCCTCCTCAATAAAAGAATTGAAATCATTAGCAGCCCCCTATTAAAAACCGAGTTTCTCCTTTCTTCCTCGAATCTTACAACATTGAAATGCCCCGCCACGACCCACAAACCTTGAAATCGAGCCATTACCGTAATAATCTCATTCCAAAGAACCCGTTTGTCGACTATATCCTGAGGAGCATAGACATTTAGGAAATTAAACATTTCCCCATTATCCTTACACCTGCCACGAGTTAAAAGGTAGTTTTTATTCTTTATAGTATCAACCCTGTGAAACATGTTGCAATCCCACATATTCAACATGCCACCCGATCTTCCCACGGCGTCCACATGATCTTCTTCAAACCCCGAATTACCCCAAAAATTGTCTAAATTGAAACCGTCTAAAGAACTATGTTGTGTCTCCTGAAACATAATAACTGAAACCTCATGCTCCTGCCGAAGCTCCCTAACCCATTTATCTTTACCACATACACCCAAACCCCTTATATTGATCGACAAACAATTCATGATTGTGTTTGCTGTAAACCTTCCACCTGAATAGTGTCTGTAACCAACTGTGCGAACTCCTCCAGTCTCTCGGCTCCCACCTCCACCCCCAACCTAATAGTTTCCTCCGCCTCTACATGTCTAGAGTTACCCATCTCCGACCCTTCTTCCACATTCTCGACATGTATCACGCCGATCTCCTCCTCAGTCCTTATACTGTTATTTAGATCTGGAGTTTGAAACACCTCATCATTACCTCTATTAAGATTAGACGGCCCAACCTCTGTTATAGGATTAACAGGAAAACAACCAATAAATCGGTCCAATCCAAATGGATCATCATCATTTCTTGGTCTCTTCATTGGGCGAGCCTGGAGTTGAGGAGAAACCGATTTTGGCCTACCAGTTTTTTTTATTTTTGGGCCGCCTTTTTTCTTTTCCTTAGATCTAAAATCCACCGAAAAATTGTTTCTACAATCATGTAGATAATCCCCATCAATGGAATGTGAATCAATCTCATTCAATTCGGTCCTTTCCTCCAATATCTCCTCAATTATCGGCTCCTTATTTTCCGTTTGATTTCCGGCCAAAGTGACCGGATTCTCAGAACTCTGAATTTCCCCGTCTTCTTTCTCCATAATAACATCTTCATAATCATCCACCGATGATACGCTTCCATCTTCATCAAGACAATCCGGGATCCATTCACCCATATCCTCCTCTATCCAGATTCTGAAGAACTTATTCCTCCATCGAAGTTTTAACTCCTCCTGTATCCTTAAACAATCACCAACAAGAACTCCTAAACGTAGTAAAATATCTGTTGATTCATATTTTGATGTTTGTTATGCGGATCTTGTGATAATTGTACATTGCTATTAATGCAAAACATTTATTTTATTTTATTTCAAGTATACAATTATCACAAGCATAACATTACCTCTAATGTTCAAATGAATATTAAAGGATCCTTATCTTATGCGTCAAAGAAAAATCTGTATGACCAATTAGATTTCAAATGTTAAGAGATGTTCTTTGTACAATGCAGAAATGGCCAAGTTTATTTAATAATCTTTCCTTCCTAAATTAAGTATCATTTATTCTAATAGTTTTAAAAGATTAAAATAATATTTCTTTGGTACAGTAATGCTCAACTCTACCTTGTAGTTACGAGAAAAAATATACACGTCAAAGTAATTATCACTTATTCTTATATTTGATCTTGAATAACATTCATATTACAAAACTAAATATAAATGTGGAGAAAGATGATTTTCTTACATGAATATATTTATAAGACATGAAATGTAAAAATATAGAGTGATGAATATTTAATTAAAATATAGATTTCTTTAGATTTGCACTCTGTTCTCAAGATTTTTTTTAAAGGAAAAGAAGGGGAAAGGAAAGGTGCAGTAAAGAAAAGGAAAGGGAGGGATGTAAATGTCACATTTATTTTGTGTTCTCAAGTTAGCAAAAATGAGTGATACGAAAGAGGATGTAAGCCAGCATCTTCACCATTATACCCTTTTTATTCATAAACAAACTTTTAAGAAGAAAAAAAAATCTAAACAACTGGTATACATTAAATCCTCAAACTAAACCCATTTAGGTTGAGATCAAAAGAAACACAACCTCAGATAAAATAATGAATCAAAATCCATTACTATCATAAAATAAAATATAAAAATGTTGACAAGATTCTTTTAGTAACCTATAATAGAAAAGCCTTCTTTCAACAAATGATTGAAATATATAAACTTGCGTAGAATCATCCAACGAGCCTATAAATTTTTCTTCAAGATTTGGTTGACAATTTAGTAGATGGTGGAAACGGATAAAGTGAGATCTACTGTAGTTAAGAAGAAGAAAATATCTTATGGGTTAGTAAAGGGTAATATGGTCAATTCATTAAGAGACACCTCCTTCCATTCGATAACAGCCCAAATTTGAGCGGATGGTTTTTGAGTCAAAATACATCATATCTCCCTTCACTTTTTGTACTTTCCTTTTCCCTTCCTTCCTAAACAATTCTTGAGAACACAAAATATTTTTATGTCCCTTCACTTCCTTTCCTTTTCACTTGTAAAATAAATTTGAGAACACAGTGTTGATGTTATAGACATAATAGTACAACGTCACATGCTCAACTGCATGTTTATCTTGACTTTTATATGAACGACATAAAATTGAAGAAAGACGTATTTAAATAACAATAGCAATAGCAACAAACATATGATTTATTTAATAACAATAGCAATAGCAATAGACGCATGACCTACTTAATGACAATGGCAATAACAATAAGAAGGACGTATGATCATCTATTTGAGTTCGGATGCAGCTTCCGAGCGACAATCTGAATGAGTTGAGCATTATGTTACCAATATGACTATAAGAAAGTTTATAGCATAATATTATATTATAATGAGATTAATTGTCATTTTGTTGTACAACAATGTTGTAGCCTCGTAATTTTTTTTGAAAATTACAACTTTTACAAAAAGTAGCGTGCATATACATATTGTCGAAAACCTCAAGTGTAAACTTCATGGCCGTGCTAAGCACTGCCTAATTCACTTCCTAGTTGTGTTAAATACATTAGTCTCACACCAAACTATTACTTTTTCTATCATTATATTACTTAATTTCAAAAGTCCAAAAACAAACTCGCCCTAAAAGATTATTAAATAGATAGGCTTTATAAGTATTACAGTAATATTTTTAGTGAGCCCCATTTACCACTGTACTCTCATCTCTCTTTACATTTATTTTAAATAATAATATTTGTATTACAAAATCATTATATAAAATAATTAATACAATTAAATATTTTTTTCTCTCTTTTATATTAAATACAAATACAACTCCTAAACCCACCTACAAACCAAACCGGCCTCAAATAAAGTTAAAAATAACTTAAATACTAGCGGGTCCTACGAAAATACTATCATAAACTAGTCTTTAGAGTGATATTGATTTATGTCTATAAATCTAAATATTTATATACTAATAGATTTATTTATTGTCATAATATGTAACTTCAAAACAAAGTTATTATGGAACACCCAATTTTCTTTTTTTTATCAGAGACCGCCCGATATGCCGTAGAGCCTTATACGCCGTATAGTGATTTACCCTATGCACGCTATACGGCGTATAGGCCTTTTGATGCACCAAAAGTTCATTTTTCGAAAACCATACTTTCTTGGCTTTCAGTTACTCGATATCATATATACATAAAATAAAAACCCGCCAATCAAACATTCCCAAAACCCCCAAAATTCAAAGAAGTTACAAAACACAAAATCAATTAATCAAACCCTAAACACTTTCAATTCACATTACTAATAATCAATTAATCAATCATAATATGGGTGATTTTGAAGCACCTTCATTCTCATTAGGTTTCGACGATCTCCCAGAACCCCAAATCACTCCGAATAACACATCGAGTCGTGATTCGGTAGATGTTCCAGTAGCTGCAGATGTGAAGACAGTTGTGGATGGTAATGATGATGATGAGGAGTTTGTGATTGAGACGCTTACTGTTACTGATTCAGATGAGGAGAATGTGGTGGAGGTAAGGCCAAGATTGAAGCGGTTAAAGCGCGGGTGTAGTGTCGAGGATAGGGGGTTGTCGGGTTCGGCTACGGTGGATTTGGGTTTGGATGTTGTTGATGATAATGATATCGAGGACTTTTCGTCGCCCGAGGATAATAATGCTAAAGGTAAAAGTGATTGTTTATTAGAACTGCTGGGTTACTTATCTGATTAATGTGTTTTGAGGGTGTTTGGGTCTGCTTATTTGATTTCGTAAGTGAAGTAGCAAATTACAACTTACAAGTTTTGATAAGCAAATTAGTAACAGTTTTTCGGAGCTACCCTTTAGTTGTGTCAGTGTTACTTTTGGTTGTGAGTTTTTTGATATTTGATTTGATGATTAGGGGATTGTTTTATCAGAGTTGTTTGTTATCTGTTTATTGCCGTTTCATATAGCAAGTATGAATAATGAATAATTATTGTACCTTTTTGTGCGTAAAATAATCAGAATCAGATAGTCAGTATGAATAAGCAACTTTGAATTAGTTTGTCTATAATTGATATCATGATCACACTCAGTTAACATCCGTCCAAACACTAAAAATTTAACTAATTAGTTTTTCTATAATTGATATCATGAATAAGCGACGGGGCATTGGTTCACAAATGGCGATGGGAAGAGGGTAAGTTGGAAAGTTCTTGTTCTGTTATAGTCATTTTGAAATTAATAAGCTGCTAGAACCAAAAAATTCAAGTCGGGTTTGGGTTTGGATTGGCATGTCACAACACCTTAACCCGAGCACGACACGTTTAAGTAGTTAGGTCAGTTATGTCAATCCTAACCCACTAACATATAACACGAAGATTGCCTATTCAACCCGTTTTTCTAAACTAGTGGGTGGGTCGACCTTTATCAAATAACACGAGATGAATAACAAATAAACTAGTGGGTGGGTCGATTAAATCAAGGTATAGCTATTAAATTCAAAAGTGTAATGATCAAAGTAACTTGTATAAGCAGTTTACATTTTTGAAGTTTAGATATGTTACCTCATGGAGTTCAGATAACACAGTTGACTTTTCAGAAAGTCAACTGTGCTCGTGATGAAAATGATTGGATTTTACATGATGTTGGAGATAATCATGTTATAACCATATTCACTGAAGTTTTGTAAGTAATTTAAAATCATATACAAGTTTTGATTTGCATAAAAAATATCTTCTACATTGGGACAAAATGGTGAACCATTAAAATATTTGACTTTTGAGTCAAACTATTGACTTTCATCAAATTCACAGAATTTTTTCCTATCCAAGTCATTAACAGACGCTACCTAAAATGTTCCGGGAATAAGACTTTATCATCAGAGAATGGTTTGGTAAAATCTATGTTTGGACAGAGTTTGAAGCTGGGAACACGAGACGAACATGAACTTTATCAAATAACACGGCATTACAGCGGAATGTTCATATCAATTTGGTCTCAAAGGCATGGATACGGGTGCCGGGCTTTGCTTACCTATAATGAATTTGTGATATTCTCTATTTATGTAAATGTGCACGCTCTCATTTATGTTTTTGCTCCATACCATGCCGCCACACATTTCATTTCAACAAAAACAAAAACCCGCCAAACAAACAGTTCAAAAACCCCCAAAATTCAAAAAACTTACAAACCACAAATCAATTAATCAAACCCTAGACACTTTCAATTCACAATTCTAATAATCAATCAATCATAATGGGTGATTTTGAAGCACCTTCATTCTCATTAGGTTTTGACTTCGATTTTGACGATACACCCGAACCCCAAACCACACCGAATAATACATCGAATCGTGATTCGGTAGCTGCTGATGTGAAGAGTGTTGTTGATGGTAATGATAATGATAAGGAGTTTGTGATTGAGACGCTTACTGTTGCTGATTCAGATGAGGACAATGAGGTAAGGCCAAGATTGAAGCGTTTACGGCGCGGGTGTAGTGTTGAGGATAGGGGGTTGTCGGGTTCGGCTACGGTGGATTTGGGTTCGGTTGTTGTTGTTGATGATGATATCGAGGTCTTTTCGTCGCCCGAGGATAATAATGCTAAAGGTAAAAGTGATTATTTATTATAACTGCTTAGGGTTTTGTAAATGATTTGGTAATTAGGGTATATCCGAGACTCTTTAATAAGCTTGGTTACTTATCTGATTAACATGTTTTGAGGGTGTTTGGGTCTGCTTATTTGATTTCGTGAGTGAAGTAGCAAATTACAACTTACAAGTTCTGATAAGCAAATTAGTAACAGTTTTTTGGAGCTACCCTTTAGTTGTGCCGGTGTTACTTTTGGTTGTGAGTTTGTTATCTGTTTATTGCAGTTTCATATAGTCAGTATGAATAATGAATAAGTATTATACCTTTTTGTGCATAAATTGAATCAGATAGTCAGCATGAATAATGATGTCAGATAGTTAGTGTGAATAAGCAACTTTGAATTAGTTTGTCTATAATTGATATCATGATCACACTCAGTTAACATCCGTCCAAACACTAAAAATTTAACTAATTGTTTGCCATTTCAAAACGATACTAAGAGCAATCCTAAACGCCAATAATGCGTTTTTCAGTAGGTCAATTTGATTTCCTAAAGATATCGGGATGAGTTTGGCAGCCAATTAGATTATTTTGAACTCTAGTAGCAACGAAAAACTGGACTTGTTTTCTGTATGTTGTGGATGGATGGACTTACGAGTAACCCTTGTCCCTTGATAACTTCATTGTGTCTAATGTGTAATATATTTAGTTAATCTTATGATAATGTAGCAAGTCTGGTGTATTTAGGCAATTGGGGCCATTGGGCACTCGGGCTACAACTTACAACCCCTTTGGACTGTCACTATACACCCTTACTTATGTCTTAAGATAAACAAGAAAGTTGTAGTCGTTACCAATGATTTTTCATATCTGAATATCGAAATGTATTTATGTATTTAGGCTTTAGCTCAGACATAAACGCTTAAATAAGCAGCAACTTGTGATTCTTTGTAATCCAAGAAAGATCACATAGATATCCACGAAGCAGCACCACCTAATCAGTTTGCTCCCGTTGATTAACTTAGCGTAAAAGAGATGGTATTTGTGCTAGTTTTATGATTTATAAGATTCCATCAAGTGGCAGTCACACGTATTATAAACCAGTGTGCTAATTACTGTCACGTGCGCTTGTTTATCATTCCCATATTCACTGGTTGTTATTATTGCTAAATGCAGATGATATTCTTCCAACACAACACTATTCAGTCAGTAACAGCTCTAAATTTCCGCTTACCGGACTAGGTGTTTGACCAGAGAATCAGGAAAAGGAAAGCAAAATATCTCATATGTCTCAAACGCGCCAGAATCCGTAATCACAAGCTGCACCAAACAACCGCTTCCAAAGTTAACTGTCAGTCCTCTTAGAAAATTTCAGCTGATTGATTCCGAGTCTGATTTTGATCCAGGAAAGTTGCTACTAACAAGACCTGCAGTAAGTCAGAATCTAATTTAGATAGGGGAAAAAGTGTTGGTTTACATCAGCCGAGAAAATTAAGTGAATCACTCGTTACTTCAGCCAGCCAGAAAAGATTTATGGGAAGATTTTAGACACGAGAAGAGGTTCCATTATCCCGACACCTGCACTGGATGAGGTTTGTGAAGATTATTTTAGTTCCATGAAAGAAAAAAGTAAAGTTCAGAGTAATATTGGAAAAAGTAACCGCAATAGTCATGTTATGGACAGTGTAGTAGATTTGGGTGAATGATTTGAGGGTCCAAGAGTTTGTGCGAACCCGTTTGTGCAACTTTTTCCCGTTAAATGCAGAAAGTAGATGTTCCGAGCTTCCCAGTACATCGAATATCGATTACATGTAAGTTAATTCTGCAATATTACTGATAGTTTTTTAAGGTGTTATTTGCATAAAAGATTAGCTCTTTTTTCATAAAATCCTATATCATGATTCATGTTTTTTGTGTTGCGTCTCTTGTGTTTCTAGGGGTCAATTTAGCAGTGGCGACAAAACTAAACAAGCTACTAGAACTAATAAAGGCGAGACAAGTTCATTAAGGAATAATTCAAGAAAATCCAAGGCTCATGAAACGTCACAAGGTTCTATGAATCCTAAAGTCAATACTGCGAAAGGAATCGCAAAAGATGCTGGCAAAAGAAGGGCTCAAGCGGATGGTCAAGGGACGGGGCATTGGTTCACAAATGGCGATGGGAAGAGGGTAAGTTGGAAAGTCCGTGTTTTGTTATTGTAGTCATTTCAAATCGAGAAACTGTTAGAACCAAATATGGGTCGGGTGTGGGTTTGGATTGGCATTTCAGAACACCTTAACTAGAGAACGAATGTTTAAGCAGTTACGTCAACTATGTCAATCCTAACCCGTTTACACATAATCTGAACATCACCTATTCATTCCATTTTTCTTAACTGGTGGGTGAGTCAACTTGTTTAACCCATTTAAACTTATTTAACCCATTTAACCCGTTACAAACATAATTTATCTAAAACTTTAAAAAGCTTAAACAGGTTGGCGGGTCAACCTGTTTAACACACACAGCCCAAAAAGTGTTTAGACCAGATCCTAACCTGTTTATTTCCATGTTGGGGTCATGTTTCGTGTAAGGAATTTCCACCGTTTGATGGCATCTTTTTATGTGTTGTATTATATAAATAGAATTTTTTTCTTGTACTTTCAGGTTTATGTTGCTATAAACGGGCAAGAGATGATTGGCAAAGCTGCTTACATTCACTATAAAAAGGTGCTAACTTTCTCACCTTGTTTTGCTTAATTATAATAAACTTTATGTTTACTTATCTTTTGTGTGTAAATATGATATGAGCTAAATAAAGACGCTTTTGTCCTTTAGCCAAGTCTGATTTCTATTATCATTAAAACATTTGCTGTTTTGACAGGAGAGTGGAGGAGGATTTAAAAATAAAAAGGCTAAGAAAACTTCCACCAAGAAGAAATGAGTGTTGACCGTGTGTCTGAAATGTGAGATTGGTATATAATCATGTTGAGACATTAAGAGTATGATTTGGATTGTTCAAAGGCAGTTGACACTGGTATCTATCAATCTACAAATGGAAACTTTCAGAAGTGTTGGTGAAATTTCTGAGGCTGCTTGGTACCGGAAAACAGAGAATGTAAAGTGGAAGCTTTTTAAAAATTAAGTTGTAGTCCAGACCTTTTCTCTTACTAATAAACATATTTTAGATCTGAGTTTAGTGTCTCTAAAAGATAGTTTGAAGCTTTTTAAGAACTCTTAGTGTTACAAATTGATATCACTCTGACAGAATGAAGTGTGAGTCTAAAGTTTGCTAATTTGAAGCTCGAGTTATGCAAAATCAGGAGTGTATTTGATGATTAAATATAAAAGGTAACATTTCATGGTGGTTTTGTGACAAGATGGAGCTTAATTTCATCTGTTTAAAAATTCAGATCAAACTGGGTCAAGAAGATGACCCGTGAAAAAATAGTTCACTGCAATGTTAGTTTTCTCCAAATTGTTAGAAGTTATACTTGCATGCTCTCAACTTGTAGAAAATATTTTTAACCATTTTTGAGGGCTCGTCATTTTAGTAAATATATAACATGGCGTTAAGCATCTTTAGCGGTACGAAAAGTAAAAAATGTAAGATTAGAAAAAGACTTTATGTTGCCAGTGTAATATTTGATTTTACTCGTTCAAAGATCCATCAATTTCACTAAGATTAGTTAACATGTCTATTTTTATTTTTATTTTATTATTAGAACAGGTAATTTTTAGGAAGTAAAGTTCATATTGGTTTGGGAAAGTAATAAGATGTATGTTGAAGTCAAAGTAAAAAACGAGTGATAGACATGAGTTCTATATCCCTTAAATGAATCTTATCTTTCTTGACCAAATAACAGCCTTATGTTATTGAGTCTTTGTCTTCTCAATATACACTTGATAATCTTACCCATGTTTCTTTGCAAATAGTTAAGATAATTCTCTCAAAAACAGACCGATCCTTAGATAACAACTAGAATGGCGTCTACTTCATCTTCATCCATTCAAAAGAGCTTCAAGTATGATGTTTTTTTGAGTTTTAGAGGTGGTGACACCCGTAACACTTTTGTTGGCCATCTTTATGAAGCTCTTCAGCGCAATTGCATTGAAACGTATAAGGATGATGAGAAAATCGAGCAAGGAAAACCGATCAAGGACCAGCTCTTCAAATCCATTGAGGACTCAAGGTTTTACATCATTGTTTTCTCAAAGACATATGCATCTTCATCTTGGTGCTTAGATGAGCTTGTCAAGATTATAGAATGTAAGAAGATGGCCGAGCAGAACGTTTATCCTGTCTTTTTTGATGTGGAGCCCACTGAAGTCCGCTATCAAAGTGGGGCAGTAAAAGAAGCCTTTGCCGAACACGAAAAGAAGGAGGCTGCTGGAAAATGGAGAGAGGCTATGAAAGAAGCATCAAATCTGGCTGGGTGGGAGTTGAAGGCCACAGCTAATGGGTAATTCAATTTTCTTCATCATATCTCTGTAATATTTTGCCTAACCTGTATTTATATATGTTAATCCCAATTGTTTATGTGCAGTTTGAGCAAGCTAATAATATAATCTTTATTTAATGATACAGGGATGAATCTAAACTGATCCAAATAATTGTTGATGTTATCTTTAACAAGAAATATTCCACTCTTTCGAACACTGATGGAAACTTAGTGGGTATGGAGACCCGGATCAGAAATGTTCTTTCATCTTTAGATATTGGCACCGAAGATGTTCGTATGATCGGAATCAAGGGGATGGGAGGTGGGGGGAAGACAACTCTAGCGAGAGCTGTCTATGATCATATTTCTAATCGTTTCGAAGGAAAAAGCTTTGTTGATGATGTAAGGGAAGTTTCACAGCCTTCTTTGTCCGGTTTAAAGAAGCTTCAAAAACGGATACTAAAAGATGTGTTAAATAAACAAGACATCACTTTTAGTAGTGTTCATGACGGGAAAAACATGTTGAAAGACATGATGAGTCGTAGAAAGACACTTGTTGTTTTAGATGATGTTGATCGTATAGAACAGCTTGAGGCATTAGCAGGCAAGCCTGACTGGTTTAAATCGGGAAGCCGAATAATCATTACCACAAGAGATGAGCAAGTGCTGTTAGCCCATCGGGTGAACTTCGTTCATGACATCAATCTGTTATCGTCTACGGAAGCGATTTGCCTCTTCAGTAGGAATGCATTTCAAACAGAGATTCCAACTCGTGGGTACGAAGAGCTATCAAGACAAGTTGTACAATATGCTCATGGTCTTCCCTTAACGATCAAAGTTTTGGGTTCGTTTCTTTGTGGTCAAATTGAACCTTACTGGGTAGATGCTATAGAAAGACTAAAAAAAATTCCATTAAAGGCTACTATGGAAAGATTGGAAATAAGCTTTGATGGTCTAGAGGATGATCACAAAGAAATATTCTTAGATGTTGCATGCATACTAAAAGGCCGGGTCAAAGAATATGCAATTAGAGTGCTTGAAAGCCGTGGATTTCATGTTGAAGTTGGTTTAAGAGTTCTTGAGCAGAAATCTCTTATAATTATTTCTGAAAATGGGTCCTTGGGGATGTCCTTGGGGATGCATGATCATTTAGAAGAAATGGGTAGGAATATTGTTCGTCGGTCACACCCCGATGAACCTCAAAGACATAGCCGATTGTGGGTTAATAAGGAAATTCAGTATATATTGACTAATGACATGGTAAGAATTGAGGAAATTGAGTATATATTGGTCCATATGGTTTTCTAGATATTTCATTTTTTGGTCTAATAGTTTGAAAATTTTCGGGTTTAGTCTAAAATGAAACATCCGTGGGTTTGGTCCAAATTCCTAACTCTGTTAATTTGACTATATTTGATCAGTGATTCATTAATTCAAAAATTATCATTAATTTTTATAAAATTCAAAAATTCATTAATTCGAATCAAATTATCATTCAATTCATTTTATATCATCTTCATTCACTCTCAATTTGATAAGTGATTTTGGGCGTTTTGAAATTTAGGGTTCCAACAAAAATTAAGGGGTTTTATTTTTTCGATTTCAGGGTACCCAAGCAACAAAATGTCTATATCTCGGGTTACCGTTTTTCAATGCTGAAATTGCAGTAAAAGGTCTAGCAAAAATGAAGGATCTTAGATTTGTTTTTATGAATCTCTATACTGGGAGCAATATTGTTTGGGAATTTGATAAAGTTAGCGAATACCTTCCAAGTTCCTTACGATATATGAGTTGGGCTGGATTTCCTTTTTCGACTTTACCGAATACATTTCAAGGGGAAAATCTTGTTAGACTCGAAATGCATCACAGCAATATTGTTCAACTTTGGGAAGATGGAGAAGAAAAGGTAGAATAATGGTTGATTGGTTGTTTTTCATGATTCATTATGATCCTATATATCTATTGGTTTGTCATTTGGTTTGTCATTGCACCAATATTAATTGTTTAATTTGTACTTATGCTAGGTTCTTCATAAGCTAAGGTTCCTCAGCTTCTATACTTCAAAATTACAGACCCTTGACCTTAGGGTGGCTCCAAATCTTGAGCATTTGACTATTTACATTTGTCGTGATTTCGTAGAACTTGAAATGCCTTCTGAATGTTTAAAGCTCGAAAGTATCAACCTCAGTCATTCAAAATTGAGGACCCTTGACCTCGGGAATACTCCAAAGCTCGAACATATCAACTTCAGGCATTCAAAATTAAGGACCCTTGACCTTGGGCCGACTCCAAATCTCGAATACTTAGATCTTGAAAATTGTTATGATTTGGTAGAAATTAATGCTCCCATTGGATGTCTGAGAAAGCTTGACTTCTTAGACCTAAGTGGTTGTGGGAGGTTTAAGTCTTTTGTGTTTGACAAATGGTCTCAACCAGCTGTGGCTGGTTCTTTATCTGAGTTACATCTGATTGCAGAACCCACAGATGTTTGCCCATTGCACTCCGACAATGATTCTCCAAAGTTTCAGCTTTCATGTTATTATAAAGAAGATAAAGCTTCATCATTTGGAAATCTTGAAAGGCTGATTTCTCTAGGCCTGTGTGCTTGTACGAACCTTGAGAGTTTTTCAAGAAGCATTTGTGAATTACAATGTTTAACGAAGCTTACACTTGAAGGCAGTATTACCGAAGCACCCCGGGACCTTGACCAGTTAGAATGTCTAGAGGAGCTAACTTTTTCATCTACAGAGATTAAACATCTTCCAGATAGCATTTGTAAGTTGAAACATCTCAAATCTTTCAAAATCAAATCTTGTTGGCTTCTTGAAAAGTTACCTGAGGATATTGGCAGATTAGAATCTTTAGAGAAGCTAATCTTATCAGACTGTAACCTTTTACAAGATATTCCAAAAAGCATTTGTAAGATGAAATGCATAAACAAGTTACGTCTCTGCGGTTGTATTCGAGTTGTTGAATTGCCTGAGGAAATTGGATGCTTAGATGGTTTGAAAGAGTTAAACATGGTAGGTACAGGCATAACCCGTCTTCCACAGAGCATTTTCCAGTTGAGAGGTATGCGTATTGTTGGGTCGATGCGGCTTATTGATACTTATGGTTTATTACTCAAGAGACGAAGAACCTCTGATGCTGATGAACTACATTACTATCGTATTGACTCTGATGATGATGAAATGTTTTATTTTTTCTGCTCTGATGATAATGAAATAGTCTGCTACATATAATATAACCCATACTAACACATGCCAAAGGAGCCAATACATGAAGAGCTATTTTAACAGGTACTTTATTTTGAAATTTTAAGCTGATTATGGAAATATTCATTGTTTCTGCGATTTATGTGTTTTACTATGGTTTTAACAATCCATTTTATGCTATTAGGAGATCCGAACAGCAGGATGCTATCCTCAATCAGCCACATAACAGTTAGCCAAGTGAACTCCGATCGGGTAAGTCGTTAAGCAATTTCTCAACTCGAATGGTTTCTTGTAGGGTATGGTTTATTATACAGATTTTACGTTTTTCTAATATTTTGTTTCAACTTGATCTTTCTAGGTCCCGTTAGCAGGAAGCAATTGCCTCTCAGCTCAGAAGGTGATCTAAAGCTCATATCTCTCCGCACCTAAGTAAGATTGTTTGTAAAGAAGTGTTTCAAAGTATGATTGTCATGTTACCTTTCAGTATTAGTACTTTTAAATGTATACACTGTTAGATCAAAGCTATAATCCCAACTTGGATGCTGTGGAGTTATTACTTTAAACCAATAAAGAATTTGAACATTATTTTAGTTCATGGAGCTGAATAAACACAGTTGACTTCTTAGAAAGTCAAACTCTGTTCTTGATGAAAATGTTCTATGAGGCTGGAGATGATCATGTTAATAATAGACTTAAGAAAGTGTTATGAGTGACGTAAGATCATATACAAGTTTTGATTCACATACATAAGATCTACATTTGGATGAAATCATCAAGCATAAATTATTTGACTTTTGAGTGGTTTTCATCAAATTTCACTGAGGTTTTCATAGAATTGTATGGACATTTTGTGTTTTTGTGATGGTTGAGCTACAAACCGTAGAATGTTAAATTTGTAAAACAGTTTAACATGGTAAAACTGAGCTACCATTGACCACGTAAGTGATATTGTTGTGATACTAGAGTCTAAAAGGTTTGTACCTTTATTGTAAAATTGAGGAAGATGATACCGTACGGGACATGGCACTAAGCTTTGTTCCTAATAACTTAGCTTTTTTTTGTTACAGTACATGGAACTGGTTTCATGCAGCAGAGTTGACTTCTTCAGAAAGTCAACTGCATTTTTGAAATCTTAAAAGAGTGGGAACATTGTATGATAAAATCATTTTTAAAAGCTAAAATTGGTACTTAAATCTCCTTTAAATACTGTATTTAACCAATTTATTGGTCAAATGCTACACTACCCCAAGGATAAAATTGGTACTTAAATCTCCTTTAAATACCGCACGGTTTTAAATAAAAGGTTTATTTATTTGCACTTTGGCCAAAAGCCTTACTAAAGTAATGTCAAAGTTAAATATATATGACCCTCCAGATGCAATAATGGATCTTCTCGCGTGTTGTGAACTCCCTGGATAGGATCGAATCGGGTTTGAGTAGCTGATGGGAAGGTTGTTGTTAATGATGATGATGATTTGATGTAGTTTTGAGGGTGTTTGGGATTGCTTATCCAAACATGTTTATTTTGTTTTGTGAATAAAGTCATATTGTGTTCTTGATGAAAGGTTGACTTTGTAACGGGACGAACATATACAGGTGGCACTATGATAAAAGGTTGGAGATCATGTAAAAATAAACTTATGAAAGTGTTATAAGATCATATACAAGTGTTGATTGACGTAAATAAGCTCTACATTTGGATAAAATCCTCAAACATAAAAATATTTCACGTTTGAGTCAGGCTTTCATCAAATGTCGCTAAGATTTCCATGGAATTGTACCGACAAACATATTTTAGTGATACGAAATTATCAGGGCTTACGACTACTTTGATGAAAAAGTTGTATTTTTTAAAAATACAAACGGTTCTGCAACAGAGTTGACTTCTTTGATGAAAAGTTGTATTTTTTACGACTACCTAGATTTGTTTCTGCAACAGAGTTAACTAAATTCATATAAAAAATACTACCTCCTTCCCACAAAAACTGTCCACTTTGACTTTTTTAGGTCATTATTTTACAACTTTGACCTTAAATATTATCGTTTACGTTGTACAACACTTGATGAAAAATATATGAATGGATTGAGATTTAAATGTATGTTCATTGGTATGATTTTAATAAAATATTATATAACGCAAACAAAAATATTTAAGGTCAAAGTTGAAAAAGAAAGACTCAAAATAGTCAAACTGGACAGTTTTTATGGGACGGAGTGAGTACAACTTTTTCATCAAGTTTGTATTTTACGACTACCTAGATTTGTTTCTGCAACAGAGTTGACTTCTTTGATGAAAAAGTTGTATTTTTTATATGAATTTAGTTAACTTTTTTGAAAGCCTGAAAGAGCGAGGAAATTTGTATTAAAGGGCGAGAAATGAATAAAAAGGAATAAGTTTCCATTAGAGGTGGCAATCACAACCCATTTAGAGAAAAATGGGTTGCTATGGGTCAAAAATAGAACTTATGGGTTGGATTGGGTTACCCTATTGTCAAAGAACAGGTCAAATGGGTCAACAATTGGACTTATGTGAATCAACAAATGGGTCGAATGGGTCACTTAAGGGTTGGATGATAACTCAACCACCATTAGATTTCGTGTTTTTTACGTTTTTATATATTTTCGTCAGTTTTAACATTTTCATCCGTTTTTGCGCGTTTTCGTCATTTTTTTACGTTTTCGTCCGTTTTTTACGTTTTCATATGTTTTTGCGCGTTTTCGTCTGTTTTTTTACGTTTGCGTCCGTTTTTTTACGTTTTCATCCGTTTTTGCGCGTTTTCGTCCGTCTTTTTACGTTTTCGTCCGTTTTTGCGCGTTTTCATCCTTTTTTTTACGTTTTCGTCCGTCTTTTTTACGTTTTCATCTGTTTTTGCGCGTTTTCGTCCTTTTTTTACATTTTCGTCTGTTTTTTTACATTTTCGTCCGTTTTTTTACGTTTTCATTCGTTTTTGCGCGTTTTCGTCGGTTTTTTTTTACGTTTTCGTCTGTTTTTTTACGTTCTCATCAATTTTTGCGCGTTTTCATCGCTTTTTTTTTTTATGTTTTCGTCCGTTTTTGCGCGTTTTCGTTCGTTTTTTTACGTTTTCGTCTGTTTTTTTTTACGTTTTCATTTGTTTTTGCGTGTTTTCGTCCGTTTTTTTACATGTTCGTCCGTTTTTTTACGTTTTCGTTCGTTTTTTTACGTTTTCGTCCATTTTTTTACGTTTTCATCCGTTTTTGCGCGTTTCCGTCCGTTTTTGCGCGTTTTCGTCCGTCTTTTTACGTTTTTGTCCGTTTTTTACGTTTTCGTCTGTTTTTTACGTTTTTGTCCGTTTTTTACGTTTCCGTTTGTTTTTGCGCGTTTTCGTCCGTTTTTGCGCATTTTCGTCCGTTTTTTACGTTTTCGTCTGTTTTTTACGTTTTCGTCTGTTTTTTACGCTTTCGTCTGTTTTTTTACGTTTTTATATGTTTTTTACGTTTTTGTCCGTTCACTCACTTAAAACGTACGAAATTGAAGAAAAAATAACATATGAAAACGTAAAAAACAGGCAAAACGTAAAGAAAATGGACGAAAACGCACAAAAACGGATGAAAACGTAAAAAACGGGTGGAAACATAAGAAAACGTATAAAACAGACGTAAACACGCAAAAACAGATGAAAACGTAAAAAAACAGGCGAAAACGTAAAAAAACAGACAGACACGTAAAAAAACGGACAAAAACGCGCAAAAACATATGAAAACGTCAAAACGGACGAGAACATAAAAAAACAGACGAAAACGCACAAAACGGATGAAAACGTAAAAAAACAGACGGAAACGTAAAAAAGACGAAAACTTAAAAGAAACGGGTGAAAACGTTAAAAACGATACGAAAACGTAAAAAAACGGACGATCACGTAAAAAACGGACGAAAGTGCGCAAAATCAGATGAAAACGTAAAAATAACGGACGAAAACATAAAAAAAGGGACAAAAACGTAAAAAAAACGGACGAAAACGCTCAAAAACGGACGAAAACGTAAAAAACAGACGAAGACTCGCAAAAACGGATGAAAACGTAAACAAATCGGACGAAAACGTAAAAAAATTGACGAAAACGCTAAAAAATGGACGAAAACGTGGAAAAACAGACGAAAACTTAAAAAAACAGACAGACACGTAAAAAAACGGACAAAAACGCGCAAAAACATATGAAAACGTCAAAACGGACGAGAACATAAAAAAACGGACGAAAAGGCACAAAACGGATGAAAACGTAAAAAAACAGACGGAAACGTAAAAAAGACGAAAACTTAAAAAAAACGGGCGAAAACGTTAAAAACGAGACGAAAACGTAAAAAAACGGACGATCACGTAAAAAACGGACAAAAGTTCGCAAAATCAGATGAAAACGTAAAAATAACGGACGAAAACATAAAAAAAGGGACAAAAACGTTAAAAAAACGGACGAAAACGCGCAAAAACGGACGAAAACGTAAAAAACAGACGAAAACTCGCAAAAACGGATGAAAACGTAAAAAAAACCGGACGAAAACGTAAAAAAATGGACGAAAACGCTAAAAAATGGACGAAAACGTAGAAAAACGGACGAAAACGTAAAAAAAACGGACGAAAACGTAAAAATACATACGAAAACGTAAAATAACTGACTAAAACGTTAAAAAACGAAAGAAAACGTAAAAAACGGACGAAAACGTAGAAAAACAGATGAAAACGTAAAAAAACAGATTAAAACATTAAAAACAGACGAAACATACTATAGTAGCATGATTAAAGGCGGAAATGTAACAAGCCGACCCGACCCAACCCGTTTGACCCATGACCCATTCAACCCATTCTTATAGATGACCCGTTTGACCCGTAACCCATTTGACCGATGACCCAAACCGACCCGACCCGACCCATTTGCCACCTCTAGTTTCCATTAACAGATGATGGGTTTAAACATTGGATCCTTAGAACAAGTTTTCATTTTTATTGGGGAAAATTGAAGATATATCATTGTTTATGATGCGTAAATCTCGTTTAATTACTGTATCCTAATCAATTTATTGGTCAATTCCTACACCACCCCAAAATATGGATTGATTTGGGTGGAAGGCGGGCCAAAATCATAACCCGAGAAAATAGAAAGTTTATTTATTTGCACTCAAGGTTTATAAATGTAGTGTCAAATTTAGTCAATGAGTTGATAAATTATTGTTACCGGAACTTGCTTAATAGAAAGTTTAAAATTTATCACAACAAACACATGTAACCTTGGACCCTATAATATGATCCCCGGATTTAACCTTGGGCCATCACGCGAGTATGAACCCGCTGGATAAGATCTTGACCCTTTCGTAAAAACCTTTGGCTGATCTGTGAACCTCATGGATACGCTTTTGAATCTCATGAGTGTTCTTTTGTTAAGTGATCTGGTTCACACTTACATCCATTTACATTTGTAACAACTTTTTACACCTCAAAATAAATACCCACTTTTTAATTGGAATGGGTGATTTTGAAGCACCTTCATTTTCATTAGGTTTCGATTTCAATTTTGATGATACACCCGAACCCCAAATCACACTGAATAATACATCGAACCGTGATTCGGTAGATGTTCCGTTAGCTTCTGATGTGAAGTCAGTTGTTGATGGTAATGATGATTTTGAGATTGAGACGCTAATTGTTGCTGATTCAGATGATGATGGCAATACGGAGGAGGTGGAGGTAGTAAGGCCGCGGTTGAAGTGGCTAAGGTGCGGAGTGTCAAGGATAAGGGGGTGCTGGATTTTGCCATTTTCTTGTAACATGTTCGATTCTAAATATACAAACATTATAGTATGTTACTTATTTTTCTTACCAAATTCTTATTGTTGCAACATGCTTTTTTGATGTTGTTGATTGTCTTCATCTGCTTAGGTCAGAATTTCTGCACTTCATTGGGAACCGATCATAGAGCCTTCACATGGCATAATGCTCATCCACAAAACCGTCCGTCAAGTATCTGTGTATTTGTATCATCGTACAAGTCAATCTGTATGGTGTCCAAATACTCTTGCCGATACTAGGTCTCAGTGGCACATATAAATCGAAACCGGTTCAAGGTCCAGTAGTTTCTTTTTCAACAGACTGGACGGATCATTAATCTTCCGTACGATAGCTGTATTGTACAACATCAGTGTATGATATTCGGGTTGTTCTTTTCTTTCTTCCAAAAAAGTGTTTTCACATTAGTTAGTAAAAAAAATCTGACATTCTATTTTTGGTCGAAACATAATGCAACTAATTAACATATATACGATGAAATGAAATGTAATAATGTTTAGCTAGAGCCTGCAGAGTTGACTTTTAGAGGTTAAAAGTTGTGTTCATTTACGTAACAAACTGTGTTACCGTAAAATGACAGTGTACTAGATGAAATAATCTAGTACATGTGCTTCTCGAAAAGGTGTACTAGCTATCTACTTTTGATCAGTTTAATTTTTGAAATTACATAAGTTAGTTCACAGTATTTTGTTTATACAGTTGACTTCATCATAAAGTCAAACTGTATTCCTGATGAAAATCGTTTAATCTTTGATGAGGTTGGAGATGAATATGTTTTAAAAATATTCAGTAAGATCTTCATGAGCTGCGCAAGGTCATAGAATAGTTACGATTGACACGTATATCTTCAAAATTGGGATATATTTTTGTTAAGTATGAAGTATGGCGTTTGACTCAAATTGTTACTTTGATCAAATTCAGTGAGTTTTTCATAAATATGTGAAGAAGAACATATAACATAGTGTTTAATGGTATTAATGCAAGCTGCATAACATGTATCGTAGGTTTATATGATACAGTTGAGCTGCATATCATAAAAAATGTAGAATTTGGAAAGTATGATTAGTCGCGGTTAGGCATAAAAAGGGTGAAGTTCTTGCCGAATGCACATTCTCAGCTATGCTTATTTAGATGACACGAGTTGGGCCTCGTGTTATTTTTCTAACAATTCTGTTGGAAAATGAAAATGCCCCGTAACATATTATTGAGCAGAATGAAAATGAGATCATTAAGGTATCAGAAAGGCGACTCGAAAGTTCCGACAGGTTCTTTTTCAATGGATTAAAAGTCATCAGTAGGATACTTGTATACATCACAGTAATGAAATCCACTAGATTGTTTATAAGAATGTGGCTAAAAGTAGCGGCACTAAACTTATTATTAACATATTTGGTTTATGAAAGCTGTTGACATCTAAAAGTTAAAACAAGTGGCGAAAATTTTATAAAAGAGGTGCAAAAATAATAAAAAGAAAAAGTTGAAGGACCTATTTTGTCAACGTCCAATTCATTAACAGATGGATTCAAACTTTAGAGCCCTAAAACAAGTTTGGATTTTTATTGAGCAAAATTAAAAGCTCAAATATTTATTCATAAGATAAAATTAAAACCTAGTTTAATTACTACTATATCCTAATCAAGTTATGGGTCAATTGCAAAACAGCCCCAAGAAACTCGAAAACCCCAAAATATGGATTGATTTGGGTGAAAATAGAAAGTTTATTTATTTGCACTTGGGCCACAAGGTCACATATGCAATACCGGAACTTGTTTAACAAAAAGTTAAAAAATTTATTACATCAACAAATATTAATCTTGGACCTTATATATGACCCTCCAGATGCAATCTTGGGCCTTCTCGCGAGTAATGAACCCGCTAGATAAGACCTTAACCTTTTGTGAACCCTTGATTGATCTTTGACCCTCATAAATACGCTTACTAGGTGTGTGCACGGTTCGGTTTGAGCCGGTTTTTGGCTAAAAACGAAACCGACCCACAATGTTCGGTTTTTTTAGAACCCAAAACCCGTTCGATTTTTGGCGGTTCGGTTTATTATCGGTTTCGGTTTGATTTTTTGGTTTTTTCGGTTTATAACCGTTAATATTTGGGTATGGCTAATTTATACCAACAAACTTGTTTTACATAGAAAATTAGTTATTCTTCTCTACGTTTTGTCAATCTAAGCAAAATAAGGTTTATTGCATAATTCTACAATTACAAACATATAAATGAGACACACACACACATACAAGTGAACATACACGTAGTATAATCATTATCGTATACTTATTGATATATTCACACAAACACCCGACACGAAAAAAAACGCATATAAATATAAACGTTAAGATATATCTTATAAATCCACTCACAATATGAAATTGAATTTATAAATTTGATTTATTTAGTTATTTATTCGTATTATATTAATTAGCTTATATAATAAACCAGTTCGGTTCGGTTTTTGCGGTTCGGGTTTTGGATGAATATCGTAACCGAACCACATTTTTCGGTTTTTTTTAAAGTAAAAACCGAACCATCGGTTTTTAGTTTCGGTTGATTTTTTCGATTTTTGGTTCGGTTTCGGTTTTTCCGGTTTGTTTTGCTCACCCCTAACGCTTACCCTTGATTGATCTTTGAACCTCAAGAGTGATCTCTTTTGTTAAATGATGATCTGGGTTCTCACTCACACCTTTTTACATTTGTCTTTTTTGTATATATTTTTTATAAGCAAATAATTTCAAAGGGAATGAACAAATCAACTGTTTTAATGGAGAAACTGTCAAAACACCTGAAACCGAGGATAACATGTTTAATCACTTCACTTTGTATATTTCCTTAAAAAGACAAACTTTTCAATTCTGAAATGAAGATATGATTAAATCATTACATTTTCTCATTCACCAACCTCAAACAAATATAGGGAATAAAAATGAAGTAGAAGAGCATGTCTTTAAAGGAACAAATCAAACTTGAAAAGTATACATCTTTGTGATTCTCAAAGGCAAAAAATATTTGTCGCTAGATATTTTAATTACAGGTTACTCGCCGTCGCAACACGCAAGTATCCTGCTAGTAAATAGTAATACTCGCATTACATCCAACAGCTTCTTTAACACAAAAGAAAACCACTTTGTTCACACGAACATGCGTGATGCATATATTTACTTACTGGAAAATAATTTTGATACCTAAAATTTACACCTATATAAAAATATAATTGATGCATTTAAAAATTTGATTTTAGAAATAATGAAAGAGAAAAAGTGTATCACACTTGTCTTACGTAATAATGAATTAGGTCTATTGTTAGATCTCGTTCTTAAGCCTATATATCACCGCTCTTACTTATTTCAACATTTCATTATAACTATATACTATAGCGCGTTTAATACGACACCGTATTCTCGTCGTTCTTTTATAACAAGATAATATTTTTTCCCCAAACTATAAGCCCAAAAAAAGTTAGCCAAAAGTATATTTACAAAAGAGACTTCAAGGTATGTAACATTTGAAAACTGGCCTGAATTTTTTGCAATTTACAATTTTTATATAGCAAATTTTATCTATCAAATATCTAACAAATATCTAGCAATTTGTTTAGAAAATGTATACCGCCGGGAAACCCTCTGGACAATGAACATAACGAGCTTAATATTGATATACGTTTGACATACGTACGATTTTGTAGAAAATGTGGACGGTTAATATATATTTTTATTTTTCTTAAAAAAATATTCAAAATGTACCCTTAACTTACCAAATATTTTCAAAAAACTTCTTAAAATTTGTTTAAACTACAATGGGCCAAAGACTTTACAAACTAATAAAAAAATGTTGAACAAAAAGTATATATATTAAATTAAATTAAATAAAAAATAAATAAAAAGAAAAAAGAACGAGTCCAATATTGATATGTTTTTAACTTACAAGGAAAAAACTTCACAGCAACACGCGAGTGCAATTGTTATCATTGCAGTCATGCATGCAGGGCCGTCTTGTGGATTTCAGTGGCCCCGTGCCAATTACCACAAAGAGGCCATCAAACACACACATAATATACATATGTATAAGTAGTGCATGAATTAATTAAGCTCGAATCTCATATTATGTTCATATATATAATAGAAGTGCATGGAATTTGGTGTCCCTCGTCAAGTGGTGGCCCTGTGCAATCGCACCTCTTGCACTCCCCTAAAGCCGGCCCTGCATGCATATATGGCTTTTGTCCGTATATTTTAAGTATAGATATGATCTGTCTACCAATGTGCTTGGGCCAAGTACACGTAAATAAGGTACAAAAATTATTCATTTTTCGCCCTAAAAGACATAAAATCATCATCCCCATAGATTATAATCGCCTTTAATAATTTAGGTGAACAATTTAATTTTGAATTAAGAAAATGCTGGTTCAAGGACTTTTAGCGTAAATCAAATCATATGTGGACCAATCAGCTAATTTCGATCGACATACTTCTTTTAAGATGGACATTTGCGAGTTATCACTACTAGAAAAAGTGCCAATAGCAACGAAAATTTTGCAACGAGCAATAAGTCGTTGCCAAATTCACACATTAGCAACGAATATAGCAACGAAATTCAGCAAAAATGAAATTTTCGGTTAGCAACGATTATTAGTTGCTAAATTCGTTGCTATCTTCTCAAAATTTGGTGGGAACATTCCCCCTCTTATTTAGCAACGACATTCCCTTGAATTTTCGTTGCAAAAAATTAGCAACGAAGTTTTAACTTTTGTCAACCAAACCATCAACTATTAGCAACGAAATTGCAAATATAGCAACGAATCATTGTTACCAAAATTATTGGCCAAAAAAATTGAATATTTTTCTTGTTAAATCTATGAAAAAGTAGAGGAAAATTCCCATTTTTTTTTATATACAAGTTAACCAATTTTATAATAAACTATTTTCTAGTTACTACATTTATGAAGAAGTATAAGAAAAATAAATTTTCACCTTTTTACTAAACCTTATTAACTTACGACAGTTTAATTTTATATGTGGAAAACTAAAGCACATGCATGGCAAATAGAAACATGTTTTTGCATTGCATTTCGTTCTACTTTTGGTTTATGTTTTAAGTTGTTATATATGTCAAACTCTCAAGTCATCTTTTAAGACAGTTGTTTGGAGTTTATAGAAGTGTGAATCCGAAAAGAAACACATAAAATATGATTTATAGACTAAAAATGTTCCGACCAAAGAACTATGCCTTATTTATTTAAAGGAAAAGAAGAACATGTGCTTTTAGCCTTTTATAATCGCATATAATGCAAGGCAAATGACGTGCGATAGAGAGTAGTCGTGGTAATTTGTGTTCAAAATCATAGGTTTTTATGAGATAATTTGTAAATTATTTGGGCGCATTTAGCTTATTCTTTCATCTGAAATAGACATGTATGGTTCTTTTAAAAGTTTGATGGACATTAACGACCACATACTTTTTCTCAATTGAAAAACACTGCATTGTTTCTAAGAAAAACTTATAAATATAATAATTTAATTATTTAAATATAAATGAGGTGTTGGGTTTAAGAAACAATTTAGTCATTTTAAGTATTTTTTGAAACGATTTGTATAATATGAGTTCGTTTGACTCGTGTCCGTGCCCATTTAGACTTGTGGCCCGAGCCCGCCCGACTCCCGCTTTGCCACCTCTAAATAAGAGTACTACTACAGTAATTTCTTAATGTCATGCACGCTCTATAATTAGAAATAAAGTACGGGGGTGGCAAATTTTGAAATAATATACGTAAATAAGTTTGTAGAATGTTGACTTTTCGTATTGTGAAAGCATAACTACTCTAGAAAAAAACAAACATATATGTTTGTAATCATGATTATGCATAAAATCACGGGTCGTAATTTATTATTTATATTTTTTGGTGTGTAGACGTAATTTAATCAATTAATTAGCAACTTAGCAGATATTCAAACAATGTGATTGACGAGTTTACATATGTTTAACGAATTCATTCACGTGCTATCAAGCTAGCTTGAAATTCACATTTTTCTTGCATGCCATTATTTGTTTATTTATTTAACCACATAAGATATTCTTTTAGCATGTGTACGCATGTATTGATCACCTTTATTTATTACAAGTTCATGTAAACGGGTCGTGTCACTTGTATATTTTCAACCTGAGAATATCCTTCACTTTGTGGACTCTAGCTGAATGAAGACATTGTTTAAGAAAAGCAACCATTTTATAAATGAAGATATATATGATGATTATATTGATCGATCATGAAATTACATTTTCTCACTCACCAACCTCACAAAATTTTAAAAAATAAGCCTATTGCAAAACATGAAGGGCTCTTTTTTTTTTTTTTTTTTTAAAGTCTGTTGTAATTACATCAATATCCTTTTAAAGCTTATAAATACACATTTATATCCAAATAAATATTTATGGCTTAATTAAATGATTTTAATATTAAAAACTATTATCTCTATATTAATTAAAAGTCTTTTACCTATTTACCCTCTTATACTAATCAAACCAAAAAAGTAAAACATCACATACTCCCTATGGGTACTGTCTGCTCGTCTTCTTCATCTATTTTCTTTTTTCTTCCTTGAATTGATAACTGCTCGTTCAATTATTTTTAATCCCAAACAATTCTATCAATATTAATGCAAAATAGTACTGTAATAGTGTTGGTTTACAACTTCACAAAATAAATAAGATCTCTTTAAACAAGAGCCCTACAATATTCATAGATACATTAGCAATCTGTAAATGTCTGATTTGCTTGAGCTACTTAATTTAATTTGCAATATTAGTGCTCTGCTTTTCAACAAAAATATAAATGAGTAATTTACTCATGTAGAGGGTAAAACTTTAATAATAAATAAGTGACCTTATAGTATTAGCCAAGCACAAATCAAGATAACTCAACTACGTAACTGAAGATGCATATTTCGATCTTAAAATGTGAAAGGAAGCAGGCTTTAATGAAGAAAAAGGAAAGATCTAGAGGAAGAAGAAGAATATATAAACCAAATTAAATTAGACATAAGGGTAAAAAGGTAATACTTCCTTTTATGAATAGCTTATTAATTTGTGAAAAATAAAATTAAAATTAAATTTCATATTTGGATATATTTGAGTATTTTGTAGGTTTTAGAAGGATATTGATGTAATTATGAAATTTCGACGGATATTGATGTAATATTGAAGATTTATAAGGATATAGATGAAATTGACCCCACAAATAATAATATTAATTGTCAAACTTGAACAAAAAAAACTTATAAAAATCAAAATGATTATGGGACGAAGGAAGTAATATGTTAGTAGATGAGATCGATACGACAATAATATTCAATACAAAGTGTTATATATTGCTTTTATATACTCAAAACATTACATCTCTTTCAGCATACTTAAAGTTAACCAGTTGAAATTGCCATCATTTTCTAATAATTCGCACTTCCCATGCTAGTCAAATTGTGAGGCTTGCAAAATCTAAATTCTCATCCTTGAAAGGGACTCAAAAGTCTCAATCTGTTGCATATAGTCGTATATTATTGATGATCATAGAAACAACTTATCAAAATGAAAGTTGAGCTTGCCGTACATATTCTTTTGGAACATTCTTCGACATATATATTAACAAACTGACAGAAGTACATGCATAGCAAGTCACTACATATGTGAATCTGGTTGGCCTTATAATTGTATGATTTATGTATACGCGAAATGTTTGATTGTGTAACAATTCGCCTCACATTGGTAGAAGATAAGACATTTGAGCTATTTTTAAGTGTGAAATTGTGAACTACTAGTATTCTTTCGCCCTAATTTTAATTAGTTGAAACTGTAAAAGTCACCTGAGTGTACATAATACATTACTTTCGACTTTGAGGTTGTTAGATAATGCTTGTTGAAACTCAAATAATATCACGAAAAATATTATTAACATGCAAAACGATGATTTCATAATCTTAGGTTATTAATTTCTTATTTACAGTGGTTTTATTATGGACTTAATTGGTTAGTTATAAGCAGGGTAAATTTATCGATGTGGGTCAACCAGTATCAAGTATTTTTTTCACTGACTTTTGTCGACGTGGGTCAATTTATGCATGATATCTTGTGTCGATAACTCGATAAGGCTAAAGTGCTAAACTATAAAGGACAATGTAATGATATATGGTGCCATGTCAAACTAGGGCTGAGCATCAAAGGTTCAAAACCGAACCGGACCGACAAAACCGACCGAATCGACAAAGACCGAGCCGATCCGACGGCCCGTCGGTTCGATTTCGGTTTCATGTTTTGCATGTTTTCGGTTTCGGGTCAATTCGGTTCGACCCAAAACCGACAAAAACATACTTAAGTACACCTAAATCGAACCGAACCGACGGCCCGACACAAAGAGACGATATATATACAAGTACTACTAAGAGACGATATATATACAAACTATAACCAGATATGGGCATTTACAAATTGGGAGGTGATTTGTACACTTTACAATTTGATTGGCACACTCTGTTTTAGTGTGTATTGCCATTTATACCCTTAGAAGAGTGAAAAAGAGTATGAATGATGTAAGAGCATAAATGGCAATACATACTAAAATGAAGTGTGCCAATTAAATTGTGAAGTGTACAAATCATCTCCCTTACAAATTACAAGTTATTTATAAATTAGAGCACAAATGGCATATCTATAGAAACATGTTACTACTTTTTTATCCCTAGCTATTTTTTGTATATGTTTTAAGTTGTCATTATATGTCGAATTGTCAAGTCATCTTGTAAGACAGTTTTGGAGTTTACAAAAGTGTGAATCCAGAATTAGAAAGAAAATTAACATATGATTTATAGACTAATTAATCAACATGAAGATATATATAATTAGAGTAGTGATTGGCATGCTTAATTTATGCCTAACTATTAGATTACAACACTTGGAATGATCAAAGGCTATCATGAAGAGAGAGAAAAACCATACTACACTTGTCATATGTTGAGTGAATTAGGCATAAAATTAGTCATGCCATTTACGCATGCCAATCATTTTCCATATAATTAATCAACTCAAAACTTATACCACGCTTCACTTTGTATATTTAGCTCGGTACGGTTGCCGATGGCTCAAGTCATCGATGTCGGCGCCACACGACGGTGTGAGAAACCACACCGCATGTGGGTTGGTCGGTTTTCGCGCCGTGGCCAGCAGCTCACGCCAAACCCTTTTTTTTATGTGTGTTTTAGCGGGGTATTGAGAGACCACACCGAAAGATGAGTGTTTTGATGCCATGGGCAAAAGTGATGTTATGGCCAAAAAGTGTTGAAGTAGCATCACTTTTTTTATGATACCAACTCCATGACAGGAGACTATACCCAACTGCCAACTCTCTTAAAAAAAAACTTTTCAGTTCTCAAAATAATATATGATTAATCATTACATGTTCAAACTTGAAAAGTACTATATATCTTTCTGATTCTTGAATGCAAAAAGTTGATAGAGAAAATCATGTGACTCAACACAAAATTTATATTATAGATAATGAAATGATAACCTTATCTTCACATGTAATTTAACATATCATTATCAAATTATAAAAAACCAGCCATTTTTTTTATGTAAACCAAACCATGTGATATTAGAAAAATAGTTAATACTCATGATTCATGAAGATTAATAAAAAAATATATCCATTTCTCAACTATTTAAAGTTTAAAGTTAAGTTAAGATTTCACATTCTCGCATGTATATCATCACATTTTTGTCAAGTTTGATACAATAATATATATTTACAAACATGTTATTTTGACGGGTAAATTTAATTCGGGAGTCAATTTGATCCGGTTATGACTTCTCTCTAAATACTAAAATTCATGCTATGATAAGCTGTTTTGGATAAATAAAAAAAGATTGGTATCAAATTCAAGAGCTATTTCATTGGAAGAGCTCATTAATTTGCATTGTAGTAGTTGGGCTTCTTATGCATAAATTCATATGATAAGTAATAACGATAAAAATATATTGTAACGATCTCCTTTTTTTATCTATGAGTTAGTTTATATCTTTTACCGACCAAAGTTTGACAACTATTGAAATATTATTTCATATATTTTTAACGTTTTGATGTTTGAAGTGAACTTTGAAACCTAAAATATATAAAGGATATATATTTTGAGGCCGTTAAAATTTGGATGCAAAAATCACACACCATTATATGAGGTTGTGCTAAGCTATACCTTTTGGGTTGCAAAGTACAATATATATTGCTTTTACGAACTAAAGGCCTTATCGTCGTTTTCAACGTATGTAAAGTTACAGTAATATGATAATTACATTGTACCTTTAGATAAACCTATAAATGCTTTTTACCGACTATCTTTCGTTAACTTTTGTATGACAAATTTTGACTCATGCTCCCATATATATGCATGCATGCTAGTCAAACTGTGAAGGTTGCAAAATCAACATTTTTATTCTTCAAAGGGACTTGAAGACTCAGTCGCTGAATATAGTTGCATTCAATGATCATAGCAACTCAAAGACTTAATCACTTGAAGATAATTGGACAATGATGATCATAGAAACAACTTATCAAAGTGAAAGTTGAACTCATCCTACAACTTCGTTTGAAAAGTTCAACACATTAACAAACTGAAAAGGATACATGTGTAACAACTCATTATGCGCCTTGTGTCATAATTGTACGTAAAAAAGAATTGGTATACATTTAATGTTTGGATGTATATTGAAAAATTCACTAATACCTTAGGTTAAAATTGTTTTAGTGCTAATCCACTTGATACTTTTCACCCAATCACCTCTTCTCAATTGGTTAGTAGAGCGATTATTCAACTAACACTAGACCAAACACCACTTTTTCAGTCGAGGTTTTTTGTCTATTCCCTACGACAAGTTGTAGGGATAATAAAATCTAGACGACATGTCGTAGGCATTCAATTGTCGAGAATGTCCCGTCTGTGTTTACTATGCCGACGACATTTCCCTACGACAAGGTGGGACCCACACCCTTTTTGGTCAATGGTTTTGTAATTTCGACTATGTAATTTCGACATGTCGTAGGGATAATAAAGATAATTAATCACTTTGATTAATTAACTAATCGTTATCCTTTATTATACCTACGACATGTCGTCTACGTGCACTTAGTATACACGAATATTTCTGTTATTATACCGACGTAGGTAACATAAAAAATATGTTGATATTTCATTTTCATTCCCGACGACATGTCGTAGGTACTCATGTATTTCCTACGGATCTCTAATAGTAAAATTAGTTTCAAACATGTAGCAAACCTGCGGAAAAAATTCCGATATGGGTTAAATTCTATGACGTGCCCCTTGCTATGTTTTTTGATGATGGTCTCAGCCTCCTAGTTACATTGATTGGTACGCCAAAAATGTTAGATTCTTATACTAGTCAAATGTGCTTGGAATCATGGGGTCGAAGTAGTTTTGCTAGGTGCTTGATTGAAGTTAAGGCAGATCAGGTCCTTAGGGAGAGCATCACTATTGAGATACCATTACTTGATGGGACAGGATCTACTATTGAAAAGATTCGGGTAGAATACGAATGGAAACCGCCTCGGTGTGATACGTGTAAATTGTTTGGTCTTACGCAGATTGATTGTCCTAAATTTGTTCCACTTCCAACTCAGCCTAAACAGACTGTTAATGATGGTTATCAAACTGTCACTAACAAGAATAAGGGTACGAATGGTGGTCCAAGTGGTCCAGGTAAGGGAGGTTTTACTAAAGTGGGTCCTAAATTTAGGTATCAACCTAAAGCGCCTCCTCCTGAACCCAAGAAGGTGGATAGTGAGAAGAAGAAAACCACTGGTGTGGCTAGTACGAGTGGGACGAAGATTGCTACATCTAATCATTTTGCTGCACTAAACACGATCGATTCTGATGACTGTGGCAATCCTACCGATGTAGAGGTTTCTGGTAATACAATGGATGCAAAGGAGGTTGGATCTCTCGAGACATGTAATGTATCACAAGATCCGCTTGTGAGTGATTCAATGGAAGCTAACGCGGTTGGTCCTACCCCTATTGTTGAGAAAATTGGGGAGTTTGAAAGGCTTCTTATCGATGGAAAAGCTACTGTGGTTGATAATAATGGTAATCCTATTAAAAAGGTTGATTATCAGGGTTATAATAAGGATTTGCCGGCTACTTCTTTTACTAAGAGGGTTAACCCATTCACTAATATGGGAGAGATTATGGATTCTGATAGTGATGATGAGGAGGTTGTGAACACCTTCGATGAGTCGAGTAACCTATTTGGTGGTGGTCATGATCGCGAAGATGACTATGATGACTATGATTATGATAACTATGCGGGTCAGGTTTACGATCTTCCAGGAAATTTGGATGCCTATTATGACACGTATGGTATCAAGCTCCAAGGCCTTGGTAGGAAGTAATGTTAGCTCCATAGGAGTCTAATGTTATAGTTTGAGTAGTTGTTTATTGTCTTATATAGAGAATAGGAAGTATCTTGTTATATAAGTTTTTCGCCTATGTAACGGGCTGAGATATGGGATTCACCCATATCCTTTGTACCTAAACGTTTTTTGGAGTAATATATTTACCGGGTCTTTGACCTTTTACCAACAAAAACAAAAAAAAAAAACAAAAAAACAAAAAAAAAACAAAACCTGCGGCAAAATTTTAAATTCCAACCAATTTTAATATTTCACATAAATATAAAATTGGAAATTAAAAATTAGTATGTAGCAATAAAACCTATTAAAATCTATTAATCAAATATTTAAAATGTGATTTCTGCAAAAACACATGGAGTAGCAATCCGAAAAGCTACATATATTACATTGAAACTGAAATAAACTTACAAATATACCAGACCACAACAAACTAGCTTCTACCTATCTATTTCATAACGTGAACAAACCAAGCATTCTATATTTGTTTCCTAACATTACAAATGTCCATAATCATTTGCATCTTCTTTATTATCCATCCATATCTATTTCGTAAAGGGTTTCAACCTGTTTATGTTTAAAAAGATACAAAACCAAAATTCTTTAGGGCCCGTTTGGTGTAAGGGGTTAGGGAGGTTTAGATTCAAAGATATCTCAATTCATTTGTTTGGTACTAAACCTTTGAAGTGGGTCCCATCTTTAAAACCTTTAATTGAGGGTTTATACAAATGACGACCCATAAGGTGGGATTACAAGAAAACCTTTCCTTTCTTAAAATTCACAACTCACATATTTTTTATTTTCAAGTTTTAATTTTTTGACAGTGGGTCTTTTTTGTTTTTTTTTTTTTTTCATTTTATTTTATTATTTACATAATACACATTTCAATTTCAATCCTAATACAATTATATATAACAAACACTTTTAAAATTTCTCTCTCTCATGTCAAATCTAAATCCAAATCGTAATCCAAATTCTAATCCAAATCCCAATCTTAATCCTAAACCCATCTACAAACCAAACGGGCCCTTATTATACAACCAAAAAAATAAAAATAAATCAACATACACAGACTTTAAAGGCATTTAAATCTGAAAGTAATACTCTTAGATATAACAACAAAAAAAACATAGATTAATATATTCAACAATACCCCGAAAATATTCGGGCAAATTGTCTGAAAAGACATCGAACTTGCCACGTTTTCCTTTTCTGGGCATCGATTTTTTTTTTCTATTGTAGCACTGAACTTGCCTAATTTTCCTATTGTAGCACTTAAGGTGTAATTAACCTTCTTAAACCCGTTTTAAGTGTGATTTTGTGTCACAAAAGGAAAATTAGGCAAGTTTAGTGCTACTATAGGAAAATTAGGCAAGTTTAGTGCTACCCGTTTTAAGTGTGATTTCGACCATTAATTTTTTTATTGCACCGCTAGTCCTTTTCGTCTGTTTTTAACGACCGTTATTATATTATTGCACCGTTAGTCCTTTTCGCCCGTTTTTACACGTTTTCGTCCGTTTTGTTCGTTTTTACACGGTTTTGTTCGTTTTTACACGTTTTCGTCCGTTTTTGCACGGTTTCGTCCGTTTTTACACGTTTTCGCACGTTTTTACACGATTTTTTAGTTTTTGCACGGTTTCGTCCGTTTTTACACGTTTTCGTCCGTTCTTACACGGTTTCGTCCGTTTTTACACGGTTTCATCCGTTTTACACGTTTTTGTCCGTTTTTACACGTTTTCGTCCGTTTTACACATTTTCGTTCATTTTTGCACGTTTTCGTCCGTTTTTACACGTTTTTTAGTTTTTGCACGGTTTCGTCCGTTTTTACACGTTTTCGTTCGTTTTTGCAAAGTTTCGTCCGTTTTTACACGTTTTCGTACGTTTTTACATGTTTTTTTAGTTTTTGCACGGTTTCGTCCGTTTTTACACGTTTCGTCCGTTTTTACACGTTTTCGTCCGTTTTTACACGTTTTCGTTCGTTTTTGCACGTTTTTACACGTTTTCGTTTGTTTTTACACGGTTTCGTCCGTTTTTACACGTTTTCGTCCGTTTTTGCACGGTTTCGTCTGTTTCTACACGTTTTGTTCGTTTTCACACGTGTAAAAACGGACGAAACTATGCTAAAACGGACGAAAACGTGTAAAAACGGACGAAACCGTGCAAAAACTAAAAAAACATGTAAATACGAAAAAAACGTGCGAAAACGTGCAAAAACGAACGAAAACGTGTAAAAACGAACGAAAACGTGCAAAAACGAACGAAAACGTGTAAAAACGGACGAAAACGTGTAAAAACGGACGAAAACGTGTAAAAATGACGAAAACGTGCAAAAAACTAAAAAAATCGTGCAAAAACGTGCAAAAACGAACGAAAACGTGTAAAACGGACGAAAACGTGTAAAAACAGACAAAAACGTGTAAAAACGGACGAAACCATGTAAAAACGGACGAAACCGTGCGAAAACTAAAAAAATCGTGTAAAAACGTGCAAAGACGAACGAAAACGTGTAAAAATGGACGAAACCGTGCAAAAACGGACGAAACCGTGTAAAAACGAACAAAACGGACGAAAACGTGTAAAAAACGGGCGAAAAGGACTAACGGTGCAATAATATAATAACGGTCGTTAAAAACAGACGAAAAGGACTAGCGGTGCAATAAAAAAATTAACGGTCGAAATCACACTTAAAACAGGTAGCACTAAACTTGCTTAATTTTCCTATAGTAGCACTAAACTTGCCTAATTTTCCTTTGTGACACAAAATCACACTTAAAACGGGTTTAAGAAGGTTAATTACATTTTAAGTGTGATTTTGTGTCACAAAAGGAAAATTAGGCAAGTTCAGTGCTACAATTAGAGCTGGAAATTTTCGACACGGACCTGTTAACACGACACGACCTGCTCTTAACAGGTTTCGTGTCGGGTCTTAACAGGTTTCGTGTCTTAACAGGTCCGGACCTGTTAAGACACGAATAAAATTAACAGGTTTCGTGTCTTAACAGGTCCAGACCTGTTAAGACACGTTAAGAGACCTGTTAAGAGGTTATATATATATATATATATATATATATATATATATATTTTTATATATATATATATATATATATATATATATATATATATATATATATAAGGAAGAGATCCGGTAAGAAGAAAAATTAAAATAAGAAGAATAAGAAGAATTTCTAGCCACACATTTCAAATAGGAGGGAGAAATTTAAGGGGAGATGCATCTATTTTTATAGGTGCATCTGAAATGAGTGGTTGTGGTTTCTTCTTATCATTCTTATTTTAATTTTACTTCTTATTTGATCCTAACTCTATATATATATATATATATATATATATATATATATATATATATATATTCAAAAATAAACCCTAAACACTTTACTCTCTTTTCTCATATTGTATGCCGTCTCCAAATCCTCCAATCCTAAAACTCTCTCTTTTCTCTTTTCTCATTCTCTTTTCTCTTTTCTCATATTGTATATAGCAAATTAACAGGTTTATTATCCTTATAACCAGGGAGTTTCTTTTCAATTAACTCTGCATAACAAAATTGATACATATCATTGCAGATTCGTGATTGGTTGGACTTGTCCCTCAACCATTCGGTACCATCTTCATTATTGATACTTTCTAGGAAAGGTATTAGTTTTATATCTTGTTTTCTTCTTTTATTCTTGGTCATTTGTAATCTTGTTGCTTGTTTGGATGCATGTTTCAGAGCTTTTAGTGTGTCGGGTAAGGTCAAACCCGAGGAAGCTGTTCAGGCAACACTTTCTTCGTTGCCTGATGAGGTGGTTGACACGGTTGGAGTTACAGGCTTACAGCCTTGCCATCTGAAGATCGGGTTGCAGAAAAGAGGAGGAAGTTGGAGTTCTTAGAAAAGCAAGAAGAGCTAATCAAGGTTGCTGTCTTTTAAGGGGGTGTTTGGGATTGCTTGTTTTTTTCTTTTTGTGATTCGGCTTATAAATAAGTACTTACAAGCTGCTTAAAAGTAAAGTGCTTTTGAAACTAGTGTTTGGATTTGCTTACTTTACATGCGATAGTCGTGCTTTAGCTGTTTTAGCATCAGCGTCTGTACGCACTGTCACACAACTTCTCATCTGAAAAAAACACGTTAAATTGCATTATTGACTGGTATAAATTTAGTATTTTTGTTAACAGGTCCCTTAACAGGTTCGTGTCGTGTTCGTGTTCGAAAAAAATGACACGATTTGTTATCGTGTCGTGTTCGTGTTCGACCTTAACAGGTTCGTGTCTTAACAGGTTCGTGTCGTGTCGTGTCGTGTCGGATCTGTTATGCCAGCTCTAGCTACAATAGGAAAATTAGGCAAGTTCAGTGCTACAATAGGAAAAAAAAAAGTTCGATGCCCAGAAAAGGAAAAGTTGGCAAGTTCGATGCCTTTTCAAACAATTTGCCCAAAATATTCATAGATCTGCACAATGTAGTCCCACAGCGGAGGAAATGAGATAATAGCAAGCTAAATATGGGTTTTTGGTTTGATCGAAGCTTTTGTTATTGTTATATTTAATTGAATCTGGAATTCCCATGATGTATATGTTGAAGCAGAGAAGAAAGAGGGATTTGTTTGGTTGTTTTAGTTAGTGTGTGGTTGTAAGAATAAAGAGAAGAAAGGGATAGATTTGTTTTTATTTTGATGCATCTTGCCCATTGATAATGACAAGGTGACAATCCTTGTGAAGTAATCTAATGGTCATACAGTATCCCTTAAAAACATAAGAAATTTGTAAGTGTTTTAAGTTGGGATAGTCATTGTTTATAGAAAAAATGTTAGACGTAATATGTAATTTTTTGACTAATATTTTTAGTGTTACTATATTTTCTTGGTTATCTTATAACATATATGTGTAAAATTTATTTTTTAACATAAAACATCTTTTACCATCATTTTTACTACGTGTATACATATAATAGAACACATGTAATTCATGGGATGGTAATTCAGTTAAAGCCTTATATAAAAAGAAATGCGTATAAAAAAACATAAAAGTTTATAAAAAAATAGAGTATTAACACCATATATTTTATAAAAATAGAGATTTAATAAATAAACTTATTGACGATATCTTTTATGGAGCAGTATTTTTGTGTTACCTACAAAAGGTTAAGTGTAATAACATAAGTAACGACAAGTGCTCTCTTTAAAACGACGTTTTCGTTGAAAAGAACCACCCCCACCCAATGCCTCTTGGACCTATTTTGAGCACAAGCCGATCATATGCAAGACTGACTTGGAAGAGAGTTGTGTAGTAATGGATTTTGTGAAATATATTTATGTATAAGTGAAATATGTTTAGATTGTTAAATTGGTAGTTTTATCATATCTGATTAGCAGTGGAATAAAAATGTAATGTAATGTAACACTAAGTTAACGATAATTATATCGATCACCATCAAAATGTTTATTTTTAAACACTCGTAAGCAATCAGAGTACTTGTCTCAAAGTAAAAATCATAACCATATAAGTCCCAAACACCCCACAAATGCACAAATCAAAAACCGTTGAGAATTCTTTTTTAGTCACAACATCCAAAAAAAAAAAAAAAAAAAAAAAAAGAAAAAATCTAATTTCTTAATTCGAAATAATGCTATCTTCCTTACCCTTCTTACCTTCCATATACCCTGTTTATTGACAGAACAAGACAATTTTCGATTTTTTTTTCGTTTCGTGTCTTGCCTCATTTACTACTTTTAACTTGTTAAAGTTTTATTTTATGTTTCGTATTATTTTTTTTTTTTTTTGATAATTTATCTACTTTATTAACAAGACAAGACACTCTTATATGGTTTTATGCTCCACAGTTTTTACGTTTTACTACTTTTAATTTGTCAAACTTTACATTGTTTAGTTTTTTTTATTTAAAGGGTTTATAATAAAAAGTTATAAAAATAAAAAAGATGTCATGGGTGGAAAAGTGAAAACATCCTTACACAGGCACCCCCCACATATTTCACTTCAATAAAAACAAAACCCGCCCAAATAAACATTTCCAAAACCCCCAAAATTCATAAAACTTACAAAACACAAAACACAAATCAATAAATCAAATCCATCATAATAATCAAACCCTAAACATTATTTCAATGCACAACACAATTAATCATAATGGGTTTCGACTTCGATTTCAATAAATCAAATCCATCATAATAATCACACCGAGTAATACATCGAATTGTGATTCGGTAGATGTTCCAGTAGCTGCTGATGTGAAGAGTGTTGTTGATGGTAATGATAATGATGAGGAGTTTGAGACTGACACACTTACTGATGATGGTGACAGTGAGGTGGAGGAAAGGCCAAGATTGAAGCGGTTACAGCGCGGGTTCGGCTACGGTGGATTTGGGTTCTGCATGTTGTTGATGATGATGATGATATCGAGGACTTTTCGTCGCCCGAGGATAATAATGCTAAAGGTAAAAGTGATATTCTTTATTAGAACTGCTTATGGTTTGGTAAATGATTTGATAATTAGGGTATATCTGAGATTGCTTATTAGTATTTGATTAATGTGCTTTGAGGTTGTTTGGGATTGCTTATTAGTATTTGATTAATGTGCTTTGAGGTTGTTTGAGATTGCTTATTAGTATTTGAGTTCGTGAGTGAAGTAGCAAACACTAAAACATACTGATTGTTTTCTGTATGTTGTGGGTGGATGGACTTACGAGTAACCCTTGATAACTTCATTGTGTCTATTGCGTAATATATATAGTTAATCTTATGATAATGTAGCAAGTCTGGTGTATTTAGGGAATTGGGGCCATTGGGCACTCGGGCTACAACTTACAACCCCTTTGGACTGTCATTATACACCCTTACTTATGTCTTAAGATAAACAAGAAAGTTGTAGTCGTTACCAATGATTTTTCATATCTGAATATCGAAATGTATTTATGTATTTAGGCTTTAGCTCATACATAAACGCTTAAATAAGCAGCAACTTGTGGTTCTTTATAATCCAAGAAAGATCACATAGATATCCACGAAGCAGCACCACTGAATCAGATTGCTCCCGTTGATTAACTTAGCGTAAAAGGGATGGTATTTTTGCAAATTCTATGATTTATAATAAAGTAGCAGTCACACACATTATAAACCAGTGTGCTAGTTACTGTCACGTGCGCTTGTTTATCATTCTCATGTTCACTGGTTGTTATTATTGCTAAATGCAGATGATATTCTTCCAACACAACACTATTCAGTCAGTAACAGCTCCAAATTTCCGCTTACCGGACTAGGTGTTTGACCAGAGAATCAGGACAAGGAAAGCAAAATATCTCATATGTCTCAAACGCGCCAGAATCTGTAATCACAAGCTGCAGTAAACAACCGTTTCCAAAGTTAACCGTCAGTCCTCTTAGAAAGTTTCAGCTGATTGATTCTGACTCTGATTCTGATATTCCTTCTATCAGTAAAGTTGCTACTAACAAGACCAGCAATAAGCCAATAAGTTGGAATCTTATTTGAACAAGGAGCATTCTATAGGATTAAATCAGCAGAGAAAAGTAAATGAGTCACTCAATACTTTCACGAGAAAAGATTTATGGGAAGATTTTAAACACGAGAAGAGTTTCCATATCCCGACACCTGCACTGGATTAGGTCTGCGAGGAATATTTTAGTTCTCTAAAAGACAAAAATAAAGCTCAGAGTAAAGTTGGAAAAAGTAACCATAATAGTCATGTTATGGACAGTGTAATAGATTTAGATGATCCTCGCCCGCCAGCACATCAGTATTTTTTCCATAATGATTTGAGGATCCAAGAGCTTGTCCGAACCCGTTTGTGCAACTTTTTCCCAATAAATGCAGAAAATCGAGAGTCTGATCAGCCCAGTACATCAAATATCGATTACATTTAAGTTAGTTCTGCTATATTATTGATAGCTTTTAAGGGGTTATATGCAAATAACTCTTTTCAATTATAATTTTGTTGTATTTCTTGTGTTTTTAGGGGTCAATTTAGCAGTGGTGACAAAACTAAACAGGCTGCTAGAACTAACAAAGCTGAGACAAGCTCATCAAGGAAAAATTAAAGAAAATCAAAGACTCAAGAAACGTCACAAGGTTTCATGAATCCTAAAGTCAATACTGCGAAAGGGATCACAAAAGATGCTGACAAAAGAAGGGTTCAAGCAGATGGTCTTGGGACGGGGCATTGGTTCACTAATGGCGATGGGAAGAGGGTAAGTTGGAAAGTTCTTGTTCTGTTTTTGTATATTTCATATCAAGGAACTGTTAGAACCAAATACGGGTCGGGTTTTGGTTTGGATTGGCATGTCAAAACACCTTGACCCGAGCATGACATGTTTATGTAGTTAGGTCAGCTATTTCAATCCTAAATTGTTTACATATAACCCAAACACCGTCTGTTTAACCCGTTTTTCTAAACTGGTCGACTGGTTCAACCCATTTAAGTAATTTAACCCGTTTAACCCACTACAAACATAATTTATCTAAATTAAAAAAAAAAAAAAAAAAAAAAAAAAAAAACCCAAGTGGGTTGGCCGGTCAACCTGTTTAACACGCACGGCCTGAAAACTGGTTAGACCAGACCCAAACCGGTTTATTTCTGTGTTGGTTTTGGGTCGTGTTTCGTGTTAGGAATTGCCACCCCTACTTCTTGATTGCATGTCTTTATTTGTTGTATGATGTGAATAGAATTTTCTTTTACTTTCAGGTTTATGTAAGTAAAAATGGGCAAGAAATGACTGGCAAAGCTGCTTACATTCACTATAAAAAGGTACTTCTGCTCTCAATTATATCTCCCAACTTTTTTACCTTGTTTTGCTTTATAAAAAGGTACTTTCTGATTAGGATGTTCAAGTTGTAGTCCAGACCCGATTTTAGTTTTAGAATTTGAAGCTTTTTAAGAACTCTTATAGTTATAATTGGATATCCCTTTGGTAGATTGTAGTTTTAGCCCAAAATTTGTTAATTTTGAAGCTTGATTTATGCAAAATCAGCAGTGTATTTGATGATTAAACATAAAAGGCAACATTTGCTATTTTTGTAACAAAATGGATCTTGATTTCATCTGTTTATGACTTCGGATCAAAACCGGGTCAAGAAGATGACCCGTAAGAATATAGTTCATTACAAAGTTATCTCTGTCAAAACTGTTACGGTAAAAGTTATAGTTGCAGGCTCTAAAGTTGTGTACAAAATATTTTTTAACCAGTGCGCTTTCAGGGCTCCCCAGTTTTGTAAAATTATATTATAAAAATGCAAGATTAGAACATGAATTTATGATGTCAATTGCAATATTTGGTTTTAGTTGTTCAAAGATCAATCAATCAGTCCACTAAGATTAGTCAAAATGTCTATTTTATTGGAGTATTATTAAAACAGGGAAAAGAGTTTATGTGAAGAATTTCCGTATATATTTACGGAATTTTAAGAATATTGCTCATATATTAGAGACTCTATGACCAACTAGCTCAGAATTTTCCATGATATCTCTGTTAAAAAATTTATTGAAGCAATATTATTGGTGTAGGGTAATGAAATTGAATGTTAAAAAATGGTCCCTATTTAGTATTTACAGATAAGAGGAAATTTCTTATTGCAAATTATGGACGTAAAGTTCATATTGGTTTGGGAAAATAATAAAATGTATGTTGAAGTCAAAGTAAAGAACGAGTGATTGATGTGAGTTTAGCTATATCTCTTAGATGAATCTTATCTTTCTTGACCAAATAATAGCCTTATGTTATCGAGTCTTTGTCTTCTCAATATACACTTGATCATCTTATCCATGTTTCTTTGCTGTTAGTTCCGATAATTTTCTCCACTAACAGATCCTTAGATAATATCTACAACAGAATGGCGTCTAGTTCTTCTTCATCCGTTCAAAAGAGCTTCAAGTATGATGTTTTTTTGAGCTTTAGAGGTGGTGACACCCGTAACAATTTTGTTGGCCATCTTTATGAAGCACTTCAGCGCAATTGCATTGAAACGTATAAGGATGATAAGAAAATCGAGCAAGGAAAACCGATCAAGGAGCAACTCATCAAATTCATTGAGGACTCAAAGTTTTACATCATTGTTTTCTCCAAGACTTATGCATCTTCATCTTGGTGCCTAGATGAGCTTGTCAAGATTATGGATTGTAAGAAGACGACCGAGCAGAACGTTTATCCTGTCTTTTTTGATGTGGAGCCCACAGAAGTCCGCTATCAAAGTGGGGCAGTTAAAGAAGCCTTTGCCGAACACGAAAAGAAGGTGGCTGCTGGAAAATGGAGAGAGGCTATGAAAGAAGCATCTAATCTGGTTGGGTGGGAGTTGAAGGCCACAGCTAACGGGTAATTAGATTTCATTCAATTTTTATCATGATAACTACATTTATATAAATGTTAATTCTTTTATGTTATTAATCCTCACTGTTTATGTGTGCTTTGAGCAAGCTAATAATATAATCTTTAATTAATGATACAGGGATGAATCTATACTGATCCAAATAATTGTTGATGTTATTTTCAACAAGAAATATTCCACTCTTTCGAACACTGATGGAAACTTAGTGGGTATGGAGACCCGAATCAGAGATGTTCTTTCATCTTTAGATATTGGCACCGAAGATGTTCGCATGATCGGAATCAAGGGGATGGGAGGTGGGGGGAAGACAACTCTAGCCAGAGCTGTTTATGATCGATTATCAACTATTTTCGAAGGAAAAAGCTTTGTTGAAAATGTAAGGGAAGTTTCACAGCCTTCTTTGTCCGGTTTAAAGAAGCTTCAAAAACGGATACTAAAAGATGTGTTAAATAAACAAGACATCACTTGTAGTGGTGTTCATGATGGGAAAAACATGTTGAAAGCCACGATGCGTTGTAGAAAGATACTTGTTGTATTAGATGACGTTGATCGTATAGAACAGCTTGAAGCATTAGCAGGCGAGCTTGGCTGGTTTAAATCAGGAAGCAGAATTATCATTACCACAAGAGATGAGCAAGTGCTGAGAGCCCACGGAGTGAAGTTCGTTCATGACATCAATCTGTTATCTCCCATGGAAGCGACTTGCCTCTTCAGTAGGTATGCATTTGAAAGAGAGATGCCAACTCGAGGGTACGAGGAGCTATCAGGGCAAGTTGTACGATATGCTGCCGGTCTTCCTCTAACGATAAAAGTTTTGGGTTCATTTCTCCGTGGTGTAAATGAGCGTGAATGGAAAGATGCTCTAGAAAGATTAAAAACAATTCCGCACCAAGATACCCTAAAAATCTTGAAAATAAGCTATGATGCTCTAGAGCCTGATTTCAAAGATATATTCCTAGATGTTGCGTGTGTACTGAAAGGTGAGCAGAAAGACAAAGCAATCAGAGTCCTTGAAAGTTGTGGCTTTCGTGCGAGCATTGGTTTAAGTGTACTTGAGAAAAAATCTCTAGTAACTATTTCTAAATATGGATGCTTGGGCATGCATGACCGTATAGAAGAAATGGGCAAGTATATTGATTGTCATAGTCGATTGTGGATTGACAAGGAGATTGAAGATATGTTGGCGAGTAATCTGGTAAGGATCAACTTTATTTGTAAGGTGCACAGAAGGAACTCATATTCATTTGTTTTAACTCATGTTTTTTATTACTGGTTTTTGGCTTACAGATTAATGAAGCAATAAGATGTATCAAAGTGTCACCTCAGAGACTTGATTTAAGAGCTTTTATGACAGGTCTCAGAAACATGAAGAAAGCAAGAGTTCTTTACATGTGTTCTGGATCTTATTGGGATGATAGTAGAGTTAGCCAACTCTTTCCAAATTCTTTACAGTATCTATGCTGGCGAGCTTACCCTTTTTCATCTTTACATGAAACATTTCAAGCAGACAATCTTGTCGGGCTTGACATGTCTTTTAGCCCAATATTACAACTTTGGTTAGTGGGAAAAGGAAAGGTATACAATGATTGGTTGGCTATTATTGTTCAATATTGATCATAATTATGCATCTATGTTGGTTTGATATATATTAGACCAAGGTATATTCATCTTCTTTGTTTTGTTTGTGATAGGCTCTTACTAAGCTGAGATTCCTTGATCTCAGCTATACAGGCTTGAGAAGGTTGAACCTTGGACTCACTCCAAATCTTGAGAGGTTAGATCTTAAAGACTGTTGGAATTTAGTGGAAATTTACGCACCTGTTGGGTGTCTAAAAAGCCTTCTCTACTTAGATTTAAGTGGTTGTGGGAGGTTTAAGTCCTTTTTGTTTGACAAACAGTCTAAACATGTTAAGGTTGGTTCTTTATCAGAGTTACATCTCATTGGCGAGTCGATAGAGACGTGCTCATTGCACCCGGACAATAGTTTTCCAAAGTTCCTATTTAAATGTTTTTATAAAGAAGATCCAGCTGCCTTGTCATTTGGAAATCTTGAAAAGCTTATTTCTATAGGTCTTTGTTCTTGCACAAACCTTGAAAGTTTTTCTAGAAGCATTTGTAGTTTGCAATGTTTAAAAAAGCTCACACTTGAAGGCAGTATTCCAGAAGTGTTCAAGGGCGTTCACCAGTTACAATGTCTAGAGGAGCTAAGCTTTTCCAAAAACGGAATTGAAAATCTTCCAGATAGTGTTTGTATGTTGAAACAACTTAAGTGTCTCAAACTTAAATATTGTTTCAATCTTAAGAAATTGCCCGATGATATTAGCCAATTAGAATCCCTGCAGGAGCTTTGTTTGTCCCATGCAAAGATAAAACATCTTCCCGATGGTTTTTGTATGTTAAACAAACTGAAATCTCTCAAACTTGAATCTTGTCGGGATCTTGAGAAATTACCCGAAGATTTTGGCCAATTAGAATCCCTGCAGGAGCTTTGTTTGTCGCATGCAGAGATAAAACATCTTCCAGATGGTCTTTGTGTGTTAAAGCAGTTGAAATCTCTCAAACTTGAACGTTGTTGGCATCTTGAGCAATTACCCAAGGATTTTGGCCAATTAGAATCCCTGCATGAGCTTTGTTTGTCTGGTGCAAAGATAAAACATCTTCCAGATGGTCTTTGTATGTTAAAGCAGCTGAAATCTCTCAAACTTGAAGATTGTGGTTATTTTGAGAAATTACCAAAGGATTTTGGCCAATTAGAATCCCTGCAGGAGCTTTGTTTGTCCCAGGCATGGATAAAACATCTTCCAGATGGTCTTTGTATGTTAAAGCAGCTGAAATCTCTCAAACTTGAATATTGTCATGATCTTGAGAAATTACCCAAGGATTTTGGCCAATTAGAATCCCTGCAGGAGCTTTGTTTGTCCCGTGCAAAGATAAAACATCTTCCAGATGGTCTTTGTATGTTAAAACAGCTGAAATCTCTCATACTTGTAGATTGTGGGGATCTTGAGAAATTACCCAAGGAATTTGGCCAATTAGAATCCCTGCAGGAGCTTTGTTTGTCGCATGCAGAGATAAAACATCTTCCAGATGGTCTTTGTGTGTTAAAGCAGTTGAAATCTCTCAAACTTGAACGTTGTTGGCATCTTGAGCAATTACCCAAGGATTTTGGCCAATTAGAATCCCTGCATGAGCTTTGTTTGTCTGGTGCAAAGATAAAACATCTTCCAGATGGTCTTTGTATGTTAAAGCAGCTGAAATCTCTCAAACTTGAAGATTGTGGTTATTTTGAGAAATTACCAAAGGATTTTGGCCAATTAGAATCCCTGCAGGAGCTTTGTTTGTCCCAGGCATGGATAAAACATCTTCCAGATGGTCTTTGTATGTTAAAGCAGCTGAAATCTCTCAAACTTGAATATTGTCGTGATCTTGAGAAATTACCCAAGGATTTTGGCCAATTAGAATCCCTGCAGGAGCTTTGTTTGTCCCGTGCAAAGATAAAACATCTTCCAGATGGTCTTTGTATGTTAAAACAGCTGAAATCTCTCATACTTGTAGATTGTGGGGATCTTGAGAAATTACCCAAGGAATTTGGCCAATTAGAATCCCTGCAGGAGCTTTGTTTGTCCGGTGCAAAGATAAAACATCTTCCAGATGGTCTTTGTATGTTAAAACTGAAATCTCTCAAACTTCACTTTTGTCGGGGTCTTGAGAGATTACCCGAAGATTTTGGCAAATTAGAATCTCTAGAGAAGCTAATGTTGTCATCTACTGGGATTAGTCGTCATCCAGATAGCATTTGTATGTTGAAATATCTGAAATGTCTTGAGATTGGATGGTTGAGACCGGATCAGAAGTTACTGGAGGATCTTGGCAGATTACAATGTTTAGAGAAACTAATTTTAAGTCACTGTCAATTTTCTGGAGGTTTTCCAAAGAGCATCTTTGAACTGAAACGCCTAAAATATTTTCATTTGCCCAGTTGTACACTTGATGATTTGCCTGAGGAACTTGGGCATTTAAAATGTTTAGAAGAGTTAGATATAACAGGTACAATCATACGTCATCTTCCACCGAGCATTTTTCAGTTGAAAGGTCTGCGTATTATTGGGTTTAAAAGAACTCTTGAGTTATGTGGCTTAACACCTGTGAAACGAACCTCCGATAATGGTGTTTATGAAATGTTCTGCTACACTGTTGTTTAGTCCTCTGTAAACAACAATTTTAACAGGTACTTTCTCTGTTTTTTTGAAAAGCTGTCTTTACGTTAATTCAAGTTTTGAAATTGATATGACGCTACCATTTGGTACATAATTTACTATGAATAGTAATAACTGAACCATTTCCTGCATGTATGATTGCCAATCAACACTTCATTTAGGCCTAACGGTTTGTTTTGGATCAAGCAGTTTTTCCATGTCTCAAAGATTTCGCCAAATGTTGGGAGCGTAATTGTGTGTATTTCCAGACATTGATCACTCTCAAGTTCTCTGTTGTATCATCTTACAAGTCAAGCGCTTGTGTGGTGTGAAGAACTGAAGATACTTTGTTGGTCATCAATAGGATAGTTTTATGAGCATCAATGTATGATATATTATTAGGTACATTCACGAATAATGATTTTTTTTCTTTTTATCATTCAGAATTAATGTTTCAAAGTTTATTCATGGAGTTCAGTTTACGCAGCTGAGTTGTTCAGAAAGTCAATTTGTGCTTCTAATGAAAGGTTTATAAGTGATGTCATATACTCTTGAGGTGCTATTATACATGTAATACTGGCTCATATTTCTTTTGTAGTATTGACGTCGCGTGCACCGAGATGAAATGATCAAATAATACAATTGAACTATAGACTGTTTAATAACAAAATAATGCCCAACTTGGAAGATGTGATAAGTAATCAATATGAATTACGAGTAATAAGCTAAGTTAGCTTAGGAAGTCCAGCTAATAGAGTTGACCTTTCGAGAAAGTCAAACTGTGTTTTTGATGAAAATAGTGGTATTCTATACCTGGTTGACTATTATCATATTAATATTAAGTTCATTAAGTATTATTATGTGATTTCTTATTATCATAAAGAGGTTTCTGTTTATATAGTTATGTTCTAAATTGGGATGAAAGTTTTAAGCATAAAAAGAGTTGACTTTCATCAGATTATTTACTTTCACCAACTTAACTGAGTTTTTCATTTGAATCATTCTGAAGAACATATGTAGTTACTAGTATCAAGTGAAGCTAATCAAACTTTTTTTAGTCCTAGTAGTTTTTACAGAATGATTTTGAAAATCTATGTTCAAGGTTCTTATTGAACAGTCTCAATAAAAACGACACTGCTGTTTTTTTCCATGCGACACCAAACAAAAAGGGCTCAAGTCTGGCATTATGGATATAAGTTATGCTGCCAGTTCATATTTTATGTAACATTACCTTCATGTTTGTCGACAAATTGTGGAATATAGGATATGGAAAGCAATTTGTCTTGGTTGAGTGTGTCATCAATCTTTCACCCTTCATTATGACTAGAGTTTGAATTCATGTTCTACTCATATTTTACCAAACATTGAAAATGAAAAATCTTACAGGATAAATGAATAAAATCACACTATTCAACTGAATTAGGACCTTGTGTTGTACTCGGTCAAGACAAGCTAGTTGTGTAGACCCGTACTCCAGTTTCGTGTGTTCTACGAGTAAGTAACTATAACCGTTTTAAAAAAAATACACGGTTTGTCAAAAGCAGAGAAGTTGTTTAGATGTTTGAGTAAAATCTGTAAATACTCTATGTACCAACTATATGACTCATTATGCTTTATGAATTTTTAAATCACTTATTATGCTTAAAAAGAATGACTCAGGGGAGGGAATGTTTAAGTTAACGGATTAGGTCCGCAAATAATTTAATAGTATTTCTTTTTAAATATGACCCACTTATTTTCTCTTACTTCCTCTCCAATAAGTGGCTCGTATAGACGTGGACCTCACATATATTTTATAAGCCTCTTAGGTGGCGTTTAGTTGGGGTAATTTGAAATTCCGGAATTTTAAATTCTAGAAAATTTTTTCGAAAATTTAAAATTCTGGAATTTAAATACCTTCGCATGTTTGGTTGACAGAAATTTATAAATATTTTTTTATTTTTTTAATATAAATTTCATAAATATTATATTTAAAAGTTCATAAAAAAAATTAAAAAAAAGGTTTATAAAAAATTTATAAAAAAAAGTTTATAAAAAATTTATAAAAAAAAAAGTTTATAAAAAATTTATTAAAATAGTTTATAAAAAACTTATAAAAAAAAGTTATAAAAAGTTTAAAAAAAAAGTTTATAAATAAAATTTATAAAAAAAATTTCATAAATATTCTATTTAAAAGTTTATAAAAAAAAATAAGAAATAAAGTTTATAATTTTTTTTTCAAGTAAATTAAAATTCTTCACTTTTTGAAGGCATTCTAATTCTCTCCATTTTGGCAATTCGTGGAAATTTAAATTATTTCAAATGTTCCTATTTTAGTTATCAAACATGATATTTGAAGGGAATTGAAATACAAATACCCTAATATACTCCAAATTACCTCAACCAAACGCCCCTTTAGTCTAGAAAGAAAAAGAAACACCCTCTGATTATGCTTAACTAATACACAAAAAGACTTTTGTACCCTTTTTCTTCTTCACTAGCCATCCATCACCACCACCTCCCACCGCCAACACAACCACCACTTCCGACCATCACACACTAAAAACCCAATTTCCCACCGCCAAGCCGAACCTGAGTCTTTCAAGCAATAATACACAAAAACAAATACATCCCATAATCTATTTTCAGCCAACTAATACTTCAACTCACAAATCACTTTTTTCGAATGATAGAAACCCTAAAAATTCAAGTATAGAAATATGTGGGATTATACAACAAAACTAATACAATCGAGGCTTCCTAACATTAATCCGAACAAAACCCCTCTATTGATTATTGTAGAATGATAATGATAATTATTGATTTTATTGATTCTACTACAATTACATCGACATATAAATATTACACTATGGAGTTTTCTAGACTCGGGCTTGGGCTTGAGCCCGATAACATAATACAGACTAACACTCCCCCGCAGTCCGAGTGACGAAATCGCAAAAGCTCGGACTGGAGATGAAAAGCTAATAAACGATAAATTAAAGCAAATTAATAATTGTTGATGAAGACATTCGAAAGCAAGCGGAAGCACATCTTCAGCAGCAAAAAACAAATCGGATAAACCAAAGTATCCGTACCAAGTGGGATAAACCAAAGTATCCCTTACCAAACAGAATAAACCAAAGTATCCTGACCAAATGGGATAACCCAAAGTATCCCCTACAACTAAAACGGGATAACCCAAAGTATCCCCTACAACTAAAACAAAGAAAATTAAACTAAAACTCATGCATTAAATAAATAATTAAATGATAAAAACGAAAGTTGGTTCTAAAACTTCAACCCCCAAAGAACCTTCCAAACAAACGGGGCGTGTTTTTCCCTAGAAAAACATAAAGATCCATTTTTTTAAGAGGTACGATGATATCTAAAATGGGTTATGCGGACTTTCTTTTTATCTTGCTTTGTAACCGAATCTTTTATATAATAAAAGAATTACATCATTTCGGAGTGTTTTTGCAAAACCCTTCTCATTGAAAAAAAAAATTGGACCAATAGGAAAGCTTGATTTTGCCACGTAAGCGAAATCGGGCGACGTGATTGGCTAATTAAAAGTCAAAATTAAATTAGTTTGGTCAACATTAGAAAAAATTCGTGTATAAAATTGATGGAGAAAGAATATGACAATACGCATGTACCTGCGGGTTACTTGCTTATAGTTTGGGTTCAAATTGAAAAATCGAAAGAAAAAAAGGACTTCTATCTTTTAGCCTTCATCAACACAAACAAAAAGAAAAACCATACGCTACAAAAAAAAAATCCCTGCGACAACAAAGCAAAAGAAAACCTAATTAACATCCCTCAATCTGATTAATCAAAGGTATTTAGTCTGGTACACGATTTCAAGGTATATTGTTCATCTACTTATTGTTTAATGTATTGATTTATATTTTATGTAGTTAAGTTGTGGGTTTGTGCTTATTGATGATTTGTTTTGAGATCGCAGTATAAGGCTTATCAAGTGTCACGTTCAAGAATAAGAAGTATAAGGTTTCAAAAGTCATCATTAAAGTGTTAAGTTCAAATAACCCTAATGTTCGAGGTAACATTCGCTTTAGATATCAAACTAATATTAAAGATTACCAAAGGTTTGATTGGTTGAGTTTTTACATTAGTAACAAGGACAATTGTTGTACTACATATGTTATTACGTCCAGGTTTGTATATTGACATAAAGAAGAACCTTTTTGAGTCAATAAGTATATTATAATGCTAGAAGATCCAATCAAACTAAATTTTAATGACTTTCTAATTAGCTTGCTACAATCTATTAAAGAATGAGAAGTATGTAACATGTTAGTTTCACCAATTGACATAAAGATTAATGTTGAAGACGTATTAATGTCTTTCAAATACCAGAGCTTCATGAAGCAGAAACATGATGTAAAACATTGTATTATGGCAAGGCTAAGAAGCCATTTCAAACAACTCCCTTTTATTACCAAGCTACCTAAATTTTGGATAAGGTGCTTTATTAATTCATGAGTGAAGAAAGATGATACTCAATATTCCCTTCAGCACATAATATGGTTTCATGTAAGCTCTTATAAGGTAATTAATAATGTTTTACACTTTAGGTTCATCAATTTCTAGACCGAGTGGAGGGTACCTTCATCAAATACTTTGCAAACTCCAATTGATGAGATGGTATGGAACTATTGAGGAAAAATTGCAAGAGAGAAAAACACAGGGTAACTATTAGCTTGTGAATTTTTTAGACCACTTGGTGAAATTGGTGGACTCTAGGTTAAGTGACAAAAGAAACTTCTCTCATGTTTGTTTGTTTCTTGGGGTGCTTTTTAATTTGGATTATTTGATGAAAAAAAAATTGTAGTATCTGAACTCCTTTGAGGAAATCTTATGGTAGTTCCATTAGTCATCTTTTATAGCGAGCGGCAAAAGCTCTAATGAAAAAAAGGTCTGGAAATTCAAATTAATTGTTTTTAAATAGTATGTTATTTTTTATTTTTAGACCCGTGAGTTTGCTAAGGAGCTTGGGGCTGCTACTTAACCGCTTAGTATTGAAATTGTATGGTTTGAAATTGCCTCTCCGCGTAACCCAAATGATTACATGACTATGATTTCCGAAGCCTACTCCAAAATGATAGTAACAAACTTTATATCTGTATTTTGTTTTATTATGTTTTTTTGTCTATTCCTGTAGTATTTGCTACCTATATACAACATAGTTCCGTTTTAGCTTCTCTACGCGCTATTTATTACTATAGTATTAGTATTTGGGAAAGCTTATATTAGCACTTTATGCAATGAATAAATACACTATTTAGAATGTAGGAAGTAGTGTTTCGGGTTTACCTTAGATAAAAACCTATACAACTTTTTCAATGGGTTTTGTTTGTAGTTTACATGGCAAGGCTCTTAAATAACAATGGTTACTTTCGTGTCCAAGTTACCACAAGGCATTAATATTTGCTTAATTACTTATGTCTGTGTAAAGGCCATGAAAATGAGACTGTTGAAAATGCGAGTTTAGGTCTTCTATGCAAGATGCTAAGAATCGAGGTTTGCGGAAGGAAATTTACCATACTTATGTAAATCCGTGCTTCGAGTGACTATGCAAAGATTAGGTTGGCAAAGGCCAAGGTTTTGGCTATAATAACTATGCGAAGATTTGATTTTGTTCGTTTTGACAGTTTATTTGCCATTTACATATATTTCTTATTGCTTCTAACCTTATATTCAGTTAAGCATGGCGAAAAAATGCCTACTTTTCAGGAAGGAAAAGAGCTTCTAAAAAGACGAGGACTGCTTCTTGGGAGTTAGGATCCTGCAGTTTAATGTAATTTACCATGTATGGTTTAATACGTATTCGTTGTATGTTGGTCATTCGTATATTGATGTAGTTGTTACTATTAGAGGGACTAATTTTGCTAGCCATAAAGATCATATAGTCTCTTACATGACAATAAAGAATTAGCTTATAAATCATTATTTAAAGTATTCATTCAGCAACGTACCATATAGTAAGGTTAGCTTGGTGTTTTATATGTAGGAGGATTACTACAATCATGTTAAGGCTGTTATTGGCTCTAGAGCAGCTCATGCGTACTATATTGTGTTAGAACATGAGAGATCCTTATGAGACAGCATGATGTATCAATATAATGGCTAATAGAAGAGCTCGATTTCGTCACGTAAGCAAAATCGTGTGATGTGATTGGTTAATAAAAGTCAAAACTAAATTGATTTTGGTCAAACTTTAATAAATTTTGTGGAGAAATTTGGTTGATACACAAAAATATAGGTGTCAAATTTGTAAAAACAAAAACTTAAAAAAAGATGAGGTAATTAATAAAACTTTAGTGGTTGAATTTTTAAAAATTATATAGAGTTAGGTGTAATATTATAAACTTCCATGTTTTTTAATAACTTTGGATTATAAACAAATACCATTTTATACTTTATACCCTTTATATTTTATATCTTAAAAGATACAATGTATATATGTTGTTTTAAAATAACAAGATATAAATTTGCATAAGATTATAAGTATATCAATTTTTTTTACTATATACGTTCAGTAAGGATTTATTTATTTCATTTTTAAAAGTGTAACCTATGTGGACACGAGTTTACATTTTAAATACGGCTAAATTACTGAAAACGGGAATATAATTATTAAATTGTAAGTACGGGTTACTTTAATATATATACGTGATTGTACTTATAACAGCGACTCATGTAATTCTTATTTATTTATATAAAGATATCTGTAAAAACATTTTTATAAAACTGTAAGGAGTATACTTTAACTTTATCAACGCTCATTATGTGCTATTAAACTTGCATCATGTGTACAACATAATATCAGTAATGAAATTTAAAATAAGAACATCATCATCTTTCTCAGCTAAAGAAAATTAAATCTTGAGTTACCTAATATAAATTTTTACAAATATTTTACCAAATTCTAATGAATATTAATGCATAATGAAACACTCGTGCATAAGTATTAGTTGTACTTATATCACAATTTTCATCGGCAAATTCTTATATGTGTATATACTGAACTAAAATGTTAAAATAAATTTGATTTATGTGTAAACTTCGTGCGTGCACAAAACTTATAATTATATAATTATATGCAATTAACTTTAAAAACATAATATTCGGTATTAAAACAGAATAACTTTTTTTGTCAAAACCCCGTGCGTGCACGGGTATTATAACTAGTAGTTAACTAACATAACATAACCAATAATCAACCATCACTGTCCAACTCATTCTCACATCAACCATAACAGCACCATCGAAATAATTTCAACTTCACTCATATGAGAATAGTAAATGACAAGAAAATAAAATAAGTGGTTGACTAAATTATTCGAAGAATGATTGACAGAATACTTAGTGTTATTTATTCGAATGAGCATGGTGGAATACTCAAACAATGAATGAAAGAACATTATAATATTGGGCTATTTGTGGTTAAAGTATATAATAAGGATATAAGTGCTCCGGACCGACGGCCGAAGCCGACGGCCGGAAAAATTAAAGTGGCGGCGGAAGAGTTTAGGTTTAGGGTTAGAGATGAAAGTGGTGGAAAAATTAATACTCTGATACCATGTAGAATGGTGATGATAATGATTGATTTTATTGATTCTACTACAATTACATCGACATATAAATATTACACTATGGAGTCTTCTAGACTCAGGCTTGGGCTTGAGCCCGATAACATAATACAGACTAACAATTATAACATTCAAACACTTATATGCAATGATCAAAATATTCAAATAGCCACAGACCCTACGTGCTCGATTTGTAATATGTAACATTGTAGCCAATGTTTAAAGTTTTTTCAATCTTTTACTTTTGCCAAATTTTTGTATGAACATATTGCTACCAAAATTTCCCTTTTAATATTAGTTTATGTTCTGATTAAAGTTAGTAGTTGATAGTTGCTTTTAAGTTTCAAACTGTTTTCAATTAAACTTTGTTAAAAAAATGGTTTCTTTACAAATTTAGTTTTTATTTTCTTCTTTTATCAACAGATTAGTAGTGTGCAAATTAGAGTAGTATTATCTGAGATTAAAAGGTGATCATAAATCAATTAGTGGGTTTTATGATTGAGCTTCTTGATGGGTTATATGATTTTCATTTTTTTTTTTTGGAAACTAGGTTTTTACAGCCGAAATGAAATTATTGGTGTTTGGCCGGAGTTGAAATGTAAAAGATGAATATGAATGAAATGACTAAACTAACCAAAAAGATGATTATAATGAGTGGTTTAAAACTTTAGAAAGCATAATGAGTCATGTTGGTTACTTAGAGTATTTATAGATTTTACCCTTACATGTTTGTTGTTGTAAAGCTATCCACATTTGAAAGTATAACAAGAGAGGGAAAAGTGTATAATAAATAAATAAAAGGGGTGGGAAATGAAGAAAAGGAAAGAGTTAAAGGACCTCTTATGTAATACACCTATACCTCCAAATTCATTAACAGGTGGATTCAATCTTTGTTAGGCAAAATTGAAGGTGAAATAATTGGTGATAGGCTAAAACTGATAGTTTATTATTGTTTGATTACTGAATCCTAATGGATTGATTAGTTAATTGCTCACTACCACAAGGAATTCGAAAACCCCCCAAAATGTGGTTTGTTGTGGGTGGAAAGCGGGTAACAGTACTGTGGATTTGGATTTGGGTTCGGTGGTTGTTGATGATGCTGATGCTAAAGGTAAAACTAATTCTTTTATTTGGTGATCGATTTGTTAAACTGATTAATGTTTGTTTTGTTTGGGATAATTTTTTTATTGAATTTGTTTTGGTGATTGATCTCAACTTAATGACTTGACTTTATAAAAATAGTCAAACTGCATCCCTTTATGAATTGGATGCTAAGTATATCATGTTTAAAGTAAAAAGATTAGTATGGTTTCATAAACAAGTTTTAGAAGCTATATTCCATTATTGACTAGCTACTTAGTGAAAGCTTTATGCATATATGACATTTATATATGTTGACGGCAATAATACATGTCTGGTAATTGATTGTGTATATTGAAATTTTTAAATAACTAATTATTAAAATATTTAGGAAAGGAACCACTACAATGGTGAATGATTAAATAAAACAAGCCTGACAAAAAGCATTCTTATGGGTCTTTTTTCTATGTTTGTTTACAAAAAAGAGTCTTTTGTGACCTTATCTTATACCAAAGTTTTTCCACACAAAAAGATCACGTTCACATTCACCATTGAACCTTGGTAGCCTCAAAAAATGAACGAATTGAACAGTCTGTGATAACACTACCTTAATTATCAGTATAACCTCTTTAGGCTTATTCATTTCATCCAAGTTTCTTTGTGATCAACTTAATATTGTACTTTTTTCAGTTATAACTTTAATGGCATCCACTTCAAGTTCATTGATTCAAAAGAGCTTCAAGTATGATGTCTTCTTAAGCTTTAGAGGCGAAGACACTCGAAAGAACTTTGTTGATCATCTTTATTTTGCTCTTACACAAAAAGGTATTGAAACATACAAAGATGATGAGAAAATCAAGCAAGGGAATATGATCAGTGATGAGCTTATCCAAGCCATTGAAGACTCAAAATTTTACATTATTGTTTTTTCAAAGAACTATGCTTCTTCATCTTGGTGCTTGGAAGAGCTTGTTAAGATTATGGAATGCCGGAAAGGTTTTGGGCATACTGCTTATCCCGTGTTCTACGATGTGGAGCCCACTGAAGTACGCAAACAAACTGGGGCAGTTGGAGTTGCATTTCAAAAACATAAAGAGGAAGGAGCTGCTGGCAAATGGAGGGAGGCTTTGAAAGAAGCATCTGATTTGGCTGGCTGGGAGTTGAAAAGCATTGCTAATGGGTAAATTTCTTCATCATATGTCTAGGAAACATTCTTTGATTTTACTTCGTTTTTATCTACGATTGAATGATTCCGGTGGGTTCCAATGTATAAATAATAAATTGCTTTTAAAAAAACATGTTTCATCTCATACGGGTCAAATGGGTAAATGACTATTTAATGCATATAACCTTAGAGCAGTTTCAAACTTAAGATTTTTTGTAGTGACATATAACCATAAAAAAAGTTTTTAATGCATTGAAACGAGTATGTTATAAGTTAGATGTTGCAGGGAAGTGTTTGCGGGTAGACCCAACCTGTTTTGACCCGTAAAAAAATTACCTTATTCCCAGCCTATCTGTTATTCCCAGCCTATCTGTTATTCATCTAGTTACAATTGTATGTGTTATTATCTGAAATTGATTGTTCAAGTAGGATTTTTAACAAGCATATTGAATTTTATTTTACATACAGACATGAAGCTAAATTTATCCAAAAGATTGTTCAAGAAATTTCACTAGAGTTACGCTCCATCAATTTCGGCTTGGATGAAAAGTTAGTCGGCATGGAGACTCGAGTAAAGGATGTTGTTTCATCACTAGAAACAAGTGTTGATGATGTTCGCATGCTAGGGATATGGGGGATGGGAGGTGCGGGGAAGACAACCTTGGCCAGAGCTGTTTTTGATCATATATCCATTCAGTTCGACGGTGAAAGCTTTATTGAAAATGTCAGGGAAGTTTCAAAAGCCTTTATGGAGGGTCTAAAGAAGTTGCAGAAACAAGTACTTTCAGATGGTTTAAAGGATCAAAACATTGAAGTAAGTAGTGTTTTTGGCGGTAAAAGTATGATGCAAAGGCGGATGCGTGGTAGAAAGGTACTTGTTGTTCTTGATGACGTCGATCATAAAGACCAGCTTGAGGCGTTAGCCGGTGACTGTAATTGGTTTGAGCCGGGAAGTAGAATCATAATTACAACAAGAGATGAGCAAGTACTAGTAGCCCACCGAGTGAGCTTGATTCATAATGTGACTTTGTTATCTCAAGCGGAAGCAGGTTGCCTCTTCAGGAGGTATGCGTTTGGAAGAGAGATTCCAACTCGAGGGTACGAAGAGCTATCAAGACAAGTTGTACAATATGCTCATGGTCTTCCCTTAACGATCAAAGTTTTGGGTTCGTTTCTTTGTGGTCAAAGTGAACCTTACTGGGCAGATGCTATAAAAAGACTAAAAAAAATTCCATTAAAAGCAACTATGGAAAGATTGGAAATAAGCTTTGATGGTCTAGAGGATGATTACAAAGAAATATTCTTAGATGTTGCATGCATACTAAAAGGTTCGCCCAAAGTACATGCAATTAGAGTGCTTGAAAGCTGTGGATTTCATGCTGAAGTTGGTTTAAGAGTTCTTGAGCAGAAATCTCTTATAACTTATAATGATGATGAGGAATTGTGGATGCATGACCATTTAGAAGAAATGGGAAGGAATATTGTTCGTCGGTCACACCCCGATGAACCTCAAAGACATAGCCGATTGTGGGTTGATGAGGAAATTGAGTATATATTAACTAATGACCTGGTAAGAATCAAGTTAGTATGATTTAATTAAACTGAGAGTTAACTACATTTTTGGTCTGTGTGGTTTGTCAAATATTTTAATTTTTGGTCCAATAATTTTAAAAAGTTTATGAGTTTGGTCTAAAATGAAAGATTCATTCGGGTTTGGTCCACAATTTCTACTGCTAGTTTAACTTATTTAATAAGTTACCGTCACTTTTCTTATAAAAAACAGATAACAATTCCTCTTTGTGTAAACGTTTTCCCCAAAGTCACTTTCTTTCTCTAATAATTACTCAAAAATTCATTAATTCGAATTGAATTATCAAACAATTCGCTTTATATCATCTTTATTCAATCTCTATTTGATATTTTTTTCAGTGATTTTGGGCGTTTTGAAATTTAGGGTTCCAACAAAAATTAAGGGTTTTTATTTTTTCGATTTCAGGGTACCCAAGCAACTAAATGTCTACTCTTATATTCAGAGGATTTGGATTTGAGTTCTGAAATTGTAGTAAAAGGTCTAGCAAAAATGAAGGATCTTAGATTTATTCTCATAGATATCGAAGAGGATTTCATTGAGGACAATATTGTTGAATTTGATAAAGTTAGCGAATACCTTCCAAGTTCCTTACGATTTATGAGTTGGAGAAGGAAAGGTAGAATAATGGTTAATTTGTTGTTTTTCATTATTCATTATGATCCTATATATCTATTGGTTTGTCATTGCACCAATATTAATTGTTTTTTATACTTATGTTAGGTTCTTCATAAGCTAAGGTTCCTCACCTTCCGTAGTTCAAAATTACAGACCTTTGATGGTTGGCTCCAAATCTTGAGCAGTTGACTATTGAATATTGTGATGATTTCGGAGAGCTTCATATACCTGCTGATAATCATCCAAAGCTCGAATATCTCAGTCTCACTGATTCAAAGTTGACAAACCTTTACCTCGGGAGTACTCCGAATCTTGAGCACTTGACTGTTTCCAACTGTTATGATTTGGTAGAATTTCAAATGCCTGCTGAAAGTTTAAATCTAGAACATCTTGACCTCAGTCATTCAAAGTTGACAAACCTTCACCTCGGGAATACTCCAAATCTTAAGAAGCTAAAACTCAGCCATTCAAAGTTGAAGACCCTTCACCTCGGGAACACTCCGAATCTTGAGAGCCTAAGACTCAAAGGCTGTAACGATTTGGTAGAACTTCAAATGCCCGTTGGAAGTCCAAAGCTCGAAGATATCAACCTCAGTCATTCAAAATTGAGGACCCTTGACCTTGGGCTGACTCCAAATCTCAAAAGGTTAAATCTTGAAAATTGTTATGATTTGGTAGAAATTAATGCTCCCATTGGATGTCTGAAAAAGCTTTCCTTCTTAGACTTAAGTGGTTGTGGGAGCTTTAAGTCTTTTGAGTTTGACAAACGGTATCAAGCAGCTGAGGCTGGTTCTTTATCTGAGTTACATCTGGTAGCAGAACCCACAGATGTTTGCCCATTGCATTCTGACAATGATTATCCAAAGTTTCGGTTTGAATGTTATTATGAAAAAGATCCAGCTTCATCGTTTGGAAATCTTGAAAGGCTTATTCCCATAGGTCTGTGTGCTTGTACAAACCTTGAGAGTTTTTCCAGAAGCATTTGTAGTTTACAAGGTTTAAGAAAGCTTAAACTTGAAGGCAGTATTCCAGAAGCACCCAAGGACCTTGACCAGTTAGAATATCTAGAGGAGCTAACTTTTTCATCTACAGAGATTAGAGATCTTCCGGATAGCATTTGTAAGTTGAAACATCTCAAATCTTTCAAAATCAAATCTTGTTGGCTACTTGAGAAGTTACCTGATGATATTGGCAGATTAGAATCTTTAGAGAAGCTAATCTTAACCAACTGTAAACTTTTACAAGATATTCCAGACAGCATTTGTAAGATGAAATGTATAAACAAGTTACATCTCCGCGGTTGTATTCGAGTTGTTGAATTGCCTGAGGAAATTGGATGCTTAGAAGGTTTGAAAGAGTTAAACATAGTAGGTACAGGCATAACCCGTCTTCCACAGAGCATTTTCCAGTTGAGAGGTCTGCGTATTGTTGGGTCGATGCAGCTTCTCGCTACATATGGTTTTTTACTCAAGAGACGAACAATCTGCGATGATGATGATGATGATGGTGATGATGATGATGATGATGATGATGATGATGATGATGATGATGATGGTGATGATGATGGTGGTGATGATGATAATAATGAAATAGTCTGCTACATATAACCATAATAACACATGCCAAAGGAGCCAATACATGAAGAACTATCTTATCAGGTACTTTTTTCTAAATCTTAAATTGATTATGGAAATATTCATCATTTCTGCAATTTATGTGTTTCACTATGATTCTAACAATCCATTTTCTGCTATTAGGAGGTCCGATCAGTAGGAAGCATTCGTCAATCAGTGCATAACATTTAGTCAAGTGAACTCTGATAGGGTAAGTCATCAAGCAATTTCTCAACTCGAATGGATTCAGTAGGGTATGGTTTATCATACAGATTTTACGTTTTTCTAATATATTTTGTTTCAACTTGATCTTTCAAGGTCTGATGAGCAGGAAGCAATTGCCACTCAGCTCAGAAGATGATCTAAAGCTCATATCTCTCCGCATCTATTCTCATTGATAGTTTTCTCCGATACACTCCCAAAGTACGATTGTTTGTAAAGAAGTGTTTCAAAGTATGATTGTCATTTTACCTTTCGGTATTAGTACTTTTTTAAATGTATACATTGTTAGATCAAGCTATAATCCCAACTTGGATGCTGTACTAGAACTTATTACTTTAAAGTTTAAACACAGTTGACGTCTTAGAAAGTCAAACTGATGAAAATGGTGGGAGATGATCATGTTAAAAATAAACTTAAGAAAGTGTTATAAGGGATGTATAAGATGATAAAATAGTTTTATATATACAAAAATAAGCTCTAAATTTGGAAGAAATCAGTAATTATGCAAATATTTGACTTTTTAGTCAAACTACTGGCTTTCATCAAATTTTACTGATGTTTTCATAGAATTGTACGGACACACAAATTTTAGTGATAAGATATTATCAGCGTATGTACTGTTTGTAGTTTTGAAAGGCATTGTGTAGTCATATTGAGTCTTTGTCATGGTTGAGCTACAAACCGTAGAATGTTAAATTTGGTAACAGTTTAACATGGTAAAACTGAGGTAACACAAACCGTTACTTACGACTAAAACCAAACCATGTCACCACTGACCGCGTAGGTGATTCAATGTGATATTGATAAGATATATACTGAAGTCTAAAGGGTGAAATTGCAAAATGTGACACCTAGATTTGTTTCTGAAACTTCACTTCTTTGTTCAAGATTTGTTTGACGAAAAAGATGTATTTTTTATATGAGTTTGGATATTAGTTTCATATTAAAAATGAATTCAGTGAAGGTTTCAGTAGTGATTTAGTTATCATACACAAGTTTTTTGAAAGCCTGAAAGAGCATGGGTGAGAAATGAATAAAAAGGAATAAGTTGAAGGACACATTATGTCAAACCTCCAATTCATTAACAGATAGACTTACTTTAGAGCAAAATCATTTTTTATAAGCTAAAATTGGTATCCTAATCAATTTATTGTTCAATTCATTTGCTACACTGCCACAAGAAATTCGAAAACTCGCAAAATGTGAATTGATTCGGGTAGAAAGCGGGTCAGAATCATAACCCGGTTAAAAAGTGGTTAATTTGTTTTAAGTTTTGGTTTTTCACTCTTTGGCCACAAGGTTTATAATAAAAGTGGTTTATTTACATGTCACATGCAGCTTGTGCCTTCTCGCGAGTTATGACCCCGCAAGATAAGACCTTAACCCTTTCGTGCACCCTCAATTGATCTTTGAACCTCGTGAATACGCTTTTAACCTTTCTGTGAACCCTTGATTGATCCTTGAACCCCAAGTGTGATCTCTTTTGTTAAATGATGATCTGGGTTCACACTCACATCCATGTAGCAACATTTTTTACACCTCAACTATGATCCAAACTGGTTCATTTTGAGTTCATAACTTCATGTTACTTGGTAAATGTAGACACTTTATTTTTGGTCGTAAGGGGTAAATTATTATTAAATACGAAATCAGAATTCAAGATTGCTTCTAGCCTATGGACGATGGTTTTGCATTGGTGGCATGGGGATTTGATGACTATCCAAAAGACCTAATCTCTCGGAGAGATGCTGCTCATCTAAGCAAAATATCAAAAATATGTTTCGACGTTGTCGTCCAAACCACTGCTTGAATCGAATCGGGGTTTAGCAACCGAACTTATGTCAACTTGGAATCGCCTAAAAAATATACACTTGGTGAAGAAACGGAACGACTTTCTCAGATTCTTGGATTTCAGATATGAATGGATATTAATTTCGGTATGGATTGATTGTATATGACTCTAGTTCAGCTTAATTATTGTCTGTTATTTGTATGTAATCTTTGTGCTCTTGTATGTCTTTGTAACGTGTTGCTAGTTTAACAGAAAATTGTTTTTAAAGTTTCTCAACGAAACCAAACTCACAAAGTTATAATATGATATCGTCCTGCAACAAACCTCTACATTAATACGCGCGAGACTTATAAAGTTATATGTGTTTTTCGCCGACTAAAAGTTCACTTTAGACAAAATAATTTGGGCCCGCTACTTTGAACCTTCGTCCCATTTTCTTATAATCCGTAAGTCTCTTGATAGTCAAATTTTGAGGGTTGCAAAAGCTACGTTTCATCCTTGAAAGGGACTTATATATTAAAGAATCACTCAACTGAATATAATTGCATTGATCGATGATTATAAAAAAAATGAAAAAGCATGCTCAAAGACTTAATCACTTGAACATCATTGGATTAATGAATATAAAAACTGATTTAACTGAAAATTCAACTTATCCTATTAATTAAACTAACATATTAATTAAACTCAAAAGGCTTCAAGCAGAGCGTGTCACTTTGTCAATTTTGAATGGGAGGATTTGCACACTTCCTAATTTGATTGGCACACTCATTTAGTGTGTATTGCCATGTATACCCTTGTAAAGGTGAAAAGGAGTATAAGTAATGTAAGGGTATAAGCGACAATACACACTAAATTGGAGTGTGCCGATCAAATTATGGAGTGTGCAAATCATCTTCTATTTTGAATATGTATTATAAATTTCACTATTGATGCTAAAATTGTAATAAACACCTAAAACTATTGTAATAAACACCTAAAACTATGGTTTCATTAACTGAGGTTAAAAGATTAGAATTTTTAAGAACACAAGTTTTTCAATTCCAATCATATCAGTTAATGGTGAGGGCTCATCTCGATCCTAAAACATTGAAGTCTCGAGGAACAATGGATTTTGTGCTATTACTACTATACTAGAGCGCATTTAAAACTCGGTAGATTTGGCTATAAAACTTGACTCGACTTGATTACTAGCGTAACAAAATATAACAATATCAATCAAGATTTGTACTCGCGCCAACTTTGTTGCTTTTCTATAGTTCTACTCGCTTAGTTACTGGTAGTGGATTTTTGTAAATTTACAAACACGTAAAGAGGGTGAATATATAGAATGCTACACACCTACTCCTTCCGTCTCAAAATAAATGTTCATAAACAAATTATGATATGTGTAATTATTGCTACTTTTATTTGATAAAAAATCATTTATACGAGACATTTTATTTTACATACTCAAAAATCCTTGCATACTAAAGGATAAATCCCCACCTTTCATCTAATTTGATCTAATAGTGGTCTAAGATTCAATATGTCTAAACCTAAGTCCATGCTTTTTTCTTGTCTTTTTGTCTTTCTCATTTATTTTCTCATTATTTGTATTTTTATTAACCAATTTTTTTAATTTCACTTTTTTTTTTTTTTTTTTTTTTTTTTTTTTTTTTTTTTTTTTCCGTTTTTGTCCGTTTTTCCCGCTTTTCATACGTTTTCGCCGTTTTCTTACGTTTTCGTCCCTTTTCATACGTTTTCGTTCGTTTTCTTATGTTTTCGTCAGTTTTCTTACGTTTTCGTCCGTCTTGTTACGTTTTAGTCTGTTTTCTTAAGTTTTCGTCCGTTTTCTTACGTTTTCGTCCGTTTTTGCCCGTTTTCGTCCGTTTACATACGTTTTCGTCCGTTTACATCCATTTTCTTACGTTTTCGTCCGTTTTCATACGTTTTCATCTGTTTTCTTACATTTTAGTTCGTTTTTATACGTTTTTGTCTGTTTTCATTCGTTTTCTTAGGTTTTCCTCTGTTTTCTTACCTTTTCTTCTGTTTTCTTACGTTTTTGTCCGTTTTCTTACGTTTTCTTACGTTTTCATACGTTTTCGTCCATTTTCATACTTTTTCGTCTGTATTCATACGTTTTCGTCCGTTTTCTTACGTTTTTGTCCGTTTTCATACTCTTTCGTCCGTTTTCTTACGTTTTCGCCTATTTTCTTACATTCTTCGTCCGTTTTCCTATGTTTTCGTTCGTTTTCTTACGTTTTTGTCCGTTTTCATACCTTTCCGTCTGTTTTTTTACGTTTTCTCTGTTTTCTTACATTTTTGTCCGTTTTCTTACGTTTTTATTGGTTTATATACGCTTTCGTCCATTTTTTTACGTTTTTGTCCATTTTTAAACGCTTTCGTCCGTTTTCAGACGTTTTCGTCCATTTTCATCCGTTTTTATACGTTTTCATCCGTTTTCATACGGCTTTTTTCCGTTTTTATACGCTTTTCATTCATTTTTATACGTTTTTGTCCGGTTTCATACGTTTTCGTCCGTTTTTTGCAGTTTTTATACGTTTTCGTCTATTTTCATATGTTTTCATGCTTATTATTAAACTTGATTATATTACATGTCTAATATCAATTGTGATATTTTATTATAAAAAATTTAATGTCTAATATCACTTGTAATATTTCATAAACAAACAAGTATGTTTTTAACATTGAATATCACCTGAGATATTTCATTGCTCTGTATATTTTTATATATTATAACCTATGTGTTTTCTAATATTTTTTATAATTTATGTTACACGATAGTTTTTGTGCCTTTCATCGCAATTGACAAGCGCATATTTTTTTTAATGCAACCAATGTTATCTATCACTTGTGATATTATACTGTTAGTAGAAATAAAAGGGTTAAAGTCTCTTTAGGTGAATTCTTATTTTGTTCCAAAAAAATGATAATTTAATGCAACACTTGTTTGATTTTGAGAATATGTCAAGTCTCTATTTTCATAGTTTGCTTCCTTTTTATTCATTTTGATATTTTTAAGTGACATTTATTTATCTCTTGTGATATAACACTGTAAGAAAGATGAAGAGTATTACACTCTTCATCATATATGTGTTATCAGTTGTAATACTCAACTAAGAATGTGAAATATTAAATTCATACCAAATGTGATAAGAATTTAGTATTTTACCAAGTATATATGAAAGAAATGATAATAAACATCACTTATTATATTACTGTGATGATTCGGTCCATTTTTCTTATTTGTGTTTTTGAAAATATTTAGGAATATTTTTGTGTTTTATGATAATATGAAATATTAAAAAAGGTGTTTAACTGAAAACAAGAGATGTTATGAAACTTTTGTTAGACTTGTGGTGGATTTTTCTATCTAATAATACATTGTGCATGTTTCGATAGGTTTTATAGCAGAATTTAAAAATATCTATGGCTGAATCAGCATACTAAAGAAGTTATAGTTGAAGAAAGCACACATCTTTATAAACAAACTAAGTAAGCTCAAACACCTGTGATATAACAGATGATATAACAGATGATATCACATTATATCACAGGTGATATCACTAGTGATATCACAAGTGATATAAACTATGATATCACACATGCTATCACCGGTAATATCACAGGTGATATCAACGGTGTTATCATACATGATATCACGTGTGATATCACAAGTGAGGTGATATCACCTGTGATATCACAAGTGTTTGAGCTTCCTCAGTTTGTTTATAAAGATGTGTGCTATCTTCAACCATAGCTTATTTAGTTTGTTGATTCAACCATAAATATTTTCAAATCCCGCTATAAAACCTATCGAAACATGCACAATGTATCCATTAAATAGAAAAATCCACCACATATGTAACAAAAGTATCATAACATCTCTTGTTTTCAGTTGAACAACTTTTCTAATATTTCATAATATCATAAAACACAAAAATCTTCCTAAATATTTTCAAAAACACAACCATCACATTCTTAGTTGAGTATCACAACTGATAACACATACATGATGAAGAATGTAATACTTTTCATCTTCATTACAATGTTATATCACAAGAGATAAATAAGTCACACTTACAAATATCAAAATGAAAACATCTAAAAACGAACAAAAACGTATAAAATCGAATAAAAACGTATGAAAACGGATAAAAACGTATAAAGTCAGACAAAAACGTATAAAAACGGATGAAAACGTATGAAAACGGACGAAAATGTATAAAAACGGATGAAAACGTCTGAAATCAGACGAAAACATCTAAAAATGGATGAAAACGTAAAAAACGGATGACAACGTACGAAAACGTCTGAAAACGGACGAAAATACATGAAAACGTAAAAATACAGACGAAAACGTCTAAAAACGGACGAATATTCATGAAAACCTAAAAAAACAGACAAAAACGTATGAGTATGGCCGAAAACGTAAGAAAACGGACGAAAATGTAAGAAAACAGACGAAAACGTTTGAAAGCTTAAAAACACGTCTGAAAACGTAGGAAAAATGGACGAAAACGTATGAAACGAACGAAAACGTAAGAAAATGGACAAAAACGTATGAAAACAAACGAAAACGTAAGAAAACTGACGCAAACGGACGTAAACAGGCGAAAACGTAAGAAAACAGACGAAAACGTATAAAAAAGGAAGAAAACGTCTGAAAACAGACGAAAATGTCTAAAAATGGACGAAAACGTAAAAACAAACGAAAACGTATGAAAACTGACAAAACCGTCTCAAAACAGACTTAAACACGTATAAATGTATGAAAACGTCAGAAAAAGGACGAAAACGTCAGAAAACGGATGTAAACGTACGAAAACGTCTGAAATCAGACGAAAACATATGAACACGGACGAAAATGTATAAAAATGAACGAAAACGTATAAATACAGATGAAAACGTATGAAAGCGAAGAAAAAAAACTTAAATAAAAAAAACGTGAATTTAAAATTAAAAAAAAAACAAAAAAAAAAACAACTTGAATTTTAAATAAAAACGTGAATTTAAAAAAAAAGAAAAAAATGTTAATAAATAAGAAAGAACAAAAATGTTAATAAATAAGAAAGAAAAAAATAACAAGAAAAAAGAGAAAAAAAACATGGACTTAAGTTTCCATATTAATCTTAGGTTTATCCTCACAATTAGATCAAACTAGATGGATGGTGGGGATTTGTCCCTTAGTAAACACCAAAATAAGAGTAAGCATTTGAGAACTCCTCTTATTTATACCCTTATAATTAATATAGAAATTAGAAACTACTGTAATAATTAATGCATGTTTTGATTATGAGGGTAAAGTAGGAAAATCAATCATAATTACTATCCAAAAATAAAATCTAGATATTGTTTTAGGACAAATATAAATAGTAAGATGGACATTTTTTTTAAACAAATGGAGTAATTAGATCGCGAACCGTACAAGTCAAGTATTTAAACACTTCACTTAATCTTAACAAAAGATGAGTCGATTTCATATATTATATGAACTGATCCCAAGTGACTAAGAAATTAACTACTACATAATTAGTATGGTACGAAGTGTACGGGGTTATAACTAAAGATGTGAAGATGATTGGTATCAATGCCACGTAAGGCACCTGCTCGATCCAACGTGGCAGTCTTTATTCCAACTTGGCATTCTTTACATCCTTATATAAACTCGTAACCTAACTCACATTTTTCATATTATACACAAAAGAATAAAATGGGAAATTGTATAAAGAAGCAGCCAGTCATTCACCCCTCTGCTGATGATTTCTGATCACCGAAAGCTTCACCCGAGAAAAACTTTATTTCCGAAACTGAGAAGATACAAATTTTTTTGGGGGATGGTGAGAAAAAGGCGAAGACAGAGATAAAAATTAAGCTATCGAAAAAGCAATTGAAAGAATAATTATTAGGCAGGACAAATGTCCAAGGGTTATCGTCAGAACAAGTGCTTGCTCGCTTGATGAACGTTAGGGATCGATTTGAATCTCATCAACGAGTGTGGAGGCTTGCTCTACAAAGCATCCCGGAGTAAGCATATAGCTATAGGTGATCCACTGATTCGTCTTGGTTAAATTTTTTTTACCCAAAGTATGTGAGTTTTATTTCTTAGTTTACCTAATTTCTGTTAGAATATATTGTTACGTACATATGTTTTTCATATTTACTTTTGCAAGGTTGCAGTGATAAGTATGTAAGGCTACTTGGCAATGGAAGTAAATGACTCTCACCTTACATGCATGCTCACTCATGACCCTCTTGCACACTCACTAGACTCACACGTGAGTCTCGCCTTCCAACACAACTTAAGGGTGACCAAGTCACCTACTTGATTTGTGTGCAAAACAAATATTCCGTTTGGTTTGTTTTTTAAAAAAACATTGAAGTAAAAAAAAATTAAGGTGAGTGGAAGTGAGTCCCTTGTCCGCATAAAGGTGAGTGAAAGTGAGTGGAAGAGCGAGGGGAGAGAAAGCTGATGTGGCGCTGATGTGTAAGGTGAGTGAGGTATTGCCTTGCCCTCTAGCCTAACAATTAGTGTTCACCTCGTATAATGGTACTATATATGGAACTTCTGATTTAGCATTGTTTATTCTTCTTTAAAATGGTGGCTCTCATGCTCTAACTTATCCGTCGAGCAGATATATGGCTTTCCATTATATACCATACTATAGAGTAAAAACGTTACTACCCTTAATAAACTTGACCTAGTTTAGTTTTAGATTTGAACCCGGTCGGCCACTAGTACTATATAAAAACAATACGATCTAGAAGGAAGTCTTAATTTTTTAAGCTTACACATCTTACTATAATTAGTAATTCATATAATTAAATTATACACTATAATAATTGCATAATCATGTACACTGATGACACATCAAATTTTATTATTAAAATAGATGTTACAAACTTACAATAATACAAATTTATAATTGTAATTTTTATCATAAACATTCAAGTTATACAAAGTTCAAATGAGTATAAGTATAGATATCTATATTTGTATTGATATACTTTACGGAAATTCAAATACGCATATACTCTTTTTGAACTATGAAACGGGTAAACCGTCAAATACTAACTCTCATTGCATACCGCTTAAAGATCAAGATACGAGAAAAACTTTAAGTATTGTCGCTGCTTTTGCGCGGGTACTATGCTAGTATAATATCATACTTCTAAAAATCTTGATAATAATAGTACATTTTTATTACCCCCGTGATCTCCATGTTGAATAATTTTTATCACTATTTTGACATAATCACGACACGTTATTTGCGTAAAACAATGACGATGAAATATTTTTTGGTAATACTTATTATTTCTCGACAGTTTTAGATTGCATATAAACAAACATAAAATATCTTATATATAACAAAGAAACTTCATTGCAAAAATAAGGTTGAGAATTATAATCGGACTAATGGTAGTCAAACATTATGCATACATGGAAAAATTGGACGAGTGCTCCCAAGACGATGAGACGCATGCGCTATATCGTCGAGTATTTCTTGCGAAGCAACCGCAACTCGTTGTAGGTCCTCCACTAACATTACAATCGAGTAGCTTTCACCCCTTCGCTTGCAATGTGCGGTTGGTTTACCTAACGCATGGCTTCCCCAACGCCAATAGTCGCATGAGTTCTCCTAGACCATAACCCATGCCTTGAAACAAACCGCATGATGCGTTCCGGAGTTGCCGTAGTTCTGTTACCCCCTTGTCGTCTTGGGTTGGGAAGGATACTATTCTATTGGTCAATAAAAGTCAAAATGAAAACTCAATTTGTCAAACTTTTTAATTTTCGTTGATTTTTCAAAATGTGCTAAAATTATATTTGTCGATTGTATAAAAAACTTAAAAATGAGCAATAATTAATAAAACTTTAATTGTTAAAATTTAAATAAATTATGTTGACTTAGGTATAATTATTAATTTCAGGTTTTTAATAAATTTATAAAGTTAGTAAATACAAATAGACTTTATTCTCAATATACTTTATATTTTATAAAAAAATACTAACAAAATATCGCTGTTATTTATAAATATTGTTGTCACTATATATTAACCTGATGCATTTGCACAGAGTAATAAATATAAAATAGAAAACACGAGTTACTATGAGATGTAATTGAATACACGAGATTATAAATAAACGAATGACTCATTTTATTTCTCTTTATGAGATTTAAGTACTGATATCTACAAAATTTTATTTTTTAACTGTTCACATCTAAAAATGACACATGTTATTCTCTAATCCGCGAGTACACGAGTTTAAAAATTAAATTCGATTAAAATTAAAATTTTAATAAAAATATAAATATCAAAATGAAGGAACGACCTCATGAGTTACTATAAGATAAAAAAATAAATAGACGAAATTGTACATATAGCAATGACACTTAATTTTTCAAGAGTCATTATGCGCCACTAAACACACATAATGTATAGAATATATTATCAATAGTTAAATTTAAACAAGATTAACATAAACACCATTTAAGTTAAAAAAAGTTCAAATCTTTCGTGCAATAAAAATGTATACCAAATAATAATGTAAAATCATGTGTATGCACGAGTATTATAACTATATAAGTATTTGTTTTTTTAATTAGAAAAATCTTAGATATTACTATAAGGCGTTATATGACGTATATGGACTTACCTATATGACGTAGTCCATGTTTTGAAAATTGTACTTTCTTCACTTTTAGTTACTTCACATTCATATATGTAATACAAAAATTACACAAATTAATTAACGCTACTATACACCGTCGCCGTTATATGCGGTAACCGTCTAATCTTAACAAAAGCACAAATTAAAAAAAGACTAAAATACACCGTTGGTCCCTAAACTTGTAGCTGAGGATCGCGATGGGACGAAACCGGGCATAATCATCGCCACGGGTCCAAACAGTAGCAATTAAATGCCAAATCAGTCCCTTTGACCAATTCTCTGTTAGTCAAAGTCTGTTAAGGTTAGGGTGTGCCTTGCACATGAGGGTAAACTCGTCATTTCATTTTTTTGCTCTATTTTATTTCATCTTCATCTTCCTCATGGGCTAAACCCAGATTCCGGCGACCTTAAACCCAGAATCCGGCGACCCTTGTAGGACAATCTGTCATATATTGGTGGTAGTATGAGTGTGTAAGTTTGCATTTATGAAAACAAATAATTGAATGGTTGAATATGTTTATTGAAACAAACCGTTAGTAATAGCTTCAATTTTATGATTATCTAAACCAATGGGGTTGTACATTAGATTAGAATGTACATGTGGATTATAGTATATACCATGAGATACTCATCCACGTCAATTTTTATGCAGTTGTTTTCCAACACAGCATCAAACGTGGAACGAATCCAGGGTGGTTGATTCATCTCATCTAACAGATCAATCTGGAAAAAAACATAAGATCCTTTTGAGTATTTATTATAGTCAAAAGATAGTCAATACATATATTGAACTAAGAGATATTAAACACCTGTAAGTTAGGGTTGCTAGGATTTGGTAGCCTCGTTTTAGGTGGGAATGCACTAAGAACTATATTTCGCATCTCAATACAGTGTGGAGAAATCACATCACATAAGCTGTGATGGTAATAACAAAGGAACTCCGGGAAATCTTTAAACAACATCAACAGCATCCCGAGTATGCCTTCATAGAGACGACGAACCTGTATATATGGTTAATAAAGAAGCACACAGTTATACAAGTTTTATATTTTTAGAGGGTACATAGTGTTAAACGATGATTTTTGTCGGTGAAAGATGCAAACCGTCTCATCAGGTTCACAGTCAGTTCTCAACAAAAGCTCAAAATACTGCAAGATGTTTATCAGCAAGCGATGGAAATGTACCCATCCTAACTGACCCTTTTCAGTGAGCAGTTTTGGCAAGAAATCTTTGTGACCAACTAGCTCAACCCATGCAAATCTAAAAGAGGAATTAGAAAGATAAACAATCCATATTGAATTGAAATTCTGAAAAGAGATTTACAATAATTTTAGTACTTATACACGAACCTGAACTCAGGAACTTTCTCAGGCAGCAATCCATGAAAAGAATTTGACAAATCTATCAAAATCTGTAAAGCTTAGGGTATTAGTAACATAACAGAAAACAAATGCATTAAAGGTTTATGACTTTTTATACAGAAATAATATACCTTAAATTTTGCATCATTATATTCTATGTGTATGCTAGCACCAGTAACTCTTCTCATCTCAGCAATAATCATGCCATCTTCATCAGTTGCATTTGGAGTTTGGAAGATAAGGAATCAATATATGACAGATTGTCATCTCAGCAATAATCATGCCATCTTCATCAGTTCAATTATTTGTTTTCATAAATGCAAACTTACACACTCATACTACCACTAATATATGACAGATTGTCCTACAAGGGTCGCCGGATTCTGGGTTTAAGGTCGCCGGAATCTGGGTTTAGCCCATGAGGAAGATGAAGATGAAATAAAATAGAGCAAAAAAATGAAATGACGAGTTTACCCTCATGTGCAAGGCACACCCTAACCTTAACAGACTTTGACTAACAGAGAATTGGTCAAAGGGACTGATTTGGCATTTAATTGCTACTGTTTGGACCCGTGGCGATGATTATACCCGGTTTCGTCCCATCACGATCCTCAGCTACAAGTTTAGGGACTAACGGTGTATTTTAGTCTTAAAAAAACTAGTGAGAAAATATTCTTTAGTCCCAACTCCCAATCCCAAGTACCTTTTTCATCCGATAATAATGACCATCACCATTCTCATTGGGTTTCGACTTCCATTTCGATCATCTCCAAACCACACCCGCACCCCCAAATGAAGAAACCCAACACCCAAACACACTGAATGTTGATAATGGAAATGATCATGATGATGATTTTGAGATTGAGACGCTAACTGTTGTTGATTCAGATGAGGAGAATGAGGTAAGGCCAAGATTGAAGCGGTTACGGCGCCGGTTTTCGGGTTCGGCTACGGTGGATTTGTGTTCGATTATTGTTGATGATGATGATGCTAAAGGTAAAAGTGATTATTTATTATAACTGCTTATGGTTTTGTAAATGATTTGATAATTAGGGTATATCTGAGACTCTTTAATAAGCTTGGTTACTTACCTGATTAATGTGTTTTGAGGGTGTTTGGGTCTGCTTATTTGATTTCGTAAGTGAAGTAGCAAATTACAACTTACAAGTTCTGATAAGCAAATTAGTAACAGTTTTTCGGAGCTACCCTTTAGTTGTCCCAGTGTTACTTTTGGTTGTGAGTTTTTTGATATTTGCTTTGATGATTAGGGGATTGTTTTATCAGAGTTGTTTGTTATCTGTTTATTGCGGTTTCATATAGTCAGTATGAATAATGATATCAAATAGTCAGTATGAACTATGAATAAGTATTATACCTTTTTGTGCGTAAAATAATCAGAATCAGATAGTCAGCATGAATAATGATATCAGATAGTTAGTGTGAATAAGCAACTTTGAATTAGTTTGTCTATAATTGATATCATGATCACACTCAGTTAACATCCGTCCAAACACTACAAATTTAACTAATTGTTTGCCATTTCAAAATGATACTAAGAGCAATCCTAAACGCCACTAATGCTTTTGTTAGAAGGTTCAATTTGATTTCATAAAGAGAAAACCAAAGTTTGTTAGAAGGTTCAATTTGATATCATTAATGTAACAAGTAATGATCTTTTGAACCATAATTAATATGAAAACTAAAAAACAAAAAACATGTACAAGTATGCAACTATCATACTGTGAAAACATAAATATCAAAAGCCTTTTATAAATGGTGCGTGTGTATTGCTCACTTGGTTGAAAGTTCAAAAGTGAATCTTATCTTTCTTTTTTTCATTGACCAAAAGACCATATGAGTGGCTTTTGTTTCTCAACATCAATATTCCACAGCTTTACCCACACAAACACAAATACTTTTTCACATAAGCTCTTTCAACCATACTTCTAATGGCTTCTACTTCAGTTTCATCCATTCAAAAGAGCTTTAAGTATGATGTCTTCTTAAGCTTTAGAGGCGAAGACACTCGAAAGAACTTTGTTGATCATCTGTATCATGCTCTAGAGAATAAAGGCATTTACACATACAAAGATGATGAGAAAATCAAGCAAGGGAATATGATCAGTGATGAGCTTATCCAAGCCATTGAAGACTCAAAATTTTACATTATTGTTTTTTCAAAGAACTATGCTTCTTCATCTTGGTGCTTGGAAGAGCTTGTTAAGATTATGGAATGCCGGAAAGGTTTTGGGCATACTGCTTATCCTGTGTTCTATGATGTGGAGCCCACTGAGGTTCACAAACAAAGTGGGTCAGTTGGAGATGCTTTTGCAAAACATAAAGAGGATGAAGCTGCTGGGAAATGGAGGGAGGCTTTGAAAGAAGCATCTGATTTGGCTGGCTGGGAGTTGAAAAGCATTGCTAATGGGTGAGTAAATTTCTTCATCGTCTAGGCAATATTCTTTGATTTTACTTCTTTTTGATCTACGATTGAATGATTCCAGTGGGTTCCAATGTAGCTGTAGTTTCAGGGTGGTTGTTATTAGCTACTTGCTAGTTTTATTTATATATACATAATTAATGGCTTTCAAAAAAACATGTTTAATCTCAAACGGGTCAAATGGGTAAATAACTATTTATATTTTAACATGGTGTCTTTTTAATGCATATAACCTTAAAAGCAGTTTTTAATGCATTGAAACGAGTATATTATAAGTTAGATGTTGCAGGGAAGTGTTTGCGGGTAGACCCAACCTGTTTTGACCCCGTAAAAAAATTACCTTATTCCCAGCCTATCTGTTATTCATCTAGTATCTAACTGATAGCTGATTCTATGCCATTACTTAATATACAATTGTATGTGTTATTATCTGAAATTGATTGTTCAAGTAGGATTTTTAACAAGCATATTGAATTTTATTTTACATACAGACATGAAGCTAAATTTATCCAAAAGATTGTTCAAGAAATTTCACTAGAGTTACGCTCCATCAATTTCGGCTTGGATGAAAAGTTAGTCGGCATGGAGACTCGAGTAAAGGATGTTGTTTCATCACTAGAAACCAGTGTTGATGATGTTCGCATGCTAGGGATATGGGGGATGGGAGGTGCGGGGAAGACAACCTTGGCCAGAGCTGTTTTTGATCATATATCCATTCAGTTCGAAGGTGAAAGCTTTATTGAAAATGTCAGGGAAGTTTCAAAAGCCTCTACGGAGGGTCTAAAGAAGTTGCAGAAACAAGTACTTTCAGATGTTTTAAAGGATCAAAACATTGAAGTAAGCAGTGTTTCTGGTGGAAAAAGTATGATGCAAAGGAGGATGCGTGGTAGAAAGGTACTTGTTGTTCTAGATGACGTCGATCATAAAGACCAGCTTGAGGCGTTAGCCGATGACTGTAATTGGTTTGAGCCGGGAAGTAGAATCATAATTACAACAAGAGATGAGCAAGTACTCGTAGCCCACCGAGTGAGCTTGATTCATAATGTGACTTTGTTATCTCAAGCGGAAGCGGGTTGCCTCTTCAGTAGGTATGCGTTTGGAAGAGAGAATCCAACTCGAGGGTGCGAAGAGCTATCAGGACAAGTTGTACAATATGCTCATGGTCTTCCCTTAACGATCAAAGTTTTGGGTTCGTTTCTTTGTGGTCAAATTGAACCTTACTGGGTAGATGCTATAGAAAGACTAAAAAAAATTCCATTAAAGGCAACTATGGAAAGATTGGAAATAAGCTTTGATGGTCTAGAGGATGATTACAAAGAAATATTTTTAGATGTTGCATGCATACTAAAAGGTTGTTACAAAGAATATGCAGTTAGAGTGCTTGAAGGCCTTGGATTTCGTGCTAAAGTTGGTTTAAGAGTTCTTGAGCAAAAATCTCTTATAACTTATAGTGATGATGAGAAATTGTGGATGCATGACCATTTAGAAGAAATGGGAAGGAATATTGTTCGTCGGTCACACCCCGATGAACCTCAAAGACATAGCCGATTGTGGGTTGATGAGGAAATTGAGTATATATTGACTAATGACATGGTAAGAATTGAGGAAATTGAGTATATATTGGTCCGTATGGTTTTCTAGATATTTCATTTTTGGTCTAATAGTTTGAAAATTTTCGGGTTTAGTCTAAAATGAAACATCCGTGGGTTTGGTCCAAATTCCTGTGTTAGTTTGACTATATTTGACCGTCACTTTTCTTATAAAAAACACATAACAAGTTTTCCCCAAATTTACATTGTCTCTCTAATAATCATTCAAAAATTCATTAATTCGAATCAAATTAACATTCAATTCATTTTATATCATCTTCATTCACTCTCAATTTGATCAGTGATTTTGGGCGTTTTGAAATTTAGGGTTCCGACAAATATTTAAGGGGTTTTATTTTTTCGATTTCAGGGTACCCAAGCAACAAAATGTCTATGCTTAGACTCAGATGATTTGAGTGCTGAAATTGCAGTAAAAGGTCTAGCACAAATGAAGGATCTTAGATTTGTTTATATGAATCTCTATAAGTATAATAATCTTAAGAGCAATATTGTTGAATTTGATAAAGTTAGCGAATACCTTCCAAGTTCCTTACGATATATGAGATGGATTGGTTTTCCTTTTTCTAGTTTACCGAATACATTTCAAGGAGAAAATCTTGTTGGACTTGGCATATGGCGCAGCAATATTGTTAAACTTTGGGAAGATGGAGAAGGAAAGGTAAAATAATGGTTAATTTGTTGTGTTTCATGATTTATTATGATCCTATATATCTATTGGTTTGTCATTGCACAATTATTAATTCTTTTTTTGTACTTATGTTAGGTTTTAAATAACCTGAGGTTCCTCACAATCGTGAATTCAAAGTTGAGGACCTTTGACCTTAGGTTGGCTCCAAATCTTGAGCAGTTGATTATTGACTTTTGTGGTTATTTCGAAGAGCTTCATATACCTGTTGATGATCATTCAAAGCTCGAATATCTTTACATCAGTTATTCAAAGCTGACAAACCTTCACCTCGGAAATACTCCAAATCTTAAGAAGCTAGAACTCAGAAGCTGTAATGATTTGGTAGAACTTCAAATGCCCGTTGAAAATCTAAAGCTCGAAAAGCTCAACCTCTCTCGTTCAATGTTGAAGACCCTTCACCTCGGGAATACTCCGAATCTTGAGAAGCTAAAACTCGAAGGCTGTAATGATTTGGTAGAGCTTAAAATGCCCGTTGAAAGTCTAAAGCTCGAAAAGCTCAACCTCAGTCATTCAAAGTTGAGGACCCTTGACCTTGGGCTCACTCCAAATCTCAAAAGGTTAAATCTTGAAAAGTGTTATAATTTGGTAGATATTAATGCTCCCATTGGATGTCTGAAAAATCTTCTCTTCTTAGACTTAAGTGGTTGTGGGAGGTTTAAGTCTTTTGTGTTTGACAAACGGTCTCAACCAGCTGAGGCTGATTCTTTATCTGAGTTACATCTGATTCTAGAACCCACAGATGTTTGCCCATTGCACTCCGACAATGATTCTCCAAAGTTTCTGTTTGAATGTTATTATAAAGAAGATAAAGCTTCGTCGTTTGGAAATCTTGAAAGGCTTATTTCGATGGGTCTATGTGCTTGTACAAACCTTGAGAATTTTTCAAGAAGTATTTGTAGTTTACGAGGTTTAAGAAAGCTTACACTTGAAGGCAGTATTACAGAAGCACCCCGGGACCTTGACCAGTTAGAATGTATAGAGAAGCTGATCTTTTCATCTACAAAGATTAGAGATCTTCCAGATAGCATTTGTAAGTTGAAACATCTCAAATCTCTCAAACTCAAATCATGTTTGCTTCTTGAGAAGTTACCCTATGGTCTTGGCCGAATAGAATCTCTAGAGACGCTAATTATAACGAATTGCAACTGTTTACGAGATATTCCAAACAACATGGCTAAGATAAAGTGTGTTATATCACCGAAGGTCTACAAGCGCTATACTCATGGGAAATATAAGCAGCAGTGATAAATGACAGGTATTTTGGCTTTATACGTTTTGGTCATTGATGAATTTCTCCAGTATGATTGTCAATTTACCTTTTGTATTAGTAGTAGTACTCATTACTTCAGATCAATAAAGAATTTGAACTTTATTTTGATTCATGGAGCACAGTTGACTTGTTCAGAAAGTCAAACTGTGTTTTCGATGAAAATGGTGGGACTATATATGATAAAGGGTTGGAGATGATCATGCTAAAAATAAACCTAAGAAAGTGTTAATAGTGATGTAATATCATATATAAGATTTTGATTCACATAAATAAGCTCTACATGTGGATGGAATCATCAAGCATACACTATTTGACTTTTGAGTCAAACTATTTGTCATGGTTGAGCTACAAACCGTAAATTTTAAGTTTCAGATTATACTTTTTAATTGGTTTATACTAGAATTCAGTTTATGCAATATTGGTGGTTGTTGATCAAACATGACCTCCAATTTGGTTTCAGTTATTATTCGGATTATACTTGGGTTGAAAACGGGTCAAGAAGAATGACCCGGGAGAAGAATGAAGTTGATATCTTATTCGAAAGTCGTAGTTTTTCACTTTGGCAACAACGCTAAGTTTATTTATTTACATTTTGTCCACAACGCTAAGTTTAGCCACAGCTTACACATGCACCCATTGTACTTCCATTATTAACGATTCAGATGTTAAACATTACTGATAGAAAATTCATTGCATATAAAGAAAATTCTTTGATAGTTTTGATTTTAGTTTTATTGAATTTGTTTGTTAATATGATTATTGCTTTGGTTTGATATAGTTTTTTAGAATTTAGGATTGCTTATCCAAACAAGGTTATTCGAAGCAAGTTGTTTTAACTATGAGCAATTTATCAGACTCAATAAGCAAATCAACAGTTTCTCCTTCAATTGTGCTAGTGTTTGGTAAAATAGTCAGAATTAGGTAATTAGTTTGATTAAGCAACTTTGAAACTGACTAGTTCGCTCTTACATGATCATACATCACAATCATTTAGCCTCTGTCCAAACACACACAAAAAAAACTGATTTTGTTTTGTTTCTAAGCAACCCCAAACACCCTCTAATGGCCAAGCAAACTTATCGCATAGACCATTACTGGCAAGGTTGTAAAAATCGCTCGGCGGTACCGTGGCGGTTGACCCCCGCCAAGCGCCATAGCCGCCATAGCGGCGCCTAGGCGGCGCCATGGCGGTGACCCTAAATTACAAAGGAATTTATTAAAGAAATGAATATTAGCAAGATTAATTATAAAAACTAGCTTAAATTAGAACAAAATCAATAAAATCGGAGTTAATTGCCGTGAATTTGAAAAAAAAAAACTCAGATCTGAAGTTGACCGCCGTTGACCAAACCGCCGCCAAGGCCGATTTTGACCGCCAAGCTCCGATTCTGACCGATTTTGACCAAAACGCCATGTTAGACCGATTTGGGAAATATCGTGGCGGTGGACCACCGATATCCGCCATGGCGCCGCCTAGGCGGCCGCCATGGCCGATTTTTACAACACTGATTACTGGCATAGGTAACATGATTTTCATCAAGAACTTTTTATCCCAAATTTGTCAAACTATCTGCTAGGCTAATTATCTGCAAGTACTTGGCTATGGACGAGTCGACACAATCAAGGTTCCGTAAGTTGCATATTTTCATGAAAGATCTTTTTTCAGATGCTCCCACAAGTCTTTAGCTTTCATCATTTTACACATTTCTAGACTTCCAAATCGGCACTTTCCCACCCTCTTCCCAGTCCATCTCCACCTAAACCTGTGTCTTCTGCCACCTACTCTTCCCACTCTTCCAATTCTGATTTGGTCATTCCAGTGGCCCATCTACAGATGGCCCTTCCTCGGCTCAAACACCTCCTGCACTCAAGGTCAAACACCTACTTCATCTGCGGCTCACACTCACACACCCAAGGTCTAGACACCTCGTGATATCCTAACTGGCATGGTGCAGTGTCGTAGATTTCGGTGACCCAAGAGCTAGTTCGAACTCATTTGTGCAACTTTTTCCCATTGAATACAGAAGATAGAGGTTCTTATCAGCCAAGTACATTTAATATCGATTACATGTAAGTTAGTTCTGTCATATTATTGATAGCTTTTAAGGGTTTTATGCAAATAGCTCTTCAATAATTCGTTTTTGTATTCCTTCTTATTTTTAGGGGTCAATTTAGCAGTGGTGAGAAAACTAAACAAGCTACTAGAACTAATAAAGTAGAGACAAGCTCCTCAAGGAAAAAATCAAGAAAATCAAAGACTCAAGAAACATCACAAGATTTCATGAATCCGAAAGCTGATACTGCGTAAGGGATCACAAAAGATGCTGACAAGAGAAGGGTTCAAGCTGATGGTCAAGGTTTCTGGGCATTGGTTCACAAATGGCTATGGGAAGAGGGTAAGTTGGAAAGTTCTTGTTCTGTTATAGTACTCATTTCTAATCAAGAAACTGATATCTCTCTGAGTTTGAATTCTTTGTTATAGTAGTCATTTTGAAATTAAGAAACTGCTAGAACCAAATTCAGGTCAGGTTTGGGCTTGGATTGGCATGTTAGAATGCCTTAACCCAAGCACGACATGTTTAAGTAGTTAGGTCAGTTATAATCCTAACCCATCTACACATAACACAAACATCGCCTATTCAACCTGCTTTTCTAAACTTGTGGGTGGGTCGACATGTTTAACCCATTATAAACATAATTTATCTAAAATAAAAAAACTCAAACGGGTTACTGATTAGACCAGACCCTACCCGTTTATTTCCATGTTGGTTTTGGGTCGTGTTTTTTGTTAGGAATTGCCACCCCTACTTTTTGATGGCATCTCTTTATGTGCTGTATGATATAAATAGAATTTTCTTGTACTTCTCAGGTTTATGTCGCTAAAAATGGGCAAGAGATGACTGGCAAAGCTGCTTACATTCACTATAAAAAGGTACTTCTGCTCAATTATATATATCTCCCAACTTTCTCACCTTGTTTTGCTTTATAATTGATAAACTTTTTTTTTTTTTTTTTTTTTTTTTTTTTTTCTTCGTGTAAATATGATTTGAGATAAATTGTTTCTTTTGTCTTATAGCAATCTGTTTTCAACTTTCATTCTTTTAAATCGGTTGTTTTGACAGGAGAGCGGAGGAGGATCAAAAAATAAAAAGGCAAAGAAAACTTTCACCAAGAAGAAATGAGTGTTGATTATGTGGCTGAAATGTGATTGGTATATACTTATGTTGAGACACTAAAGAGTTTGAATGGGATTGCTCAAATACAGTTGACACTAGTCGCTTCAGAAGTGTTGGTGAATTTTCTGAGTTTGCTCGGTACCAGAAAATAAAGGACATAAAGCGGAAGCGTTTTGAATTTTAACTTGTAGTATGGACCTTTTTTTTACTAATAAACATATTTTAGATCTAAATTTTTGTTTTTCTAAATGAGAAGTTGAAGCTTTTTAAGAACTCTTTGGATTATCATATTGGTAGAGAAGTGAGTTTGAGCCTAAAGTAGGATTGTTTTAGGTTACGAATATATGTTTTACTTTATTGAATATATGTCTAATTAGAATTTAGGGGTGTTTGTTTAAGCTTATAAGACATAAGTCGCCGTGTTCGGCTTATATAACATAAGCTACAATTTTGTGACTTATTTTGACACTTACGGGCTTATATAACATTGACAATGTTATATAAGCCCGTAAGTGACAAATAAACCACAAAATTGTGGCTTATGTTATATAAGCCGAACTCATATAAGCTAATAAGCCCATACATAAGCCGAAGCAAATACCCCCTTAGACTAGTTAATTAATAGAGTACAATCAATATTAGAAAGTCAACTGTGTTTTTGATGAAAATTATGGGAATTTGATATGATCATATGAAGATGGAAATGATCATGTACAAATGATTCTATATTCTACAAGTGTTGTATGATCATACACAAGAGTGTGTCGCTTTATGCTCTTTGGGCTGAAAAAATCATAAAAAACAAAACCATTTGACTTTTTTTAGTCAAAGTATTGACTTTCATCAAATTTAACGATTTTTTATTCAAATGTAACGAACATAAGAGTGTTTGTTACTGCTGGTATTGTCAAATAAAAAAACAAAGTTGAAGGGCATGTTATGACAATACTATATAAATATTTTTTTTGAAGAATGGAGTTATGATTTCATTGCATGTTGATTTTAGTAAGAAATGGAGCTTGATTTTATATGTTTATGGATTTGGATCTTTTACTTGGGTCAAAACCAGGTCAAGAAGATGACCCATGAAAAAAAAACCGAAGTTTTGCTTTTTCGCAGATTGACCGCGCAAGTTTTAAACAATTAAGTTTATTTCAAAGTCTGTTTTGCCAGTTATACTTAAAGCTCTTAACCAATTGTTAAAAAACCTATATAGCGACTGTGTGCTCTCAAACATAAGTGTTAGTTTTGTAGCGTAATACGTGACAAATCACAAATATACATAGTTACATCAAGATAGAACTACTCTGAGTTGATTAACGTGTTGGAAATGTAGATAAAAATGATATACTTGTATAAGATATGTTTACGGACGTTATATGAACGTATCTGGCATTAGTGTTTGCAAGGGAAATGTGCATGTGTATGTCGAAGTAAAATATATGATGTTGATTAAATGAAGAGAGCCTTGGAACAATTGACTGGGAATTGCCAACTTTTTACAAGCAAAGTACATTTTTATACAAGGGAAATTGTGTTATATGCACAAGGTGACGTTTAAAAGGAAAAATCTCTTATTTTGTGTAAACTACATTACTTCTCTTATTGTATGTATACTATTACTTTTGTGTAGTTGCCTTCATGTAAAAAAAAAGAAGAAAAAGTTGAAGGGCTTGTCATGCCATTACCCTTAATTCATGAACGTCGATTTTTATTCTCAAAAATCATAGGGAGACAAAAGGTCGATCAAGATTTCATCAAACAATGGGAGTTATGGATCATCAAATTAACCAAAAGGTGCATGAAGAAACAATTGAGGGTAAATCATTGTTGTACGTTTGGTTGGTAGTTTAATCTTGCTTAGTTTGTTTTGTAGAACCTAGTTTAAGCTTAAACTTCGTTAATGCAAAATCACCTTAAAAAACAAAAAATGAAACTTTTATCACCTTAAATTGATCTTCTTGTTTCTTCTTCATCATGACTGATCCAATACCCACATCAATCTTTGTTAGAATTAATGTTTTAAGCTTTTGTTTTTAGATTGAACAATATGTATATTTGTATTTATGCTTGTAAAGTATGCGTCTACATTCTGTATTTTGGCTAAGCCTGGAACTTTAGAATGGGCTTGGGCCAATTGAGTCATATTGGTCAGTTTTGACCCGTTGTGACTCTAGGGATAGGATACGCCCCTAGAATTTCATGAAGCGTGATAACTGCCTCTCAAGGCACCGTTTCATAAAGTATATAATGTTAGGGGATGTATAAACTTTATAACATTCTATATCTATTAATCAAAAGTACATTGTTTATGCATCTTTGTTGTTTCTGCACATTATACGCATTGCCAAACACCCCTATAACTTTCTGCACAGTCAAAACGAAACACTCATGTCGAAATACAATCGATTTGCAAACCACACTTGGCCACAAGAATCCTATTTATATCAATCTTGACCATTGCAGATAAATTGCTTACTGTAAACAACATAACCTCGCTTATACATGTCAAACTAGATGTTGACAAACTTAACTATTATTTTTGGGCTTATTTTTTAAAGAATATATGTGAAGGTTTTGAGGTTCTTAAATCTTAACCATCTAAAAAGTGAATCCACCAGTAGGGCTGGCTATTGCTGCTCCTCCTTCTGTTCACTCGTTGAAAGTTGACTCAATTGTGACTCATGGATCTTTTTTACTCTTTAATTCTCTTCAAGAACTCCTTCTTGTGACGAATCCCAAAACTGCTAAGGGTGTTTGTGATCATATTGAGAATAATTTTCTTGACAAGGGGGAATCACAGATGCTACAACTTGGTGACCTAATCGTGAATGCATACTTTATAAAGATCGAATCCATCACCATCATACTGACTAGTCTTGGATCTCTCATTAGCAATGATAATTTTGTCACCTATGCTCTTAATGGGATAAGTGATAAATATGATCATGTTGTGGGCATTTTTGCACACAGGGTTCCTTTCACGGATCTAAACACGGTGAGATCTATGATTCCTACCAAAGATATGAGATTGAAGTCAATCCCAAGCCTCTACACCCGATGCTTCATCTTCATTTCCTACTATTCTATTAGCTAAAAGCAATAATTGACGAGGAAATGGTTGTCGTGACAATCGTACGTCTCAGTGCTCATATGAGCCTTGGGTTTGTCATAATTTTGCTAAAGGTTTTTGTTGATTTGGTGCTACTTGAAAATTTGTGCATGATTCTTCCACTAATGCAAAGCAGAATAGTTATTCATCCCTTGGTCACTGCCTAATGTCCCACTGTTACTCCTATTGGACCCAGAGGGGTCTCAGAAGGGTGTGCAATAGGTGCCGTCGCACAGGGCCTCCACTTATTAGGGGCCACATTTTCATTAGTTTTTCATATAAATACGTATAATATTAAACATATATGAGTTATATAATTCAAGTTTTATATGTGGTTTGTGTTTAGTTTACAAGTATATCATGACATTTTTGTTGTTATTGCACATGGCCACCTAAAATTACGAGACGACCTAGGACCATCTATGCAAAAAAGAATGGAGTTTGATATTACAGAGTCGGATCTTAGTTGGGTCTAAATGGGTCAAAATAATGATGCATGACCAAATTTAGGGTTTACTTTTACCTATTTTGATTGTTACATATATTTGAAATTTAAGGTTGTGGAATTGGGAATTAAGGTTTTGGTGAGAATTGGGGGAAAAACATAATTGGTAAAATGTTTATTGACCTTTGTTAGGTCAAAGTCTTTTAATAGGGTTTTAATAAAAAAAATTATTTATTAAGTTTTTTATTCACTCGTACAATAGTAACCGGTTGCAACCTAAAAGGGATATAATCTATTATGTTATATCATTGTGACATACTTATTTTTTGTTTTATGTTTTTGTGTGCTATCACTTGCCATAGTAAATTTGTTGTTTAACATGTGAAACCTTTTGTGACATTGTGTCCTTTACTACAACTGGAATTCAAAATACAGTTTGAAGTCAAGTAAGTTGAGTTAAAAAAGTTCATCTAACATAGTTGACTTTGTAAAAAGTCAAACTATGTTCTTTTGGAAAAGAAGGTGGAAATTTGATATTAGTTTGCATATTATCATGTTAAAGTTAAACTCAGTAAAGGTTTCATTAGTGAGAGTATTATTTTATCATAAACACTATAATAAAATGGGTGAGAAATAAATAAAAGGAAAGAGTAGAAGAACCAATTATGTCATACCTCCGGTATACTAACTGGGGTGATTAAACTTTGAAGGTAAACACTACACATTATAGTCAACTCATTTGTTCTTCAATTGTTAAGTTTGAGTTTATTATTAGTTTATGTTGGAGGTCAGTTTTGCATTTATTGGTGGTGGTTGATCAAACTTGACCTTAAAATAGGTCAATTATTATTCGGGTCATACTTGGGTTGTAACTTGTAAGCAGGGGCGGACCCAGGACTATAAATCATCATATGCATAAATTGTTTTTACGCGTACAAGAAAAATATAAACACAAAAAAATGTATGATTTTATTAAAATTAATAAATAAATTTAAAAGACATGTATTTGTGTGACACAAAATTTCAAGACTAGATTCATTTCCAAGAAATTGGAATTTTTAACAAAAATTTACAAAATGGCGACATACATCCATCGGGTTTGCGGAAACCCTCTAGGTTCGGCCATGCTTGTAAGTGGGTCAAGAAGATGCCCGAGAGAAAAATGAAGTTAGTAATTTATTTAAGTTTTGGTTTTTCACACTTTGGCCACAAGTACAAAAAGGGGTAAGAAATGAAGAAAAAGAAAGAGTTAAAGGACCTCTTATGTCATATACACACAAGTAATTCCAAAACCCCCAAAATGTGGTTTGTTTGTTTTGGGTAGAAAGCGGGTTAGAATGAAACCCGATTTTGAAACACATCGAATCGGGTTTCATCAGTAGCTAACGAGAAGACTGTTGTTGATAATGGAAATTATGATTATGATTTTGAGATTCAAGCGGTTAAGGTAATATATACTATTCATTTTGGTGATTGATTTTATTGGAGTTGTTTGTTAGCTGTCTATTGCGGTTTCATATAGTGTTCAGGATTGCTTATCCAAACTGCTTACTATATGATTTCGTGGGTTAATTACTAGCAAATATAGAACTTTTGATAAGCAGTTTTTCGTGGGTAACTTAAAGTCGTGCTAGTGTTACATTGGTAATGCTGATTATCAATGAAGTTTAATGGTAAAGTAATCCGAATCGGTATGAATAAGGAATTTTGAAATAGTTTGTCTAAAAATAATATCATGGTCACAATCAGTTCCAAACACTAATATTAACTGATTCTTTGCTGTTTCAAAATGTAACAATCTTTTGAATATTTGTTGGGCATAATAATTGAAGGTCAAATAATTGGTCATAGGCTATAACTGATGGTTTGATTACTGAATCCTAATGGATTGATTAATCAGTTGTGACACTACCCCAAGAAAAATTCGAAAACCCCCAAAATGTGGTTTGTTTGTTTTGGGTAGAAAGCGGGTCAAAATGATGACCCGGTAAAAAAGTGGATACTTTGTTAAATTTCATTCAAATGGAAACAAATTAGTTTTTTTTTTTTTTTTTTTTTTAATGGGAAGAAATATTTCTATAACTGATGGTTTAATTTGCTGAATCCTAATGGATTGATTAATTAATTGCGACACTACCACAAGGAATTCGAAAACCCCCAAAATGTGGCTTGTTTGTTTTGGGTAGAAAGCGGGTAACACTACAGTGGATTTGGGTTTGGGTTCGGTTGTTGATGATGATGATGATGATATCGAGGATGTTGTTTGTCACCCGAGGATAATAATGCTAAAGGTAAAACTATTTCTTTTATTTGGTGATCGATTTGTTAAACTGATTAATGTTTGTTTGGGATAATTTTTGTATTGAATTTGTTTGTTAATATGAGATTATTTATTGATTTGTTTTGGTGATTGATCTCAACTTAATGACTTCACTTTATAAAAAAAGTCAAACTGCATCCTTTATGAATTGGATACTAAGTATCATGTTTAAACTAAAAAGATTAGTATGGTTTTCATAAACAAGTTTTAGAAGCTACCCATATCTGAAACTTCTAAGACCTGATACTCAGATATAATAGATATATAGAAAGTCATTGAGGTGATTGTTCATCTTATTATCTAGTAGTATAGCTGATATCAATATACACATGCACCATATTCCATTCTTAACTACTTGGTCAAAGTTTTATGCATATATGACATTTGTATATGTTTACGGCAATAATACATGTAGAATATTTAGGAAAGGAATGCTTTCTCACCACTACAATGCTTTATCACCACTACCTGATTCTTATATGGTCTTTTTTCTATGTTTGTTTGCACAAAAAGGGTCTTTTGTGACCCCATCTGGCATCTCATTCCAAAGTTTTTCCACACAAAAAGATCCCGTTCACATTGATCATTGATCCTTGGTAGCCTCAAAAAATGAACAAATTGAACAATCTGTGATAACACTACCTTAATTATCAGTATAACCTCTTTAGGGTTATTCATTTCATCCAAGTTTCTTTGTGATCAGCTTAATATTGTACTTTTTTCAGTTATAACTTTAATGGCGTCCACTTCAAGTTCATTGATTCAAAAGAGCTTCAAGTATGATGTCTTCTTAAGCTTTAGAGGCGAAGACACACGAAAGAACTTTGTTGATCATCTGTATCATGCTCTTACACAAAAAGGTATTGAAACGTACAAAGATGACGAGAAAATTAAGCAGGGGAAAATGATAAGTGATGAGCTTATTGAAGCCATCGAAGACTCAAAATTTTACATTATTATTTTCTCCAAGAGCTATGCTTCTTCATCTTGGTGCTTGGAAGAGCTTGTCAAGATTATGGAATGCCGGAACGGTTTTGGGCATACTGCTTATCCCGTATTCTATGATGTGGAGCCCACTGAAGTGCGCAAACAAACTGGGTCAGTTGGAGATGCATTTGCAAAACTTAATAAAGAGGAAGAAGCTGCTGGAAAATGGAGGGTGGCTTTGAAAGAAGCATCTGATTTGGCTGGATGGGAGTTGAAAAGCATTGCTAATGGGTGAGTAATTTTCTTCATCATCTAGGCAATATTCTTTGATTTTACTTCTTTTTTTTTATCTACGGTGGGTTCCAACATGGTGTATTTTAGTGGGTAAATAACTATTTATATGAATAATCAATGGCTTTCAAAAAAACATGTTTCATCTCAAATGGGTCAAATGGGTAAATAACTATTTATTTTTAACATGGTGTATTTTTAATGCATACCACAACCTTAAGATTTATTCTGTAGTGACATATAACCTTAAAAGCAGTTTTTAATGCATTGCAACGAGTATGTTATAAGTTAGACGTTGAAGGGAAGTGTTTTTGGGTAGACCCAACCTGTTTTGACCCGGAAAAGTTTTACCTTATACCCAGCCTATCTGTTATTCATCTAGTATCTAACAGATAGCTGATTCTTTGCCATTACTTCATAGACAATTGTATGTATTATATATCTGAAATTTGATTGTTAAAGTAGGATTTTTAACCATCTTATTTTACATACAGGCATGAAGCTAAATTTATCCAAAAGATTGTTCAAGAGATTTCACTAGAGTTACGCTCCATCAATTTCGGCTTGGATGAAAAGTTAGTCGGCATGGAGACTCGAGTAAAGGATGTTATTTCATCTTTAGAAACCACTGTCGATGATGTTCGCATGCTAGGGATATGGGGGATGGGAGGTGCGGGGAAGACAACCTTGGCCAGAGCTGTTTTTGATCATATATCAATTCAGTTCGAAGGTGAAAGCTTTATTGAAAACGTCAGGGAAGTTTCAAAAGCCTCTACGGAGGGTCTAAAGAAGTTGCAGAAACAAGTACTTTCAGATGTTTTAAAGGATCAAAACATTGAAGTAAGTAGTGTTTTTGGCGGTAAAAGTATGATGCAAAGGAGGATGCGTGGTAGAAAGGTACTTGTTGTTCTAGATGACGTCGATCATAAAGACCAGCTTGAGGCGTTAGCCGGTGACTGTAATTGGTTTAAGCCGGGAAGTAGAATCATAATTACAACAAGAGATGAGCAAGTACTGGTAGCCCACCGAGTGAACTTGATTCATGATGTCACTTTATTATCTCAAGCGGAAGCGGGTTGCCTCTTCAGTAGGTATGCGTTTGGAAGAGAGAATCTGATTCAAGGGTACAAAGAGTTATCAGGAAAAGTTTTAAAATATGCTCATGGGCTTCCCTTAACGATCAAAGTTATGGGTTCATTTCTTTGTGGTCAAAGTGAGCCTTTTTGGATAGATGCCATTGAAAAACTAAAAACAATTCCATTTAAGGATACTATGGATAGATTGGAAATAAGCTTTGATGGTCTAGAAAAGGAATACAAAGAAATATTCTTAGATGTTGCATGCATACTAAAAGGTTGGGGCAAAGAAGAAGCAATTAGAGTGCTTGAAAGCCGTGGATTTCATGCTGAAGTTGGTTTAAGAGTTCTTGAGCAAAAATCTCTTATAACTATTTCTGGATATCAGTCGACCTTGGGGATGCATGATCATTTAGAAGAAATGGGTAGGAATATTGTGCGTCGGTCACACCCCGATGAACCTCAAAGACATAGCCGATTGTGGATTAATGAGGAAATTGAAGATATATTGACTAATGACCTGGTAAGAATCAAGTTAGTATGATTTAATTAAACTACATTTTTGGTCCAATAATTTTAAAAGTTTCTGAGTTTGGTCTAGAATGAAAGACTCATTTGGGTTTGACCATTTAATAAGTTACCGTCACTTTTCCTATAAAAAACACATAACAATTCCTCTTTGTGTCTCTCTAAAAAGTTTTCCCCAAATTCACTTTCTCTCTCTAATAATCATTCCAAAATTCATTAATTCAAATTGAATTATCATTCAATTCGCTTTATATCATCTCCATTCACTCTCAATTTGATAATGTTTTCAGTGATTTTGGGCGTTTTGGAAATTTAGGGTTCCGACAAAAATTAAGGGGTTTTATTTTTTCGATTTCAGGGTACCCAAGCAACTAAATGTCTATACTTCCGGTCACCGGGTTTCAGTGCTGAGATTGCAGCAAAAGGTCTAGCAAAAATGAAGGATCTTAGATTTGTTTATATGGATCTCTATGAGGAATATGATACTGAGAGCAATATTGTTGAATTTGATAAAGTTAGCGAATACCTTCCAAGTTCCTTACGATTTATGAGTTGGGTTGGATTTCCTTTTTCGAGTTTACCAAATACATTTCAAGGAAAATATCTTGTTGAACTTGAAATATGGGACAGCAATATTGTTCAACTTTGGGAAGATGGAGAAGGAAAGGTAGAATAATGGTTAAATGTATTTGTTGTTTTTCATGATTCATCATGATCCTATATATCTATTGGTTTCTCATTGCACCAATATTAATTGTTTTTTCTACTTATGTTAGGTTCTTCATAACCTAAGGTTCCTCAGCTTCTATAGTTCAAAATTACAGACCTTTGACCTTAGGTTGGCTCCAAATCTTGAGCAGTTGACTATTGACTTTTGTCTTGATTTCGTAGAGCTTCATATACCTGCTGATCATCATCCAAAGCTTGAATCTCTCACCATCACTGATTCAAAGTTGACAAACCTTCACCTCGGGAATACTCTGAATCTTGAGACGCTAATACTCAAAGGCTGTAATGATTTGGTAGAACTTGAAATGCCTTATGAAAGTCTAAAGCTCAAATATCTCAACCTCACTCATTCAAAGTTGAAGACCCTTGACCTTAGGCTGACTCCAAATCTCAGAAGGTTAAATCTTGAATATTGTTATGATTTGGTAGAAATTAATGCTCCCATTGGATGTCTGAAAAATCTTTTCTTCTTAAACTTAACTGGTTGTGGGAGGTTTAATTATTTTGTGTTTAGCAAATGGTCTCAACCAGCTGAGGCTGGTTCTGTATCTGAGTTACATCTGGAAGCAAAACCCACATATGTTTGCCCATTGCACTCCGACAATGATTCTCCAAAGTTTCGGTTTGAATGTTCTTATAAAGATCGAGCTTCATCGTTTGGAAATCTTGAAAGGCTTATTTCTATAGGTCTGTGTCCTTGTACCAACCTTGAGAGTTTTTCAAGAAGCATCTGTAGTTTACAAGGTTTAAGAAAGCTTACACTTGGAGGCAGTATTCCAGAGGTACCCCGGGAACTTGACCAGTTAGAATGTCTAGAGGAGCTGATTTTTTTATCTACAAAGATTAGAATTCTTCCAGATAGCATTTGTATGTTGAAACATCTCAAATCTCTCGAACTTAAATCATCTTTTCTTCTTGAGAAGTTACCCGATGATCTTGGCCGGTTAGAATCTTTAGAGAAGCTAATCTTAACCGACTGTAAACTTTTACAAGATATTCCAAACAGCGTTTGTAAGATGAAATGTATAAACAAGTTACATCTCCGCGGTTGTATTCGAGTTGTTGAATTGCCCGAGGATATTGGATGCTTAGAAGGTTTGAAAGAGTTAAACATAGTAGGTACAGGCATAACACGTCTTCCACAGAGCATTTTCCAGTTGAGAGGTCTGTGTATTTTTGTTGGGTCGATGCAGCTTCTTGATACATCTGGTTTATTACTCAAGAGACGAAGAACCTATGATGACGATGATGATGACGATGATGATGAAATAGTCTGCTACATATAACCCATACTAACACATGCCAAAGGAGCCAATACATGAAGAACTATTCTAACAGGTACTTTATTTTTAAATTTTTAATTGATTATGGAAATGTTCATTGTTTCTGGAATTTATGTGTTTTACTATGATTCTAACAATCCAATTTCTGCTATTAGGAGATCATTCGTCAATCAGCGCATAACAGTTAGTCAAGTGAAATCTGATCGGGTAAGTCATTAAGCAATTTTTCAACTCAAATGGTTTTCATTATGGTGTGGTTTATCATATAGATTTTATGTTTTTTTTAATATTTTGTTTCAACTTAATCTTTCAATGTTCGGTTTGCAGGAAACAATTGCCACTCAGCTCATATCTCTCCGCATCTATTCTCAGGTGCATTGAAATCAATTGTTGTGATTTTGGCTCAATGCATTTCGGTCATTGATAGTTATCTCTGGTACACTCCCAAAGTACTATTGTTTGTAAAGAAGTGTTTCAAAGTATGATTGTCATTTTACCTTACAGTATTAGCACTTTTTTGTTGTATACAATGTTAGATCAAAGCTATAATCCCAACTTGGATGCTGTACTAGTACTCATTACTTTAAATAAAAAAAGAATGTGAACTTTATTTTAATTCATGGAGCTGAATAAACGCAGTTGACTTGTTCAGTAAGTCAAACTGATGAAAATGGTGGGACTATGATAAAAGGTTGAGATGATCATGCTAAAAATAAACTTGAGGACATGTGACCAAGCTTTGTTGCGGAAATTCAGCTTCTTGTAACCTTTGTCGTCATTTTGGGACACTTCAGCCTGAACTTCACTTTTGTTTTTTTCTCGAAATTTATTTCTTCATTACAAGTGCATTTGCAACTCCTTGAAATCAGTTTAAAGTTCATGAAGTTCAGCTAGCTAACTGAGTTTACTTTAAAAAAAAAAAAAAAGTCAAACTGTTCTCTTAATAAAAAAGGTTTTATTTGAATATGATGTTATAGGAATAATAACATGAAAAAGAATTCCTTGGGGCAAGGTCCTTGGTTTTTTAACATGCGGTGAAGGTTCAAACCTCGCTAGGTGTGTACATTTGGGTTCATGAAAGGGTTGGAAACGGTCTTGGGATTAACCCCGGTGAGGCCGCGTACATCTTAGTCAAAAGGCTCGCCTTTCACGGGTAACATGTACGGGGATAAACGTCATTCATTTACCCATTTACACTCATACCTCCATATAGGTTTAAACTTTGAAGCCTAAACACATGTATCAAATTTTGTTGGGCAATACTGAAGGTGGACAATTGCCACAAGGAATTCAAAAACCCCCGAAAATAATGATTTCAGTGTATTGTGGGTCAGAAAGATGACCCGGGAGAAAATGAAGGTATTTTGTTTAAGTTCTGGTTTTCACCTTTTGGCCACAAGGTTTTAAACTGCAAGATAATTTATTTTCATTTTGACCACTAGTACTAAAAATAGTTTGAAGTTAGTGCCTGTTTCCACATTCGTTGGCAGCCAACCTGCTCCAAACACCCTCTAGACAATGTTTCCTTACAAAGCTCCCAATATTGTGTGAAGAACTAGGCCTAGGAAAGATTGAGGTGAAACTGATGGGGGGATTAGAAGCCATGGTCGTGATGGAAAATGATAATTCGGCGAGCAATGTATTAAAAGATAATGAGCATGGTTTGCGAAGGTGGATGCATAAACTGAGGAGTAGCAGAAGTCTCCAAAGAACGGCAGGTAGGATAACTTGGATCAATATTATGGGACTGCCTATATCGTGTTGGGGAGAAAACATGTTCAAAAAAATCGCGGCGCTACATGGTACGATTCTTGGGTTGCATAACTGTAGACTTGAAGGAAACCAAAATATGGTTCTGGGTAGGGTACAAATTCATACAATAAACCAAGGTTTAATACATGAAGAGGTTAAGGTAATCGTTAAAGGTAAAGTCCATGTAGTGAATGTGGTAGAAGAGGTGAGAGACATTACAATCGTGGGGGTTTCAGGAGGTTAGCACAGTAGGACATGATGTAAATGAGGAAGATGAAAGGAGCAAGAAGAATGATACCGATATGAATGTGGACGATGAGGAAGGAGAAAGTGACGGGGAGTATAGTAGTGAGGAGGGGGAACAAAACAACGGAGAAGGGGGAGGAGGTCATGGTGACGAAGATGATGGGTATGCTGAATCGGAGTCCGGTAGCCGAAAGTTGGGGGAAGATGAAGGATCAAGATTTTCTGGAGAGACAAAAGTTAGCAACACTTTCGAGAATGATAGCGGGTTTTACAATGGTAAGGCGGCTGTGGTAGAAGAAAGATCTTATGGGAAACATAAAGAAAAAGAAGTTGGGGACATAAATAATGATGGAGAAATAAATGAGATTCAAAAACGTGTGGAGATGGTATTTACCCAAAAAGAGGAACAAAATGTAGTTAATTCACGTGAGTACCAAAGGAACGCGACTCCCCAAACACTAACACCCCCCCCCCCCCCCCTAACTAGCCATTTTGCTCGATTCGATCCTCCTGGAGACCGAATGGTTGCATTTGGTTTGTGTGTGTGAGTTTTTATTTGATTAATTTTTGTGGGGTTTGTTTTTGTTGTGAGTGGGGTCGCCTTACTACGGGCTTAGGGTCATGTGTTTGGATAACCCCAAAAAGTTTGGGTTACCATTACTAGTAGTCTAATATCTATACCTTTTTTTTGTCTATTTGTTTCACATTAGCTATAAATCATGCATATGGTATGTTTTTTACCGTTGGGCTACATACAAGTTAGTTCTTCTATCAACGTAAAACTCTTTAATTGATTGACTTAGGAATATGCTCAAGTAAAACCAAAGGGTTTGTGTCTTAGTTGTACCTCTTATTGTGTGAGAAACTCTCCAACCAATATTGTGGGTTCAATTCATGTGTAAGACATGTGAGATAGATAATTGTCGTTCAAAAAAACAAAAAATACCTCTAAGGAATGTCTTGATCTTTGAAAACTTTTAAAATACTAATATGAGGTTAAACTTTAAATATCACTTATTAATTCAAAGGAACAGTATAGTTAAAGGCAGAGAAGTTGTTCACATGTTTGTTCTTGTAAAGCTATTCACATTTGAAAGTATAAAAGAACAAGAGGGGGGGAAACTGTATAACAAATAAAAGGGGTGAGAATGAAGGAAAGGAAAGAGTTGAAGGACCTCTTATGTCATAACCTAAACACATCATCATGGTGCTCGCTCGGGTTAAGGTGTTGTGACATATAACCCCAAACCCGACCCGTATTTGATTATCCATTATTATTTGTGCCCAGAACCCTCTTTCCCATAAAAACAGCTAATTTGTTAATTCCCTTTGAAATCAATTGCTTATAAAAAAAAGATTGAAAACACAAGACTTGCATTCTTTTTTAATGATGATGATGCTAAAGGTAATACATATATTCAATTCATTTTGATATTTGATTTGATGATTAGGGGATTGTTTTATATTGTTATCTGTTTGTTTATTTCAGTTTCATATAGTTTTCAGAGACTGCTTATCCAAACTGCTTACTATTTGATTTCGTTAATGAATTGTACTAGCAAATATAGAACTTTTGATAAGCAGTTTTTCGTAGGTAAGTTAAAGTTGTGCTAGTGTTACTTTGGTAATGCTGATTATCAAATAGGCAGCCGGATAACTTTATTCGTTTGAGATGAATAACGAAGGTTCGAATCCAACTCGCTGGTGTGACTCTTTTTTTCTTCTTGTTCAGTTGTTCTAACCACTTACGGGTGGCCTAGTGGCAAAAAGGCTTGTGACTATCATTCTAAAAATGTGTGAGGTCTCAAGTTCAATTCCTGTAAGGTGCAAACAAACTTAAGTGGCCATGCCAACCTCTTGAAAAGGGAGGGGGCTTTACCTTGTTCGAGTTTGTGTGGCGGTGGGTTTAAACCCCATGGATTTGTCGGCCAAAAGGTCGGAAATCATGGTTACCAAAAAAAAAAAGTAATCGGAATTGGTATGAATAAGCAACTTTGAAATAGTTTGTCTAAAAACATTCTCAATTAGTTAACATCTGTCCAAACAACTAAAATAAACTGATTATTTGCCGTTTTCAAAATGATACTAAGAGCAATCCTAAACACCACTAATGAATTTTTTAGCAGGTTCAATTTGATTTCATAAAGAATAAACAAAGTTTGTGATTCTTATGTTGTGGGTGGTAGACTGATAGGGACTTACGAGTAACCGTTGATAACTTCATTGTGTAATATATTTAGTTCATTTTATGATAATGTAGCATGTCTGGTGTATTTAGTGAATTGGTGCTGTTGGGCACTTGGGCTACAATTTACAAGATAGAACCCCTTTGGATGGTTATTATACACCCTTACTTAGGTCTTAATATAGACTAGAAAGTTGTAATCATTACCAATGATTTTTCATATCTGAATATTGAAATGTATTTAGCTCAGACATAAACACTTACATTAGCAGCAACTTGTGATTCTTTGTAATCCAAGAAAGATCACAAAGATATCCACGTTGATTAACTTTGCGTAAAAGGGATGGTATTTGTGCCAGTTCTATGATTTATAAGATTCCATAAAAGTAATTTGCAGAAAGATGTATCTTAAACCAGTGTGCTAATTTCAGTCACGTGCGCTTGTATGTCATTCCCATATTCACTGGTTGTTATTATTGCTAAATGTAGATGATATTCTTCCAACACAACACTATTCAGTCAGTAACAGCTCCAAATTCCCGCTTACCGGACTAGGTGTTTTGACCAGAGAATCAGGAAAAAGAAAGCAAAATATCTCATATGTCTCAAACGTGCCAGAATCCGTAATCACAAGCTGCAGCAAACAACCGCTTCCAAAGTTAACCGTCAGTCCTCTTAGAAAGTTTCAGCTGATTGGTTCCGACTCTGATTCTGATATTCCTTCAATCAGTAAAGTTGCTACTAACAAGACCAGCAGTAAGTCGGAATCTTATTTGAACAAGGAGCATTCTATAGGTTTAAATCAGCAGAGAAAAGTAAATGAGTCACTCAATACTTTCACCAGAAAAGATTTATGGGAAGATTTTGAACACGAGAAGAGTTTCCATATCCCGACACCAGCACTGGATGAGGTCTGCGAGGAATGTTGTGGACAATGTAGTAGATTTGGGTGACCCTCGCCCACCAGCTCATAAGTATTTTTTCCATAATGATTTGAGGATCCAAGAGCTTGTTCGAAACCGTTTGTGCAACTTTTTCCCGTTAAATGCAGAAAACAGAGGTTCTGAGCTTCCCAGTACATCGAATATCGATTACAAGTTAATTCTGCCATATTATCGATAGTTTTTTACGGTGTTATTTGCATAAAAGATTAGCTATTTTTTCATAAAATCGTTTATCATGATTCATGTTTTTTGTGTTGCATTTCTTGTGTTTCTAGGGGTCAATTTAGCAGTGGCGACAAAACAAAACATGCTGCTAAGCTTAAAACGAATAAAGCTGAGACAAGCTCATCAAGGAAAAATTCAAGAAAATCAAAGACTCAAGAAACGTCACAAGGGTTCATGAATCCTAAAGTCAATACTGCGAAAGGGATCACAAAAGATGCTGGCAAAAGAAGGGTTCAAGCAGATGGTCATGGGACGGGGCATTGGGAACTGTTAGAACCAAATACGGGTCGGGTTTTGGTTTGGATTGGCATGTCAAAACACCTTGACCCTAGCATGACATGTTTATGTAGTTAGGTCAGCTATTTCAATCCTAAATTGTTTACATATAACCCAAACACCGTCTGTTTAACCCGTTTTTCTAAACTGGTCGACTGGTTCAACCCATTTAAGTAATTTAACCCGTTTAACCCACTACAAACATAATTTATCTAGATTTAAAAAAAAAAATAAAAAAAAAAAAAAAAAAAAAAAAAAAAACCCAAGTGGGTTCGCCGGTCAACCTGTTTAACACGCACGGCCTGAAAACTGGTTAGACCAGACCCGAACCAGTTTATTTCTGTGTTGGTTTTGGGTCGTGTTTCGTGTTAGGAATTGCCACCCCTACTTCTTGATTGCATGTCTTTATTTGTTGTATGATGTGAATAGAATTTTCTTTTACTTTCAGGTTTATGTAAGTAAAAATGGGCAAGAAATGACTGGCAAAGCTGCTTACATTCACTATAAAAAGGTACTTCTGCTCAATTGTATCTCCCAACTTTTTTACCTTGTTTTGCTTTATAAAAAGGTACTTTCTGATTAGGATGTTCAAAGGCAGTTCGCTAATGAAAAACAGAGAATATAGCAGAAGCTTTCCAAAATTCAAGTTGTTGTCCAGACCCGATTTTAGTTTTAGAATTTGAAGCTTTTTAAGAACTCTTATAGTTATAATTGGATATCACTTTGGTAGATTGGAGTTTTAGCCCAAAATTTGTTAATTTTGAAGCTTGATTTATGCAAAATCAGCAGTGTATTTGATGATTAAACATAAAAGGCATCATTTGCTATTTTTGTAACAAAATGGATCTTGATTTCATCTGTTTATGACTTCGGATCAAAACCGGGTCAAGAAGATGACCCGTAAGAATATAGTTCATTACAAAGTTATCTATGTCAAAACTGTTACAGTTAAAGTTATAGTTGCAGGCTCTAAAGTTGTGTACAAAATATTTTTTAACCAGTGCACTTTCAGGGCTCCCCAGTTTTGTAAAATTATATTATAAAAAGGCCAGATTAGAACATGAATTTATGATGTCAATTGTAATATTTGGTTTTACTTGTTCAAAGATCAATCAATCAATCCACTAAGATTAGTCAAAATGTCTATATTTATAGAATTTTAAGAATATTCCTCATATATTAGAGACTTTATGACCAACTAGCTCAGAAATTTCCATGATATCTCTGTTAAAAAATTTATTGAAGCAATATTATGGTGTAGGGTAATGAAATTGAATGTTAAAAAATGGTCCCTATTTACAGATAAGAGGAAATTTCTTATTGCAAATTTGGGAAAATAATAAAATGTATGTTGAAGTCTAAGTAAAGAACGAGTGATTGATGTGAGTTTAGCTATATCTCTTAGATGAATCTTATCTTTCTTGACCAAATAATAGCCTTACGTTATCGAGTCTTTGTCTTCTCAATATACACTTGATCATCTTTTCCATGTTTCTTTGCTGTTAGTTCAGATAATTTTCTCCACTAACAGATCCTTAGATAATATCTACAACAGAATGGCGTCTAGTTCTTCTTCATCCGTTCAAAAGAGCTTCAAGTATGATGTTTTTTTGAGCTTTAGAGGTGGTGACACCCGTAACAATTTTGTTGGCCATCTTTATGAAGCTCTTCAGCGCAATTGCATTGAAACGTATAAGGATGATGAGAAAATCGAGCAAGGAAAACCAATCAAGGACCAGCTCTTCAAATCCATTGAGGACTCAAGGTTTTACATCATTGTTTTCTCCAAGACTTATGCATCTTCATCTTGGTGCCTAGATGAGCTTGTCAAGATTATAGAATGTAACAAGACAACCGAGCAGAATGTTTATCCTGTCTTTTTTGATGTGGAGCCCACTGAAGTCCGCTATCAAAGTGGGGCAGTAAAAGAAGCCTTTGCCGAACACGAAAAGAAGGAGGCTGCTGGAAAATGGAGAGACGCTATGAAAGAAGCATCTAATCTGGCTGGGTGGGAGTTGAAGGCCACAGCTAACGGGTAATTAGATTTCATTCAATTTTTATCATGATAACTACATTTATATAAATGTTAATTCTTTTATGTTATAAATCCTCACTGTTTATCTGCGCTTTGAGCAAGCTAATAATATAATCTTTAATTAATGATACAGGGATGAATCTAAACTGATCCAAATAATTGTTGATGTTATTTTCAACAAGAAATATTCCACTCTTTCGAACACTGATGGAAACTTAGTGGGTATGGAGACCCGAATCAGAGATGTTCTTTCATCTTTAGATGTTGGCACCGAAGATGTTCGCATGATCGGAATCAAGGGGATGGGAGGTGGGGGGAAGACAACTCTAGCCAGAGCTGTCTATGATCATATTTCTAACCATTTCGAAGGAAAAAGCTTTGTTGATAATGTAAGGGAAGTTTCACAGCCTTCTTTGTCCGGTTTAAAGAAGCTTCAAAAACGGATACTAAAAGATGTGTTAAATAAACAAGACATCACTTTTAGTAGTGTTCATGACGGGAAAAACATGTTGAAAGACATGATGAGTCGTAGAAAGACACTTGTTGTTTTAGATGATGTTGATCGTATAGAACAGTTTGAGGCGTTAGCAGGCGAGCTTGACTGGTTTAAATCGGGAAGCCGAATAATCATTACCACAAGAGATGAGCAAGTGTTGGCCCACCGGGTGAAGTTCGTTCATGACATCAATCTGTTATCGTCTACGGAAGCGATTTGCCTCTTCAGTAGGAATGCATTTCAAACAGAGATTCCAACTCGTGGGTACGAAAAGCTAACAGGACAAGTTGTACAATATGCTCATGGTCTTCCTTTAACAATCAAAGTTTTGGGTTCATTTCTTTGTGGTCAAAGTGAGAATTTTTGGATAGCGACCATTGAAAGACTAAAAACAATTCCATTTAAGGATACTATGGATAGATTGGAAATAAGCTTTGATGGTCTAGAGAAGGATTACAAAGAAATATTCTTAGATATTGCATGCATACTAAAAGGTTGGGAAAAAAAAGATGCAATTAGAGCGCTTGAAAGCCGTGGATTTAATGCTGAAGTTGGTTTAAGAGTTCTTGAGCAGAGATCGCTTATAACTATTTCTCGATATTGGTAGACCTTGGGGATGCATGATCATTTAGAAGAAATGGGTAGGAATATTGTGCGTCGGTCACACCCCGATGAACCTCAAAGACATAGCCGATTGTGGTTTAATGAGGAAATTGAAGATATATTGACTAATGACCTGGTAAGAATCAAGTTAGTATGATTTAATTAAACTGAGAGTTAACTACCTTTTTGGTCCAATAATTTTAAAAGCTTCTGAGTTTGGTCTAAAATGAAAAACTCATTCGGGTTTAGTCCACAATTTCTAACTTTGTTAGTTTAACTTATGTTTGACCATTTAATAAGTTACCGTCACTTTTCTTATAAAAAACACATAACAATTCCTCTTTGTGTAAACGTTTTCCCCAAAGTCACTTTCTTTCTCTAATAATTACTCAAAAATTCATTAATTCGAATTGAATTATCATTCAATACGCGCTATTTCATCTTCATTCACTCTCAATTTGATAATGTTTTCAGTGATTTTGGGCGTTTTGAAATTTAGGGTTCCGACTAAAATTTAGGGGTTTTATTTTTTCGATTTCAGGGTACCCAAGCAACTAAATGTCTATACTTCTGGATCTCAGGGGATTTGAGTGCTGAAATTGCAATGAAAGGTCTAGCAAAAATGAAGGATCTTAGATTTGTTTATATGAATCTCTTTAAGAGGAATATTGTTGAATATGATAAAGTTAGCGAATACCTTCCAAGTTCCTTACGATTTATGAGATGGAATTATTTTCCTTTTTCGAGTTTACCGAATACATTTCAAGGAAAATATCTTGTTGGACTTGACATGTATGGCAGCAATATTGTTCAACTTTGGGAAGATGGAGAAGGAAAGGTAAAATAATGGTTGATTTGTTGTTTTCATGATTCATTATGATCCTATATATCTATTGCTTTGTCATTGCACCAGTATTAACTGCTTTTTTTGTACTTATGTTAGGTTCTTCCTAAGCTAAGGTTCCTCACCTTCCGTAGTTCAAAATTACAGACCTTTGACCTTAGGTTGGCTCCAAATCTTGAGCAGTTTAATATTATAGCTTGTGGTTATTTTGTAGAGCTTCATATGCCTGCTCATCATCTAAAGCTCAAATATCTCGAGATCTCATTTTCAAAACTGACAACCCTTCACCTCGGGAACACTCCGAATCTTGAGACGCTAATACTTAATGGCTGTAGTAGTTTGGTGGAACTTCAAATGCCCGTTGTAAGTCTAAAGCTCAACCTCAGTCATTCAAAATTGAGGACCCTTGATCTTGGGCTGACTCCGAATCTCAAGTGGTTACATCTTTTATTATGTTACGATTTGGTAGAAATTAATGCTCCAGTTGGATGTCTGAAAAAGCTTATCTTCTTAGACTTAAGTGGTTGTAGAAGGTTCACGTCTTTTGTGTTTGACAAATGGTCTCAACAAGCTAAGGCTGGTTCTTTATCTGAGTTGCATCTGATTGCAAAACCCAGATATGTTTGCCCATTGTACTGCTACAATGATTCTCCAAAGTTTCAGTTTAAATGTTATTATAAAGAAGATCCAGCTTCATCGTTTGGAAATCTTGAAAGGCTTATTTCCGTAGGTCTGTCTGCTTGTACAAACCTTGAGAATTTTTCAAGAAGCATTTGTAGTTTACAAGGTTTAAGAAAGCTTAAACTTGAAGGCAGTATTCCAGAAGCACCCAAGGACCTTGACCAGTTAGAATATCTAGAGGAGCTAACTTTTTCATCTACAGAGATTAGAGATCTTCCAGATAGCATTTGTATGTTGAAACATCTCAAATCTCTCGAATTTAAATCATGTTTGCTTCTTGAGAAGTTACCTGATGATATTGGCCGGTTAGAATCTTTAGAGAAGCTAATCTTAACCGACTGTAAGCTTTTACAAGATATTCCAAACAACATTTGTAAGATGAAATGTATAAACGAGTTACATCTCCGCGGTTGCATTCGAGTTGTTGAATTGCCTGAGGATATTGGATGCTTAGAAGGTTTGAAAGAGTTAAACATAGAAGGTACAGGCATAGCCCGTCTTCCACTGAGTATTTATCATTTGAAAGGTCTGCGTATTATTGGGTCAAGAAGGCTTTTCGACTCATGTAATTTGGGACCAAAATTACGAAGAATCTCGGTAGACATCAACGAAATCTTCTGCTATATATAGCCATGAATAACACAGGCACAAAGCGCAGAGAACAATAAATAACTACAATTATTTTAACAGGTACTTTCTCTGTTTTTTGTTAACCTGTCGTACTTTAATGTGTATTTGATCCTAACAAGTTATCCATTTCCTGCAACTAGGAGTTTTTATGAACGTGAAGCAATCACCAATCAGCAATTCAGCAAATACAGTGATTTACGATTTAACCTACATGCTAACTAGTGTATGTGAGTAGACGGAACTCACCCCGTGTAAAGTCATCTGTAAATTTTCCAAATCGAATAGGCTTCCAGTAGTGTTTTATCATGTTTAATGAAGCTATTTTATATGATCAGTAGTTCCATTATAGAATAATGTTGGAAAAATCAAATTGGGACCGAAAGTTAAATACTGGAACAGGGGATTCTTTAATCAAATAAGATGACACTGCTATTTTTCCATGTCACAGCATTTAAAAAGGGTATAATCATTCACCTAAAGGTTCAAAATCGTTAGAAATTTTGCTAGCTGCTTCATATTACTTTGGTAGTGTTACCTTCGTGTTAGCCACAGTTTGGCTTAATTATGTTATTCTTTCATATAAACCCATGTAAACGTCACACGTCACTCTTGTCACATGCTCGTTCTCAGCGATACATATACGAATAAATCATAATCTCATGTTATATCCTGCTGTCAATATTGAAGACAAATATGACCTCTCATATAACATTTTTTTGCAGGAGTATAATTTTTAGCAAAATGCAGCCTAGACAGATTAGATGTAGTTGACCTTACTCCAATTCTTTCTTCTTTTACAAATATGAGTTGGGTGAAGTTGTATGTTTCATGTTTTCCAACATATATTTAAATTCTGTTCATCAAGACTTTAAGAATTTTAACATGCTTTTTTGGTCTTGCTATTTGTTTTACCATGCTCTACTCATATGCCATACTGAGCTCGATTTTTAATCTCGAACTTAATAGGTTTTGTCTCGGCTTAACCAATGTTTGACATCACACATGTTTGTAAATAAAAGTGCAAGGAGGCGGGGGACTACTGATTCAAGTCTCCTATATAAACAAGGTAGTTGTTCATGTTTGGCTTAATTATTCATGTTTGTAAATCAAGGTATAGTTATTAACTTTAGAAGTGTACTGAGTAAAGTTAACTAGTATTTATAAGCAGTTTAAATTTCTGAAGTTAGAAAAGTTAATTCATGGAGTTCAGGTAACACAGTTGACTTCTTCAGAAAGTCAACTGTGTTCAGGATGAAAAGACTGGATTTTACATGATGTTGGAGATAATCATGTTATAATCATCTTCAGTAATGTTTTTTAAGTGATTTATTATCATATACAAGTTTTGTCTTACAAAAAAATCTTCTACATTGGGACAAAATGGTGAGCCATTAAAATATTTGACTTTTGAGTCAAACTATTGACTTTCATCAAATTCACTGTGTTTTTCTATCCAAGTCAATAACAGAACAAATATGATAGTTTTTACTGGTATTGATAGAAGCTGCTTAAAATGTTCCAGGAATACGATGTTATCATCAGAGGCTAGGAACACGAGATGAACGTGAACTTATCAAATAAAATGACATCACTTTGGAATGTTAAATTCAGTTTGGTCTCAAAGGCATGGATGTGGTTGTCGGGCTTTGCTTGCCTAGCTACAATGATGTTGTGATATTCCATATATGTAAACGTGCACACCCTCATTTCTGTTTATGCACCGTATCTTATCCTCTTTTCCGTTTGGTTAGCCATTTCCTTGTTTTCTCGGCACTTTGCTGTTGATTTTTCAGGTTTTGTTTTCGTTTTATGTTTTGGTATTTTGATAAATCTATATATTTCTTGTTAAAGAAAAGGACATTACTTCTTTCAATGTAGTACCCCATGAAACTTGCCTTAATATTTAGCAGTAATCTAGCGGGGTGTATCGACGTTTATTACCGTCGGCTACTTCTTTTTTGAACAGATTTGATCCTTAAATAGGATTATTTGTTAATTCCATATAAATGACTTTTTAAGAAAGTCAAACTCTGTTCTTAGTGAAAATGGTGAGAGTTTGATTTAATGTTTGTGATGATCATGTTTTTTAAATTCATAGATAAAGTATAAAGGTATTGAAAACAGTGGGTTGATCTTATCAAAATTAAACCCATTTGACTTTTTGAGTCAAAGTATTGACTTTCATCTATTATAGTTGACCTGTATTAATGACGAGTTATCAATGATATTGAACATGTAGCTTACAATTTGGTTACCTATCATCTCAATTTTGTTAGAAAATTGGGTTCATGTTGTCTGTTTTTGGACTCGGATTTGATCGGGTCAAAACCGGGTCAACAAGATCACTAGTACTAAATTGCTAATATCTACAGTATGTTTTTACTGTTCTGTTTTTCACACTTTTAACCATAGAATTATTACAGTAGATGAACATTGCATATGCAGTCCTTCAACTTGTTTTTCAGACACAAGGATATTTAACACTGCTAATGCATAAAATTTGGACACATAAGCATTCTTACTAATGGTACGTGTCGATGCTTAAAAGAAAATATGAAAATTAGTTCAAAATTTTAGTTCATTAACCAACAGCGATCAAGCCTTCACACTATGCTTCCCAATGAGCAACACAAAGCTTCTCTAACCCCTTACAATTCTCAGCAACACTGATCAATCCAATATTCGTGCATCAACAATAAGTAAAGCATTTAAATCACGACATTCAGATAACGGCGAAACAGTCAGATTAACTTGTTCCAAATGAACCTCAGCTAAACAGTTATCATCTCGAATTATCTCCAACGCCCTGTCCCACTTTCCACAACAGCAAATGAACTTCAAACTTTTCAAATTCGCTAATCAACGGTATGAATAGTCGTTCATTAGAAAAACTCCTCCTAAGTTTAATAACCTTAAGTGACTCCGCCTTGACGTCAGGATAGTTAAATAACCTCGTTCTTAACAGACAAAACCTCAAGGTGACTAGAGTTGTCTAACAGCTCCAACATACCTAGAAGCGGGTCAAAATGATGACCCGGATAAAAAAGCAGATACTTTGTTTTAATTTTTCTTTTTTCACACTTTAGCCACAAGGTATTTAATAAAATGATGATCCCTCACAGATGCAACTAATAAACCTTATACATGACCCTCGAAATGCAACCTTGGACCTTCTCGTGTGTTGTGAACTCCCTGGATAGGATCGTAACCCTTTCGTGAACAACCACCTGAAGAAGCTCTTAACCCTTGAACCCTCAGTGACTGATCTCTTTTGTAAATGATGATCTGGGTTCACACTCACACCCTTTTACTGTGGGTTTTTTGTTAAATGATAGTATCAAATAACCAAAACCAGCTTAAATTTTCTAACAGTTATTTGACAAAAGCAGCTTCAATTTTTAGTTTGTATCGAAGTCTCATTTTACTTATTAAAAACGATGGGAATTTGCATATGCATATGCATATGAAACAATATTCTTGACAACCTGTTAAATTCTGGGGTATTAATCTGTGGCAAACATATCATTCTATCAATTGCTAATGGCTTTCTAGTTATGGTCAGTGCAGACTTATTACAGGGGTTAATCATGGACAAAGCATAAATGGTTTAAAGTTCCAAGAAGTTCATTTCTACTGAAGCCTTTCTCATTTCTGCTGATGAGTCATTTACAGCCGTTAGAGGGGTCTTAGTGTATCTTAATATCCTATTTAATAAGTCCCTTAATCTAGGGTTAGATACACTTGTGTGTGCAGTCATTGTCTCACACTTTTCTCTTCTTTCTGATCATTTCAATGATCTTGTCTCTTCTCTGTATTTGTATGGTTATTGTCTCATTGACATTAATCTGACCTTGTAACACTTTGGATACTATTGTTGATACAATCTAAGCCGACTATTGAGGCTTAGGTTTAAATAAAAGTTCTACTGTTTATTTATTGTTGCTGATACTTTCGTACATGGTATCAGAGCCTCAGGCTCATTATCACTATTGATTCACCATCCAAGGGTTTCTTCATAGAAACTTGGGGACATCTCTTCAGCAACAAGTTGGTGGTTTGGGGTTATTACTATTGGCATAATCACTAGTTATTTCTTATTGTGATTTGTTCTTTCCGCTTTATATTGCTCTGTAAGTCTAAGTCTAATCTCCTCTTCAAACAAACAGTACTTAAGTCTTTGTGGGTGCAAACGCGTAGACTAACATCTTGATCTGCCACCTTTGAGTGGTACGAATACCTGCTCTGGTTTACCCTAGTCCACAGGCTTGGTGCTTGTTGTTCCTTAATTACAAAGTCTTATTTATTTGTCTATCTGCTCTTGCTATTATATCTGTTTGTGTTTTATATGTCTTACTGGTTGCATTATGGCTGTTGGTGATGATAATATTGGTGGTGGTGGTGGTTCTTCCACTGAGAAAAGCTTATCCTTTGGTGATGCTTTGTATTTACACCCCAATAATACCAATGGTACTCCCATTATTTCTACAAACTCACTGGAACTTGAAAATTATAAAATATGGAATATGGAACTTACACAGGCGCCACACAAATCATTTCAACAAAAACAAAAACCCGCAAAACAAATATTTTCAAAACCCCTAAAATTCAAAAAACTTACAAAACACAAAATCAATTAATCAAACCCTAAACACTTTCAATTCACATTACTAATAATCAATCAATTAGGTTTTGACTTCGATTTTGACGATACACCCGAACCCCAAACCACATCGAATCGTGATTCGGTAGATGTTCGGGTAATGATAATGATGAGGAGTTTGTGATTGACACGCTTACTATTATGTCAAGATTGAAGCGGTTAAGGCGCGGGTGTTCGGGTTTGGCTACGGTGGATTTGGGTTCGGTTGTTGTTGTTGATGATGATGATATCGAGGACTTTTCGTCACCCGAGGATAATAATGCTAAAGGTAAAAGTGATTCTTTATTAGAACTGCTTGGTTACTTATCTGATTAATGTGTTTTGATGGTGTTTGGGTCTGCTTATTTGATTTTGTTAGTGAAGTAGCAAATTACAACTTACAAGTTTTGATAAGCAAATTAGTAACATTTTTTCGTAGGTACCCTTTACTTGTGCCAGTTTATTAATTTTGGTTGTGTTTTTTGATATTTGATTTGATGATTAGATATGTTAACTCATGGAGTTCAGATAACACAGTTGACTTTTCAGAAAGTCAACTGTGCTCGTGATGAAAATGATTGGATTTTACATGATGTTGGAGATAATCATGTTATAACCATATTCAGTGAAGTTTTGTAAGTAATTATTTAAAATCATATACAAGTTTTGATTTGCATAAAAAATATCTTCTACATTGGGACAAAATGGTGAACCATTAAAATATTTGACTTTTGAGTCAAACTATTGACTTTCATCAAATTCACAGAATTTTTTCCTATCCAAGTCAATAACAGACGCTACCTAAAATGTTCCGGGAATAAGACTTTATCATCAGAGAATGGTTTGGTAAAATCCATGTTTGGACAGAGTTTGAAGCTGGGAACACGAGACGAACATGAACTTTATCAAATAACACGGCATTACAGCGGAATGTTCATATCAATTTGGTCTCAAAGGCATGGATACTGGTGCCGGGCTTTGCTTACCTATAATGAATTTGTGATATTCTCTATTTATGTAAATGTGCACGCTCTCATTTATGTTTTTGCTCCATACCATGCCGCCACACATTTCATTTCAACAAAAACAAAAACCCGCCAAACAAACAGTTCAAAAACCCCCAAAATTCAAAAAACTTACAAAACACAAATCAATTAATCAAACCCTAAACAGTTTCAATTCACAATTCTAATAATCAATCAATCATAATGGGTGATTTTGAAGCACCTTCATTCTCATTAGGTTTTGACTTCGATTTTGACGATACACCCGAACCCCAAACCGCACCGAATAATTCATCGAATCGTGATTCGGTAGCTGCTGATGTGAAGAGTGTTGTTGATGGTAATGATAATGATAAGGAGTTTGTGATTGAGACGCTTACTGTTTACGGCGCGGGTGTAGTGTCGAGGATAGTGGGTTGTCGGGTTCGGCTACGGTGGATTTGGGTTCGGTTGTTGTTGATGATGATGATATCGAGGTCTTTTCGTCGCCCGAGGATAATAATGCTAAAGGTAAAAGTGATTATTTATTATAACTGCTTATGGTTTTGTAAATGATTTGGTAATTAGGGTATATCCGAGACTCTTTAATAAGCTTGGTTACTTATCTCATTCACGTGTTTTGAGGGTGTTTGGGTCTGCTTATTTGATTTCGTGAGTGAAGTAGCAAATTACAACTTACAAGTTCTGATAAGCAAATTAGTAACAGTTTTTTGGAGCTACCCTTTAGTTGTGCCGGTGTTACTTTTGGTTGTGAGTTTGTTATCTGTTTATTGCAGTTTCATATAGTCAGTATGAATAATGATATCAGATAGTCAGTATGAATAATGAATAAGTATTATACCTTTTTGTGCGTAAAATAATCAGAATCAGATAGTCAGCATGAATAATGATATTAGATAGTCAGTATGAATAAGCAACTTTGAATTAGTTTGTCTATCTATACTACTTTATAATGCATTTAGGCCTTCTAAAATTAGTAGGCTTAAAAATTCAGACTTTTTTACTTGCTTATTATGGAAAGAGTTTTTCTAACCAAAAATTAAGATAAAGAGCTCCAGTCATGAGATGACATGTGTCACTTCTTAACAAACTCCAAACCTAACTCCTAACCACTAAAAATTAAGATAAAGATCACACTCAGTTAACATCCGTCCAAACACTAAAAATTTAACTAATTGTTTGTCATTTCAAAACGATACTAAGAGCAATCCTAAACGCCACTAATGCGTTTTTCAGTAGGTCAATTTGATTTCCTAAAGATATCGGGATGAGTTTGGCAGCCAATTAGATTATTTTGAACTCTAGTAGCAACGAAAAACTGGACTTGTTTTCTGTATGTTGTGGGTGGATGGACTTACGAGTAACCCTTGTCCCTTGATAACTTCATTGTGTCTAATGTGTAATATATTTAGTTAATCTTATGATAATGTAGCAAGTCTGGTGTATTTAGGCAATTGGGGCCATTGGGCACTCGGGCTACAACTTACAATCCCTTTGGACTGTCACTATACACCCTTACTTATGTCTTAAGATAAACAAGAAAGTTGTAGTCGTTACCAATGATTTTTCATATCTGAATATCGAAATGTATTTATGTATTTAGGCTTTAGCTCAGACATAAACGCTTAAATAAGCAGCAACTTGTGATTCTTTGTAATCCAAGAAAGATCACATAGATATCCACGAAGCAGCACCACCGAATCAGTTTGCTCCCGTTGATTAACTTAGCGTAAAAGAGATGGTATTTGTGCTAGTTTTATGATTTACTACGTATAAGATTCCATCAAGTGGCAGTCACACGTATTATAAACCAGTGTGCTAATTACTGTCACGTGCGCTTGTTTATCATTCCCATATTCACTGGTTGTTATTATTGCTAAATGCAGATGATATTCTTCCAACACAACACTATTCAGTCAGTAACAGCTCCAAATTTCCGCTTACCGGACTAGGTGTATGACCAGAGAATCAGGAAAAGGAAAGCAAAATATCTCATATGTCTCAAACGCTCCAGAATCCGTAATCACAAGCTACACCAAACAACCGCTTCCAAAGTTAACTGTCAGTCCTCTTAGAAAATTTCAGCTGATTGATTCCGAGTCTGATTTTGATCCAGTAAAGTTGCTACTAACAAGACCTGCAGTAAGTCAGAATCTAATTTAGATAGGGAAAAAAGTGTAGGTTTACATCAGCCGAGAAAATTAAGTGAATCACTCGTTACTTCAGCCAGCCAGAAAAGATTTATGGGAAGATTTTAGACACGAGAAGAGGTTCCAATATCCCGACACCTGCACTGGATGAGGTTTGTGAAGATTATTTTAGTTCCATGAAAGAAAAAAGTAAAGTTCAGAGTAATATTGGAAAACGTAACCGCAATAGTCATGTTATGGACAGTGTAGTAGATTTGGGTGAATGATTTTAGGGTCCAAGAGTTTGTGCGAACCCGTTTGTGCAACTTTTTCCCGTTAAATGCAGAAAGTAGAGGTTCTGAGCTTCCCAGTACATCGAATATCGATTACATGTAAGTTAATTCTGCAATATTATTGATAGTTTTTTAAGGTGTTATTTGCATAAAAGATTAGCTCTTTTTTCATAAAATCCTATATCATGATTCATGTTTTTTGTGTTGCATTTCTTGTGTTTCTAGGGGTCAATTTAGCAGTGGCGACAAAACTAAACAAGCTACTAGAACTAATAAAGCCGAGACAAGTTCATTAAGGAATAATTCAAGAAAATCCAAGGCTCATGAAACGTCACAAGGTTCTATGAATCCTAAAGTCAATACTGCGAAAGGAATCGCAAAAGATGCTGGCAAAAGAAGGGCTCAAGCGGATGGTCAAGGGACGGGGCATTGGTTCACAAATGGCGATGGGAAGAGGGTAAGTTGGAAAGTCCGTGTTTTGTTATTGTAGTCATTTCAAATCGAGAAACTGTTAGAACCAAATATGGGTCGGGTGTGGGTTTGGATTGGCATATCAGAACACCTTAACTAGAGAACGAATGTTTAAGCAGTTACGTCAACTATGTCAATCCTAACCCGTTCACACATAATCTGAACATCACCTATTCAACCCATTTTTCTTAACTGGTGGGTGAGTCAACTTGTTTAACCCATTTAACTTATTTAACCCATTTAACCCGTTACAAACATAATTTATCTAAAACTTTAAAAAGCTCAAACAGGTTGGCGGGTCAACCTGTTTAACACACACAGCCCAAAAAGTGTTTAGACCAGATCCTAACCTGTTTATTTCCATGTTGGGGTCATGTTTCGTGTAAGGAATTTCCACCGTTTGATGGCATCTTTTTATGTGTTGTATTATATAAATATATTTTTTTTTTCTTGTACTTTCAGGTTTATGTTGCTATAAACGGGCAAGAGATGATTGGCAAAGCTGCTTACATTCACTATAAAAAGGTGCTAACTTTCTCACCTTGTTTTGGTTCATTATAATAAACTTTATGTTTACTTATCTTTTGTGTGTAAAAATGATATGAGCTAAATAAAGACGCTTTTGTCCTTTAGCAAGTCTGATTTCTATTATCATTAAAACATTTGCTGTTTTGACAGGAGAGTGGAGGAGGATTTAAAAATAAAAAGGCTAAGAAAACTTCCACCAAGAAGAAATGAGTGTTGACCACTTGTCTTGAAATGTGAGATTGGTATATAATCATGTTGAGACATTAAGAGTATGATTTGGATTGTTCAAAGGCTATCAATCTACAAATGGAAACTTTCAGAAGTGTTGGTGAAGTTTCTGAGGCTGCTTGGTACCGGAAAACAGAGAATGTAAAGTGGAAGCTTTTTAAAATTTAAGTTGTAGTCCAGACCTTTTCTCTTACTAATAAACATATTTTAGATCTGGGTTTAGTGTCTCTAAAAGATAGTTTGAAGCTTTCTAAGAACTCTTACTGTTACAAATTGATATCACTCTGACAGAATAAAGTGTGAGTCTAAAGTTTGTTAATTTGAAGCTCGAGTTATGCAAAATCAGGAGTGTATTTGATGATTAAATATAAAAGGTAACATTTCATCTGTTTAAAAATTCAGATCAAACTGGGTCAAGAAGATGACCCGTGAAAAAATAGTTCACTGCAATGTTAGTTTTCTCCAAATTGTTAGAAGTTATACTTGCATGCTCTCAACTTGTAGAAAATATTTTTAACCATTTTTGAGGGTTCGTCATTTTAGTAAATATATAACATGGCGTTAAGCATCTTTAGCGGTACGAAAAGTAAAAAATGTAAGATTAGAAAAAGACTTTATGTTGCCAGTGTAATATTTGATTTTATACGTTCAAAGATCCATCAATTTCACTAAGATTAGTTAACATGTCTTTTTTTTTTTTTTAGTTCATATTGGTTTGGGAAAGTAATAAAATGGTATGTTGAAGTCAAAGTAAAAAACGAGTGATAGACGTGAGTTCTATATCCCTTAAATGAATCTTATCTTTCTTGACCAAATAACAGCCTTATGTTATTGAGTCTTTGTCTTCTCAATATACACTTGATAATCTTACCCATGTTTCTTTACAAATAGTTAAGATAATTCTCTCAAAAACAGACCGATCCTTAGATAACAACTAGAATGGCGTCTACTTCATCTTCATCCATTCAAAAGAGCTTCAAGTATGATGTTTTTTTGAGCTTTAGAGGTGGTGACACCCGTAACAATTTTGTTGGCCATCTTTATGAAGCTCTTCAGCGCAATTCCATTGAAACTTATAAGGACGATAAGAAAATCGAGCAAGGAAAACCGATCAAGGACCAACTCATCAAATCCATTGAGGACTCAAGGTTTTACATCATTGTTTTCTCCAAGACTTATGCATCTTCATCTTGGTGCCTAGATGAGCTTGTCAAGATTATGGAATGTAAGAAGATGACCGAGCAGAACGTTTATCCTGTATTTTTTGATGTGGAGCCCACAGAAGTCCGCTATCAAAGTGGGGCAGTAAAAGAAGCCTTTGCCGAACATGAAAAGAAGGAGGCTGCTGGAAAATGGAGAGAGGCTATGAAAGAAGCATCAAATCTGGCTGGGTGGGAGTTGAAGGCCACAGCTAATGGGTAATTCAATTTTCTTCATCATATCTCTGTAATATTTTTGCCTAACCTGTATTTATATATGTTAATCCCAATTGTTTATGTGCAGTTTGAGCAAGCTAATAATATAATCTTTATTTAATGATACAGGGATGAATCTAAACTGATCCAAATAATTGTTGATGTTATTTTCAAAAAGAAATATTCCACTCTTTCGAACACTGATGAAAACTTAGTGGGTATGGAGACCCGGATCAGAAATGTTCTTTCATCTTTAGATATTGGCACCGAAGATGTTCGCATGATCGGAATCAAGGGGATGGGAGGTGGTGGGAAGACAACTCTAGCCAGAGCTGTCTATGATCATATTTCTAATCATTTCGAAGGAAAAAGCTTTGTTGAAAATGTAAGGGAAGTTTCACAGCCTTCTTTGTCCAGTTTAAAGAAGCTTCAAAAACGGATACTAAAAGATGTGTTAAATAAACAAGACATCACTTTTAGTAGTGTTCATGACGGGAAAAACATGTTGAAAGCCACGATGCATTGTAGAAAGACACTTGTTGTTTTAGATGATGTTGATCGTATAGAACAGCTTGAGGCATTAGCAGGCAAGCCTGACTGGTTTAAAGCGGGAAGTAGAATCATCATTACCACAAGAGATGAGCAAGTGTTGTTAGCCCACCGGGTGAACTTCGTTCATGACGTCAATCTGTTATCATCTATGGAAGCGATTTGCCTCTTCAGTAGGTATGCATTTAAAAGAGACATTCCAACTCAAGGGTACGCAGAGCTATCAGGACAAGTTGTAAAATATGCTCATGGTCTTCCCTTAACGATCAAAGTTATGGGTTCATTTCTTTGTGGTCAAAGTGAGAATTTTTGGATAGCGACCATTGAAAGACTAAAAACAATTCCATTTAAGGATACTATGGATAGATTGGAAATAAGTTTTGATGGTCTAGAGAAGGAATACAAAGAAATATTCTTAGATGTTGCATGCATACTAAAAGGTTGGGACAAAGAAGATGCAATTAGAGTGCTTGAAAGCCGTGGATTTCATACTGAAGTTGGTTTAAGAGTTCTTGAGCATAAATCTCTTATAACTTATAATGAAGATGAGAAATTGTGGATGCATGATCATTTAGAAGAAATGGGTAGGAATATTGTTCGTCGGTCACACCCCGATGAACCTCAAAGACATAGCCGATTGTGGGTTAACGAGGAAATTGAAGATATATTGACTAATGACCTGGTAATATTTAAGTTAGTATGATTTAATTAAACTACATTTTTGGTCTGTGTATATTTTAGTTTTTGGTCCAATAATTTCAAAAGCTTCTGAGTTTGGTCTAAAATGAAAGACTCATTCGGGTTTAGTCCACAATTTCTAACTCTGTTAGTTTAACTTATGTTTGACCATTTAATAAGTTACCGTCACTTTTATTATAAAAACACATAACAATTCCTCTTTGTGTAAACGTTTTCCCCAAAGTCACTTTCTCTCTCTAATAATCAGTCAAAAATTCTTTAATTCGAATCAAATTACCATTCAATTCATTTTATATCATCTTCATTCACTCTCAATTTGATCATATCTTCAGTGATTTTGGGCGTTTGGAAATTTAGGGTTCCGACAAAAATTAACGGTTTTTATTTTTTTCGATTTCAGGGTACCCAAGCAACTAAATGTCTATACTTCCGGTCACCTGGTTTCAGTGCTGAAATTGTAATGAAAGGTCTAGCAAAAATGAAGGATCTTAGATTTGTTTATATGCATCTCGATGAGGATTATTATGAGAGCAATATTGTTGAATTTGATAAAGTTAGCGAATACCTTCCAAGTTCCTTACGATATATCTATTGGTTTGGTTTTCCTTTTTCGAGTTTACCGAATACATTTCAAGGAAAATATCTTGTTGAACTTTACATGTTTAGGAGCAATATAGTTCAACTTTGGGAAGATGGAGAAGAAAAGGTACAATAATGGTTAATTTGTTGTTTTTCATGATTCATTATGATCCTATATATCTATTGGTTTGTCATTTCACCAATATTAATTATTTTTTTTACTTATGTTAGGTTCTTCATAAGCTAAGGTTCCTCACCTTCGATTGTTCACAATTACAGACCTTTGACCTTAGGGTGGCTCCAAATCTTGAGCATTTGACTATTGACGATTGTTGGGATTTCGTAGAGCTTCATATACCTGCTGATCGTCATTCAAAGCTCAAATATCTCAACCTCACTGATTCAAAGTTGAAAAACCTTCACCTCGGGAGTACTCCGAATCTTGAGAAGCTAATACTCAAAAGCTGTAAAGATTTGGTAGAGCTTCAAATGCCTACCGAATGTTCAAAGCTCGAATGTCTTGACCTCACTTGTTCAAAGTTGAAAAACCTTCACCTCGGGAGTACTCCGAATCTTGAGAAGCTAATACTCAAAAGCTGTAATGATTTGGTAGAGCTTCAAATGCCTACCGAATGTTTAAAGCTCGAATGTCTTGACCTCACTGATTCAAAGTTGAAAAACCTTCACCTCGGGAATACTCCGAATCTTGAGATGCTAATACTCAAAGGCTGTAAAGATTTGGTAGAGCTTCAAATGCCTACCGAATGTTCAAAGCTCGAATGTCTTGACCTCACTTGTTCAAAGTTGAAAAACCTTCACCTCGGGAGTACTCCGAATCTTGAGAAGCTAATACTCAAAAGCTGTAATGATTTGGTAGAGCTTCAAATGCCTACCGAATGTTCAAAGCTCGAATGTCTTGACCTCACTTGTTCAAAGTTGAAAAACCTTCACCTCGGGAGTACTCCGAATCTTGAGAAGCTAATACTCAAAAGCTGTAATGATTTGGTAGAGCTTCAAATGCCTACCGAATGTTCAAAGCTCGAATGTCTTGACCTCACTTATTCAAAGTTGAAAAACCTTCACCTCGGGAGTACTCCGAATCTTGAGAAGCTAATACTCAAAAGCTGTAATGATTTGGTAGAGCTTCAAATGCCTACCGAATGTTTAAAGCTCGAATGTCTTGACCTCACTGATTCAAAGTTGAAAAACCTTCACCTCGGGAATACTCCGAATCTTGAGATGCTAATACTCAAAGGCTGTAATGACCTGGTAGAGCTTAAAGTGCCTGATCTAAAGCTCCAACATTTCGAACTCAGTCATTCAAAGTTGAAGACCCTTCACCTCGGGAGTACTCCGAATCTTGAGAGACTAACACTCGAAGGCTGTAATGATTTGGTGGAACTTCAAATGCCTGCTGAAAGTCCAAAGCTCCAATATCTTTACCTCTATCATTCAAAGTTGAAGACCCTTCACCTCGGGAGTACTCCGAATCTTGAGAGACTAAGACTCAGAGGCTGTAATGATTTGGTGGAACTTCAAATGCCTGCTGAAAGTCCAAAGCTCCAATATCTCGACCTTAGTCATTCAAAGTTGAAGACCATTGACCTCAAGAGTTCTCCAAATCTTGAGAAGCTAATACTCAAAGGCTGTAATGATTTGGCAGAACTTCAAATGCCTGCCGAAAGTCTATCGCTCACACTCCTCGACCTCAGTTATTCAAAGTTGACAAACCTTCACCTTGGGAATACTCTGAATCTTAAGACGCTAATACTCGAACGTTGTACTGAGTTGGTAGAACTTCAAATGCCTGCTGAAAGTGTTAAGCTCTTATCTCTCAACCTTAGTCATTCAAAGTTGAGGACCCTTGACCTTGGGCTGACTCCAACTCTTGAAAGGTTAGATCTTGAGGGTTGTTATAATTCAATAAAAATTGATGCTCCCTTCGGATATCTGAAAAAGCTTGTCATCTCTAGCTTATGTGATTGTGGGAGGTTTACATCTTTTGTGTTTGACAAAGAGCGTGATTTGTGTGAGGTTTCGTCTTTGTTTGAGCTACAACAGATTGCCGAGCCCAGAGATGCATGGAAGTTGCACCGTGACAATAATTTTGCGAATTTTAAGTTTTCATGTTATTACAAAGAAGACCCAACTTCCTCCTTTAGATATCTTGAAAGGCTTATTTCCATAGGTCTCTGTGCTTGCAGTAACGTTGAGAGTATATTTGGTAGTATTTGTAGTATACGATGTTTAAGAAAGCTTACACTTGAAGGCAGTATGGCAGAAGCACCCGGAGACCTTGACCTGTTAGAATATCTAGAGGAGCTAATGTTTTCATCTACAAAGATTAGAAATCTTCCAGACAGCATTTGTATGTTGATGCATCTGAAAGCTATCAAACTTAAATCTTGTTGGCATCTTGAAAAATTACCGGAGGATCTTGGCCGATTACAGTGTTTAGAGGAGCTAGACCTAACAGAGTGTATAGTTTTGCGAGATATTCCAAACAGCATCTGTCAGATGAAAAGTTTAAAAAACTTCCAACTACCCTATTGTTTTCTAGTTGAAAAAATTCCTGTGGACATTGGAAGTTTAAAACAGTTAAAAGAGCTAAATATAGAAGGTACGGGCATAAGTCATCTTCCACAGAGCATTTTTCAGCTGGAAGGTCTGCGTATCGTTGGGTTTACATGGCAGCTTCAGTCGTATGGTTTTACATCCATGATACAAACATCCACGAATGTCTCCTTCAGCTATATAGAGAAGTGAACAAAACCAAGAGTCTTCTTTTATCATGCTTCAGCCAATATTTTCAGAAGCCAGTTCACAAATTTATGACAGGTACTTTCTCTGATTTTTGTTCACTTTACTTTCAATTTTAAATTAATACATGCGTTACTATCCATCCTAATGTTTGATTAATTTCCTTCAGTGCGGAGTTTTGATGACTGGGAAGCAATGAACACACAAAGGTGATTAATTTAGGAACATCTGTATAGAAACTAATTTGGTTGTATAAATTCATATAAATGAGTTTTGTCCAATTACTTTTGACCAGAATACTTTTTATTCATTTGTCAACCAATGAGGTGGTTTTGTCTTGTTTGACTTATTATTTTTTGTTTATCTTCATGTACGAATAACAAGAAGGGTACCTGTGCGTTGTGGAGGCTCAGGTACCAACAAAATAACAATGACGAGTTGATTAACCGGAGAAAAACAAGAAGAAAATGATCCCGGTCGGCCGGTTCACCCGTTTTTACTGGTTCCGACCGGTCCTCTATGGTTGGTTTTAGGACGGTTTTTATTAGCTAGCCGAACCAGTGGTGACTCTGGTTCCCCGTCGAACCCGTTGGTCCGGACAAGTTTTCAAAACCGTATGTACCATCAACTTGTTTGCATATAAATTGTATGAAGTTTTGTGTGTTTTATTGGTTCGTGCAATATGCATAATAACATGTGTTTTTCATTTTAAGGATGTTTTAAAAATAACGTTAATTAAAAGAGTTGAAAAGTAAATAGATATGTTGGTAGATTGTGTTTAATTGGTTTATACTTTTGGCTTTTTGCTTACTAGATTTTGCACATCTTAACATGCGTTTTTGTTTGTTTTATCATGCCATCATCACGCAGGCCTTCAAATTAAAGTACAAGGAGGTGGGATTGATGACTCAAGTCTTCAATACAAGATATTTACAGTTAAATCAAGGTATAACTATTAATTTTAAAAGTGTGCTAAGTAGAGTAACTAGTTATATAAGCAGTTAGAAATTTTGAAGTTAGAAAAGTTAACTTATGGAGTTCAGATAACACAGTTGACTTCTTCAGAAAGTCAACTGTGTTCATGATTGGATTTTACATGATATTGGAGATAATCATGTTATAATAAAATTCAGTAAAGTTTTGTAAGTGATTTAATATCGTATAAAAGTTTTGTTTTACATAAAAATCTTCTACAATGGGACAAAATTATCAACCACTGAAATATTTGACTTTTGAGTCAAACTTTTTACTCTCTTCAACTTCACTCAGTTATTTTCATATCCATGTTAATGAAAGAACATATATTATAGTGTTTATAGTATTGATAGAAGCTACTAAACATGTTTCAGGAATAAGACGTTATCATCAGACAAAGTTCAAAGTCTTCTTTTGCGATAGATTTGAAGGATGAAGGATTATTTGTTATCAGTAGGATATCTGTATCAGCAAGAAGTTGTTGAAAGTAAGATTGTTTTTTGTTTTTTACAAGTAATGTAACATCGCAATCAAGTTTTGTTTGCATGAATATATTAAACATTTGGATGAAATCATTAAGCATTAAAATATATAACTTTTGAGTCGATTACTCATTTTATTGATCGACTTTCATCTAATATTAAGCAGATTCAGAAGTTAAAATGCTTATTTTTCAGTATATTCAAGGATTCTTGTCATCAGTAAGATAACTGTATAAGCATCAATGTAAAACGGCTGTTATTTTCGACATTGCATCGAGCAAAGTCCCCAACCTTGTACAAACCATTTATCAAAGAAATCGTCTTGATTGTACATCAAAGAAATCGTCTTGATTGTAATTTTTATAGTTTCGCCTAAAAGGAAATGTTATATATGATACTGAAAGAAGGATCCTTTAATTAAAAGCTTCAAAACTCGATTGAAAATTATCTTTAATTTTTAAGTACATTGGTAAATATTAAACAGGTTACAAGAAGAAACTAGTTAATTAATCTTAAATGCCCAAAACCAAAATCTAGAAAACAGTGGAAATATGCGTGTTCGAGGAAACACGATCAGATCATTAAGTGCCCCAAGCTCCTGTGCCAACATAACCTAGCCGACACTCGAATTCTACGTGCACTTTCGAGCATTAATCAAGATCAGATCATCAAGCACCAATTTTTGCACTCAAATTATTATGTTGCTGCTAAGTTTTCAAAACTGGAACTCGATCGCATACTATACTCAGCAACAAGCTTTGCAAACGAAGACGATTTATCTTCCAGCAACTTTGTTGGAGAATCATATTCCTCAATCAAACCTGTTTACAGAACAAAATTTTCTTAGATCAAGAATTTAACGGAAACATACACAAGAGCTGACATAGTTGCTTAACGTACCTTGTTCTAGAACCAGAACCATGTCACTATCAAGCACAGATGTAATCCGGTGTGCAATCATTATAACAGTAGAGTCATTAAAGTGTCGGTTGAGTGTTTGTTGAATCATTCCATCAGTTGCAGTATCGACTGATGCAGTAGCTTCGTCAAGTACCAAGACTTTGCTTTTTTTGAGTAGCACCCGCCCTAGACACACAAGCTGCCTTTGACCCATGCTCCAGTTTTCCCCATTCTCGGTAACTATTTGGGTAAAAAATGAAAACTAATAAGACACTGTAATATAAGATGAAAATGCTTAAATATAAAGACTATGAACAAGATCGACCTGGTGAGTCGAGTTTCCCTTCCTTGCTCCTCACTTCATCTCCAAGTTGACACTTATCAAGTGCCTAAAGTAGTAACAATTATTGTTAGATTATGGGAGCGTTATATCTGCTTAATGCGTGTTTAATATAGAAGATAAGAAGTTTAATTTGAACGGGTTTGGGATATTTGATTGTTTAAAAGTTAAAGAAAAACATATTGAAGTTGCTTATTTTAAAAAGCATTAACCAAACAAGCAATTATATTAAGCAAGTAAGCAACCCCAAACACCCCATATAGCACAATATGATGTTTGAAAGCATAGAAATCATTATTATGTAATTTAGCTACCTCCCAAATCTTATCGTCTGTATACTCTTCAAGGGGATCTAAGTTGCTACGGATTGTTCCTTCAAACATGGTTGGATCTTGAGGAATTATGCTCAATCTTGAACGAAGATCATGAAGTCCGATTGTGGATATATTAACTCCATCTATCAGAATCTGTCCAGCTGCAGGCTCCACAAGGCGGAAGAGTGTCTGTATCAGAGTTGACTTCCCGCTACCAGTTCTTCCTACAATCCCGGTTTTCTTTCCACCACTGAAAGTGCACGTTAGACCTCGTAACACAAGTGGCATATGTGGTGCGTACCGAACCTTTTCAAAAGAACTCACCAGATTCAATAATAGTGTTTACTTGACTAGTACAGTATCATTGATTCATTATTGAAGAAAGTAGTATGATTTAAGTACCTGGAGATGACGTATATCAACTTCACCCTGTGACGGCCACTGATCATCGGGCCTATTTGATTCTATAACAAGTGGAGGTTCACTCGGAATAGAAGAATACTGAAATATTCTTTCCACCGAAATTATTTTGTTTTCAAGATTGGTTAAAGTCCACACAACCCATCCTTGTAAAGTGTTTAAAGTAAGTCCATATGTAACAGCCAAGCCCGCAATACTAGGATCAATAGTTCCCTCCGGGATAGATATCAAGAAAATTAGAAACACAACAAAAGTAAAAGACGACAGCATATCCAACCGTATGCCTAACCATTCCATAGCAGCAGCAGCATGAAACTTTGGTCTAGCAAAATCGTCATTTAGTTTCAGATTCGTGTCTTGAAATCTACTTTGTTGATCAAAGCTTCTAATGGTGGTAGATCCCGATATTGTTTCAGAAAAATTCTGTATCACAGGACCTTTACATACTCCAACTAAACGTGCCATTTCTCTTGCTGATGGCAAGTAATATTGTTGTAACCAAATGCACATTCCCGCAACAGGAATGAACACTATGATCACTTGCCAAGCACATTGAGACATAACTGCAATGATTCCAAGAAGCTGAATGATGGCAAATACGAATGATCCGACTTGGTAAGGAATTTGCATGTCGACTGCACTTTGATCTGTAGATGCCTATAAATTAAAAGATGCTAAGTCAAAACAACAGCTTAAAACAAATTAACATGGTCAAATCGACCTTATGATTACCTTGACCGATAATAAGGTGGTTACTTGAACTAGAAATCAAATCAAAGTTGGTTATGTTATTACGCATGCATAATATCTATAGAAAATATAAGGTTGGGACAAAAAGTGTTTCGACCATTTCAACCCGAATAAAAATGACCTGTTTTGACCCATTAGCCAATGTGTTTGACCTGCTCATTTTGCTACATCTAGATTCTAGAAAAATAAGTATGAATAAGAATAGAAGGTGGTTCCTTACTCTATTTAGTATTCGTCCACTTGGAGTAGAGTCAAAGAAAGACATGGGCGACCGGAAAATAGACAAGTGCATCTTGTGGAATAGAATGGTAGCCGCTTTATATGCAACAGTTGCAAGAAGCAAGCCTCTTGCAAGTATGCATACTGCACTTCCAGCTGCTAAAGCTACATAAACAATTATTAGTGTTGAGCCTTCGACAGGAGCTGGATCACTAGCTGATACTGGAGAAGCCCAAGCCATCCAATAATTGCTTCCAATTTGAAGTACTTGGAAGATTACTTGTGCCAATACTATGAGTGGTGCTAGTGCCCCTCCGTAAGCGGTTGTTATGTATTTCCAGTAGACTGAGAAACCTACTCTTCCTTTTTCTCTTTCTTCCTCTTGAACAAGTTGTGCTTTTGAACCCGAGATATCATCTGTTTTATCATTCTGAGTGTTGGTTGTCTTCTTTGTGGAACTATCTGATTGTGCTTGATCACCGGTTGTTCCTATGGAATCAATGGATGATAAAGCTTCTTTGTGTGCACCTACAAGTTCCATAAAGTCGCTTCCTGAATCTAGAATGTCATTGTATTTTCCTGCTTGTGTGATTCTTCCATCTCTCAAAACCTGATTATAATGTTGTTACATCAGTGAGATATGTGTTCATATGTACAAGATAAATAGACATGTATTTAGGACATAATTTTAGTATGAAATAATGGGATTAGAAATTTCAGTCCTTTATACATTTTCTTTTAATTTAGGATTTATAGGAAATTATGAAATACAATACATTTCTGTGCTGATATATATACAAACTAAATGAAAATCGAAGACTCACCAGAATAAGATCTGCAGCAGGTAAGAACTCGACTTGATGTGTGATGTAAATCACAGTCTTCGAGTCCAAAAATTGCAACATACATTCCTGTCATTCAAAGAAAAAAAAACAAAAAACAAATGAACATTCAAATAATGTGATAGAATCCTTAAATACACTAAAATGATTTTCAGAAAACGCTTACTTTGAAAAGATGACTTCCTGTATGAGCATCAACAGCACTAAACGGATCATCAAAAAGATAAATATCAGCATCTTGATAAAGAGCCCGAGCAATCTGTATCCTCTGCTTTTGACCACCACTCAAATTAATCCCACGCTCACCAATAACTGTTTGATCACCAAACGAAAGAACTTCAAGATCTTTTTTCAACGAGCATGCTTCCAAAACCTTCTCATACCTCTCTCGATCCATCTCCCAACCAAACAAGATATTATCTTCAATCTTCCCACTTTGTATCCATGGTGATTGAGCTACATATGCCTTTGTACCTTCTACTTTCACACTTCCTGACACCTTAGACACCTCACCTAATATACACGACAATAAACTTGACTTCCCTGACCCAACGGTCCCACAAACAGCAACACGCATACCATGATTCACTCTAATGTTTATATCTTTGAGTGTCGGGTTAGAAGACACACTACTATCCCACGCAAAATTCCCACTTATAATTTCAATAGCCGTTTCAGAACTACCATGTGGAGCCTTATTGATAGCATTAGAATCTATGTCGTCCAGGCGAAGGAATGTGGCAATGCGATCAAGTGAGACTTTTGTTTGGAAAAACACTGAAATCGAGTCTGGAAGATTGTAAATCGGCTCTTGAAGTATTTTAAAAGTTGCAAGTGCAGAAAGAACTTTCCCTGATTCGAGCGGGATACCAACAAACAAACATGTAGCAAAAGTGGCCACAGCCACAATAATTGGTGCACCCCAGAAAATAAATGAAGTCATGGACAGAGTGTACATATACTTCTTTAGTGCCCCTTCTTCTTCGTCACGAAGTTTGACGATTTTCGACAAAAACTTCATTTCCCAACCTTGAAGTTTTAAAATCCTCATGTTTCTTAAGATTTCGGATGTTGATTTCATCCGTTTATCTTTCGATTTCATCAAATTATCTTGAAGTTTTTCTTGTATGTTTCCTAGTGGATAATTAGCCAACAATACGAGAACTGTTGCGATAAATGAAGATATGACGGCTAGTCCTAAGGTTTTATATAAAAGTAGTAATGCGATACCTACTTGCACAAACACTAACCAAAAATCGTGCATATACCAAGCGTAGTCACCTATTCTTTCTGCATCAACAGCCATGAAGTTGATGATTTCACCACTCGAGTTCCCTTGCTTTGACTGACCAGAAACGGTCAAACCCTTTAGGTAAATCATGGCAACAATAGCTGAACGGGCTCTAATTCCAGCTTGTTGTAGCTTAAAGACTCTACTTTATTTAACAAAACAGGAAACACTTTCCTCACACTATCAATATCTGAGAGCTGAGGGATGTCCTCAAGATCTAATGGCTTTTTATTACCTTTTGCAATAACCGAATTCATCCAAGAAAATGTTAACAAGCTATAGTAACTTGCTTTTTCATAAGTTGATGAAATTTCACCCTTATTACTAATTTCACCCGAATTCAATAATGGCTCTTCCAGATTACCATCTCGACCTTCTTCCTCACTTTTATACGACAACCCCACGAAAAAAAGAAACAAGCCCATGAAACTTGACACTGAATCAGACACAAAGAACATCGTAATCGAACTACTTGTTTTCTTATAGTAAACATAGTCCACCACAAGTAAATAACAAGAAACAGTAAAGAAACACACCCACCAAAACCTTAAAACAAACGGATACTTCCTAGATTCTGTCGACGAATTCGAAACAATTGTAAGCAAATAAACACAAACAAATAACCAAACAAGTGTTCCTAGACCACCATGCAAGAGTGTCACAATCTTCTCATCATTCCAACCATTTCTATACCAATAAAAACTATTCCAAAAACATAAAGCAAGATTAAAAACTGAAAGAGTCACACAACAAAACAAAGCTTGTTTGTAATACAAACAACCAAAGCTTTGTTTCGAAACATTGTTCCGATCAATCCTTAATCTTTTAATAACCAATGAGACTAATATAAATATCAAAAAAAAGAACTGGATCAAAGAAACACACCCATGTAAGAAAACTGGATTTAGCAAAGGGTTTATTGTAGAATTTGGTCATTTTTTGTTTGATCAAATGAAATGAGCGATGAATGATGATGGCTTTTTTATGATGTTCTTGATGTCACCACTTCAGTTATCTATTTTTAGTTTATGAAGCACGAGTGGTGAATGAGGTTTTTGAGGTTTATGTGTTATGTTTTTATAGTGGTTGTTTGAGAAGGTCATTGGAAACTTCTTTCGTAATTATTTCGAAATAATAGCATCATATTTCAAACACTATCTATTATAAAAAATAGTTTTTTAGAGTCATAGTTTAAGTATAACTTAATGACCAAATGATTATAGTGATAACGATTAAAATTAGTTTACCGATTGGATAAAATATTTTGGGATAAATTTACTGAGTGGAGTAATACTGTAACTCTTTATAAAAAGGCCAAACATCTCTACATGGATACCAAGAAAAAACATTTCTGCCAGATATTTTTTAACTCTTTTTTCATCTTTATTTCTTAGTTTTTTAGCTTTATTTTCGGTTAAATGTATACTTTCTACGTTCCATATTAACTCTCAACACTTCTATTTTAGGTTATCCTAAATTAACTTTTACTACTAAATTTATAATTAAAAAATGAGTCTGTCCGATGGGTGTCCTCAAATATAACTTAAGGTGATTATAAAAGAAAATTTTGAGGTAAGTTTTATTAAAAATCAAATTTAATTATAGTAATTTAATTATACTATTTCACAGGCATTAAATCTTTGCTTGGTAGGGTTGATGGGTACCATTATGGTACACAGGGTTGAGGTGTCCCTGCCAATCTACATTTTTTTTTATCCAAGTTTAACTTTATTTTAACCATAATTTCTGAACTTTTGGTCGACTAATTCACGAGATTTGAACCCACCGCCACACATACTTAAACCATGTAAAGCTCTCCCTTTTCAGGAGGTTGGCATGACCGCTTAAGGTTTTTTGCACCTAGCATGAATTGAACTTGAAACCTCACACATTTTAGAATGATAGCCTTATTGCCACTAGGCCATCCTTAAATGGTTAATTTATAAGTTTAATTAGTGTCTATTAAATATAAGCTATAATATAAAATAAAAATTTGTGTTTAATAATGTATTTTAACCAACGCCCCTAGAGCATTTATTTGACAATCCCGTGAAAAATATCAGTTTACTACTAGTGAAATACTTTTAATCAAAATTGAAATTACAACATCCAAACAAATCAGCAAATGACTACAAGTAATGCATTTAAGAACAAATTAAAGTAGAACAAATCATCATTATGATATATATAACTCCACCACTTTATTACACATAGATATTTGTATTGTCTCAATATGTTAAAGTTGTTTTTATTTTGATCATTTATTATATTTCAGTAAAAAATATAAATATAAATAAAGACAAACATATATGTGGTGACTTGCAAAATTGTTTTAGTGTGCTAGAAGTATTAATAAAACAAAAGAAAATCACGTAGATACTTAGATGTCATTGTGTACATAGTTCATCTATTTTATAAACAACATGTTATATGCTTTTCAGTAAATATATAATTCACTCATTATATAATAAGTTGATATGCTTAATAGCTAGTGCATCAAAACACAATGTTCAAGTATACATTTTAACAAAGAAAGCTAACGTGGATATATTATAGTCATTTATTCTTTTAACTAAATAGCAAGGTTTGGATCAAATGGTTAACACCCTTACCTTTGAAGTTAGAAGTCAAGGTTCGATCTTTACTCCTTACTAGGCTAGAGATCCTTTAAGGTATGGGACTTTACTTTACATTTTTTTTAATTATTATTATTTATTTTAGCTAAAATATCTAACGTGGAGATAAGTCAAATTTGGGTTCTTGAAAAAGCTAAACATGTACCCGATAAGCATATATTAACAAAACCGTTTAAATTAAAATGAATCATTTGGATTCCTAGATTGTAGCCGCCACCACAAGGATAAACTGAACTGGGAAAAAGTTATTGGCAAGGATACGACGTACTCGTTATCGAAGTAGTGAGTGGTTTATGTGTAAGTTAGGATTAATTACATCTTAAATAACAATTGCAGCTACTTAGCTGAAAAAGTTAAGGGACTGGAAGTGGATAGAAGAAAAAATGTTTAAAGTTGCTAAGAAGAAAAAGGTAAGGGATAAAAACTGAAGATTAGCGTTGACCAGATCTGTTTTTCAGTTCGTTTATGATCTATCCCCAAACGTGTAACACCAGTTTGTTTCTCATTGCATAATTTTTACATACAAACACACTCTTTCAATGGCTTCTACTTCAGTTTCATCCAGTCAAAACAGCTTTAAATATGATGTCTTCTTAAGCTTTAGAGGCGAAGACACTCGAAAGAACTTTGTTGATCATCTGTATCATGCTCTAGAGAATAAAGGCATTTACACATACAAAGACGATGAGAAAATCAAGCAAGGGAATATGATCAGTGATGAGCTTATCCAAGCCATTGAAGACTCAAAATTTTAAGATTATGGAATGCCGGAAGGGTTTTGGGCATACTGCTTATCCCGTGTTCTACGATGTGGAGCCCACTGAAGTACGCAAACAAAGTGGGTCAGTTGGAGATGCATTTGCAAAACATAAAGCGGATGAAGCTGCTGGGAAATGGAGGAAGGCTTTGAAAGAAGCATCTGATTTGGCTGGCTGGGAGTTGAAAAGCATTGCTAATGGGTAAGTAAATTTCTTCATTATATTAGCGAACAACCTCTTAGAGCATATAGTTTTGTCATTCTTTAACACACTGTTGTCAAACTTACAATCCCGTGGTATGAAACCACAGATAAGTTTTCACCTATATAATTATATTAATCATATATAATACTTATATCACCATTTACTTCATGTATTATTGTATGTCAGTATTAAAGATCTAAAAGTTGTTCGGGAATTTTCACAAGCTAATTGAATCTTTATTTAACGTGTAGGCATGAAGCTAAGTTCATACAGGAAATCGTTAAAAAGATTTCAGTAGAGTTAAGTTTCATCAATTCGAACAGTGATGGAGATTTAATAGGCATGGAGACCCGTGTAAAAGAAGTAATTTCATCCTTAGAACCTGGTGTTGGCGATGTTCGCATGCTAGGGATATGGGGGATGGGAGGTGCGGGGAAGACAACTTTGGCAAGAGCTATATTTGATCAAATATCCTTTCAGTTCGAAGGTGAAAGCTTTATTGAAAACGTCAGGGAAGTTTCAAAAGCCTCTTCGGAGGGTCTAAAGAAGTTGCAGAAACAAGTACTTTCAGATGTTTTAAAGGATCAAAACATTGAAGTAAGTAGTGTTTTTGGTGGTAAAAGTATGATGCAAAAAAGGATGCGTGGTAGAAAGGTACTTGTTGTTCTTGATGACGTCGATCAGAAAGACCAGCTTGAGGCGTTAGCCGGTGACCTTGATTGGTTTAAGCCGGGAAGTAGAGTTATAATTACAACAAGAGAGAAGCAGGTGTTGGTAGCCCACCGAGTGAGCTTGATTCATAATGTGACTTTGTTATCTCAAGCGGAAGCGGGTTGCCTCTTTAGTAGGTATGCGTTTGGAAGAGAGATTCCAACTCGAAGGTACGAAGAGCTATCAGGACAAGTTGTACAATATGCTCATGGTCTTCCCTTAACGATCAAAGTTTTGGGTTCATTTCTTTGTGGTCAAAGTGAACCTTACTGGGTAGATGCTATAGAAAGACTAAAAACCATTCCATTAACGGCAACTATGGATAGATTGGAAATAAGCTTTAATGGTCTAGATAATGATCACAAAGAAATATTCTTAGATGTTGCATGCATACTAAAAGGTTGGCACAAAAAAAAGCAATTAGAGTGCTTGAAAGCCGTGGATTTCATGCTGAAGTTGGTTTAAGAGTTCTTGAGCAGAAATGTCTTATAACTTATAATGAATTAGGGTACTTGGTGATGCATGATCATTTAGAAGAAATGGGAAGGAATATTGTTCGTCGGTCACACCCCGACGAACCTCAAAGACATAGCCGATTGTGGATTAATGAGGAAATTGAAGATATATGGACTAATAACCTGGTAAGAAGTAAATCATAATCAAACCGAGAGTTAACTACAGTTTTGGTCCCTGTAGTTTGCTGATTATTTCATTTTTGGTCCAATAGTTACCTGCGGGGTTTTAATATATAACAATTCTCATTTTGCTATTTGTTTGTCTCTCTAAAAGTTTTCCCCAAATTCACTTTCTCTCTCTAATAATCAGTCAAAAATTCATTAATTCGAATAGAGTTATCATTCAATTCATTTTATATCATCTTCATTCACTCTCAATTTGATTATTTGATCAGTGTTCCTACTAAAATTAAGGGTTTTTATTTTTTCGATTTCAGGGTACCCAAGAAACAAAATGTCTATACATCCGGATCTCAGGGGATTTGAGTGCTCAAATCTTATTAAAAGGTCTAGCAAAAATGAAGGATCTTAGATTTATTCACATAGATTTCATGAAGGATTATTCTAAGAGCAATATTGTTGAATTTGATAAAGTTGGCGAATACCTTCCAAGTTCCTTACGATTTATGAGTTGGTGGGGTTTTCCTTTTTCGAGTTTACCGAATACATTTCAAGGAAAATATCTTGTTGAACTTTACATATGGCACAACAATATTGTTAAACTTTGGGAAGATGGAGAAGAAAAGGTAGAATAATGGTTAATTTGTTGTTTTTCATCATTCATTATGATCCTTTATATTTATTGGTTTGTCATTGCACCCATATTAATTGTTTTTTGTACTTATGTTAGGTTCTTCATAAGCTAAGGTTCCTCACCATCAAGGATTCAAAATTACAGACCTTTGACCTTAGGTTGGCTCCAAATCTTGAGCAGTTGACTATTTTCCATTGTTATAATTTTGTAGATCTTCATATACCTGCTGATCATCATTCAAAGCTCGAATATCTCACCCTCACTGATTCAAAGTTGACAAACCTTCACCTCGGGAAAACTCCGAATCTTGAGATGCTTATACTCGAAGGGTGTAAGGATTTGGTAGAACTTAAAATGCCCGTTGAAAATCTAAAGCTCGAATATCTCAACCTCCATCATTCAAAGCTGACAAACCTTCACCTCATAAATACTCCGAATCTTAAGAAGCTAGTACTTGGAGACTGTAATGATTTGGTGGAGCTTCAAATGCCTGCTGAAAGTCCAAAGCTCGAATATCTCGACCTCAAGAATTCAAAGTTGACAAACCTTCACCTCATGAATACTCCAAATCTTAAGAAGCTAGTACTCGGAGACTGTAATGATTTGGTGGAGCTTCAAATGCCTGCTGAAACTCCAAAGCTCGAATATCTCAACCTCAAGAATTCAAAGTTGACAAACCTTCACCTCTTGAATACTCCAAATCTTAAGACGCTAATACTCAAAGGCTGTAATGATTTGGTAGAACTTCAAATGCCTTCTGAAAGTCCAAAGCTCGAAATGGTCGACCTCAGTCATTTAAAGTTGAAAAACCTTCACCTCGGGAATACTCCGAATCTTGAGAGGCTAATAGGTTGTAATGACTTGGTAGAGCTTAAAATGCCTGATGATAGTCTAAAGCTCCAACATTTCCAACTCAGTCATTCAAAGTTAAAGAACCTTCACCTCGGGAGTACTCCAAATCTTGTGACGCTAATACTCGAAGGCTGTAATGACTTGGTAGAGCTTAAAATGCCTGATGATAGTCTAAAGCTCCAATATTTCAAGCTCAGTCATTCAAAGTTGAGGATCCTTGATCTTGGGCTCACTCCAAATCTCAAATGGTTAACTCTTGAAAATTGTTATAATTTGGTAAAAATTAATGCTCCCGTTGGATGTCTGAGAAATCTTGCCTTCTTAGACTTAAGTGACTGTGGGAGGTTTAAGTCTTTTTTGTTTGACAAATGGTTAACACCTGAGGCTGGTTCTTTATCTGAGTTACATCTGATTGCAGAACCCACAGATGTTTGCCCATTGCACTCTGACAATGATTATCCAAAGTTTCGGTTTAAATGTTATTATAAAGAAGATCCAGCTTCATCGTTTGGAAATCTTGAAAGGCTTATTTCTATAGGTCTGTGTGCTTGTACAAACCTTGAGAGTTTTTCAAGAAGCATTTGTAGTTTACAATGTATAAGAAAGCTTACACTTGACGGCAGTATTACAGAAGCACCCCGAGACCTTGACCAGCTAGAATGTCTAGAGGAGCTAACTTTTTCATCTACAGAGATTAAACATCTTCCTGATAGCATTTGTAAGATGAAACATCTCAAATATCTCGAACTTAAATCGTGTTTGCTTCTCAAGAAGCTACCTGATGATCTTGGCCGAATAGAATCTCTAGAGACGCTAACCATAACGGATTGTAACCATTTAAGATATATTCCAAACAACATGGGTACGATAAAATGTATTATATCACCAAAGGTCTACAAGCGCTATACTCATGGGAAATATAAGCAGCGGCCCATAAATGATGCAGTTGACAGACCCACAGGAGCCAATACATAAATAACAGGTACATTCTCCGTCTCCGTTTTTGTATTGATCGCCTTACATGACAACAACTATTGTGTCTGTTTTATAATGTTTTTACTTTCGATCCTGACATTTGTTCCATTCAAACGCTATTTTTTCTAACTTGATGTAATTGTTTATGTTTTTTTTTCTTTCACCAGGCATTGTTGATTGTTACTTAAATTAAGCAAAGGATCATTGTTGATTATTTTCAAGTGTTTTCGCTCAATCTGTTTTCGTCATTGATGATTTTCTCCGGTACACTCACAAAATGTTTGTAAATAAGTGTTTCAAATTATGATTTCTTTTATCTTTCAATATTACTATATTACTACTTTTAATTAAACTGTTAGATTACATTATAATCCTCATCTAGGACTTTGTACTAATTACTGTAAATCATAGTAGAATTTGAAGTTAGATAAGTTAATTCATGGAGTTCAATAAACACAGTTGACTTCTTTAGAAAGTCAAACTATTTTCTTGATGAAAATGAACAGAATTTTATACGATGCTGGAGATGATCATGTAAATAATAAACTTAAGAAAGTGTTATAAGTTATACATGATCATATACAAGTTTTGATTCACATAAATCAGCTCTACATTTGGATGAAATCATTAAACATAAAAGCATTTGACTTTTGAGTCAAACTACTGGCTTTCATCTAATTTCGCTGAGTTCCATATTAGTGTACCGAAAAAACATATTTCAGTGATAAGAAATTATCAGAGCATCAACTGCTTGTATTTTTGAAAGCCATTGAGTAGTCTATGCTGTATTTGTCATGGTTGGGCTACAAACTGTAGAATGTACAATTCGGACATTAGTTTGACATGGTAAAACTGAAGTAACCCAAAACATTGCTTATAATTAGAACCGCGTCAATATTGACCAGATACACGTACAGAACATTACAGCAAGCTTTGTGCTAAAAATTCAGCTTCTTTGTTACAGTACATGGAACTGGTTTCATGCAACAAAGTTGACTTGTTGAGAAAGTCAACTGATGAAAAAGATGTGATTTTGACATGAGTTTGGATGTCAAAATGAATTCATTAACAGATGATCTGACATTAACCAGTTTTTAAAGGGACTATTATGTTAAACACTCGTACCTCCAAACTCATTTACAGATGGATTTTTTAAACTTTAAAGCCCTGTTTCAATCTATATTGGGAAAACATGAAGGTCATATAATCGTTTATAAGCTAAAACTAATACTTTAATGCACTTGCTCATTATATTTCTAACGTGGAATAATTTGTTAATGCAGTTTTCTTTTTCCAGGCATTGTTGATAGTTTTCATTTGGTTAGACCCTGCATCCCTGTCACATTACCGCACCATTGTTTATTGTTGATTATTTTCAAGTGATTTTGGCTTTATACGTTTTGGTCATTGATGATTTTCTCCGGTATACTCCCAAAAGTATGATTGTCACTTTACCTTTCTGTATTAGTAATTTTTAATGTATACACTGTTAGATCAAGCTATAATCTTAACTTGGATCAATAAAGAATTTGAACTTCATATTGATTCATGGAGCTGAATAAACACAGTTGACTTGTTCAGAAAGTCAAACTGTGTTTTCGATAGAATGATGGGGCTATGATAAAAGGTTGAAGATGATCATGATAAAATAAACTTAAGTGTTATTAGTGATGTAATATCATATATAAGATTTTGATTCACATAAATAAGCTCTGCATGTGGATGAAATCATCAAGCATAAACTATTTGACTTTTGAGTCAAACTACTGGCTTTCATCAAATAAACTTAAGTGTTTTCATAGAATTGTATGGACGCACATATTTTGTAGTTTTGAAAGGCGTTGAGTAAGTCATATTGTGTCTTTGTCATGGTTGAGCTACAAACCGTAAATGTTAAGTTTCAGTTTATACTTTTTAATTGGTTTATACTAGAATTCAGTTAATGCAATGTTGGTGGTTGTTGATCAAACATGACCTCCAATTTGGTGTCAGTTAATATTTGGAATGACCCGGGAGAAGAATGAAGTTGATATCTTATTCGAAAGTTGTAGTTTTTCACTTTGGCAACAACGCTAAGTTTAGCTACAGCTTACACATGCACCCATTGTACTTCCATTATTAACGATTCAGATGTTAAACATCACTGATAGAAAATTCATTGCATATAAAGAAAATTCTTTGATAGTCTTGATTGTAGTTTTATTGAATTTGTTTGTTAATATGATTATTGCTTTGGTTTGATATAGTTTTTTAGAATTTAGGATTGCTTATCCAAACATGGTTATTTGAAGCAAGTTGTTTTAACTATGAGCAATTTATCAGTTTCAATAAGCAAATCAACAGTTTCTCCTTCAATTGTGCTAGTGTTTGATTAAGCAACTTTGAAACTGACTAGTTCGCTCTTACATGATCATACATCACAATCATTTACCCTCTGTCCAAACACACAAGAAAAGCAAACTTATCACATAGACCATTCATGGCATAGGTAACATGATTTTCATCAAGAACCTTTGATCCCAAATTTGTCAAACTATCTGCTAGGCTAATTATCTGCAAGTACTTGGTTATGGACGAGTCGACACAATCAAGGTTCCGTAAGTTGTTGTCAAGCTTTCATCATTTTACACATTTCTAGACTTCCAAATCAGAACTTTCCCACCCTCTTCCCAATCTATCTCCACCTAAACCTGTGTCTTACAATTCTGATTTGGTCCATTCCAGTGGCCCATCTACAGATGGCCCTTCCTCGGCTAAAACACCTCCTGCACTCAGGGTCAAACACCTACTTCATCCGCGGCTCACACTCACACACCCAAGGTCTAGACACCTCGTGGTATCCTAACTGGCATGGTGCAGTGTCGTAGATTTTGGTGACCCTCGCCTGCCAGCACATCAGTATTTCTTCCATTAGATTTGATTATTCAAGAGCTAGTTCGAACTCATTTGTGCAATTTTTTCCCATTGAATACAGAAGATAGAGGTTCTTATCAGCCCAGTACATTAAATATCGATTACATGTAAGTTAGTTCGGTCATATTATTGATAGCTTTTAAGGGGTTTTATGCAAATAGCTCTTCAATAATTCGTTTTGGTATTCCTTTCTATTTTTAGGGGTCAATTTAGCAGTGGTGACAAAACTAAACAAGCTACTAGAACTAATAAAGCTGAGACAAGCTCCTCAAGGAAAAATTCAAGAAAATCAAAGACTCAAGAAACATCACAAGGTTTCATGAATCCGAAAGCTGATACTGCGTAAGGGATCACAAACGATGCTGGCAAGAGAAGGGTTCAAGCTGATGGTCAAGGTTTCTGGGATTCGTTCACAAATGGCCATGGGAAGAGGGTAAGTTGGAAAGTTCTTGTTCTGTTATAGTACTCATTTCTAATCAAGAAACTGATATCTCTCTGAGTTTGAATTCTTGTTATAGTAGTCATTTTGAAATTAAGAAACTGCTAGAACCAAATTCAGGTCAGGTTTGGGTTTGGATTGGCATGTCAGAATGCCTTAACCCAAGCACGACATCTTTAAGTAGTTAGGTCAGTTATAATCCTAACCCGTCTACACATAACACAAACATCGCCTATTCAACCTGCTTTTCTAAACTTGTGGGTGGGTCGACTTTTTTAACCCGTTTAACCCATTATAAACATATTTATCTAAAATAAAAAAACTCAAACGGGTTACTGATTAGACCAGACCCTACCCGTTTTTTCCCATGTTGGTTTTGGGTCGTGTTTTGTGTTAGGAATTGTCACCCCCACTTTTTGATGGCATCTCTTTATGTGTTGTATGATATTAATAGAATTTTCTTGTACTTTTCAGGTTTATGTCGCTAAAAATGGGCAAGAGATGACTGGCAAAGCTGCTTACATTCACTATAAAAAGGTACTTCTACTCAATTATATATATCTCCCAACTTTCTCACCTTGTTTTGCTTTATAATTGATAAAGTTTGTTTTAAACTTTTTTTTTTCGTGTAAATATGATTTGAGATAAATTGTTTCTTTTGTCTTATAGCAATCTGTTTTCAACTTTCATTCATTTAAATCCGTTGTTTTGACAGGAGACCGGAGGAGGATCTAACAATAAAAAGGCGAAGAAAACTTTCACCAAGAAGAAATGAGTGTTGATTATGTGGCTTGTTTGTTAAATTTTTTTATTAAGTCATATTTAATTAAAAAATGACTTAATGCAGACAACTTCAATTTTATTACTTAATATTTTCAGTTATCTTTCTCTATTAAGTCACAAACAAACAGTTTTCATATGACTTAATTAATTCAGTTTTTTTCATATTAAATCAATTAAGTCGAAATCAAACACCCCCAAAAAATTTGAATGGGATTGCTCAAATACAGTTGACAGTAGTCGCTTCAGAAGTGTTGGTGAATTTTTTAATTCTGCTCGGTACCGGAAAATAAAGAACATAAAGTGGAAGCTTTTTGAACTTTAACTTGTAGTTTTTAGATCTAAATTTTAGTGTTTCTAAATGAGATTTTGAAGCTTTTAAGAACTCTTTGGATATCATATTGGTAGAGAAGTTAGTTTGAGCCTAAAGTAGGATTGTTTTAGGTTACGAATATATGTTTTACTTTATTGAATATATGTCTAATTAGAAGTTAGGGGTGTTTGTTTAAGCTTATAAGACATAAGCCGTGTTCGGCTTATATAACATAAGCCACAATTTTGTGGCCTATTTTAACACTTACGGGCTTATATAACATTGACATTGACAATGTTATATAAGCCTGTAAGTGACAAATAAGCCACAAAATTGTGGCTTATGTTAGATAATCCGAACTCATATAAGCTAATGATCCCATACATAAGCCGAAACAAACACCCCCTTAGACTAGTTAATTAATAGAGTACAGTCAATATTAGAAAGTCAACTGTGTTTTTGATGAAAATTATGGGAATTTGATATGATCATATGAAGATGGAAATGATCATGTACAAATGATTCTATATTCTACAAGTGTTGTTTGATCATACACAAGAGTGTATCGTTTTATGCTCTTTGGGTTGAAATCATAAAGAACAAAACCATTTGACTTTTTTTAGTCAAAGTATTGACTTTCATCAAATTTAATGATTTTTTATTCAAATGTAACGAACATAGAGTGTTTGTTACTGCTGGTATTGTCAAATAAAAAAAGAAAGTTGAAGGGCATGCTAAGACAATAATGTATAAATATTTTTTTTGAAGAATGGAGTTATGATTTCATTGCATGTTGATTTTAGTAAGAAAATGGAGCTTGATTTTATATGTTTATGGATTTGGATCTTTTACTTGGGTCAAAACCGGGTCAAGAAGATGACCCATGAAAAAAAAACCGAAGTTTTGCTTTTTCACAGATTGACCACACAAATTTTAAACAATTAAGTTTATTTCAAAGTCTGTTTTGCCAGTTATACTTAAAGCTCTTAAATTGTTAAAAAAACCTATTTAGCGACTGTGTACTCTCAAATATAAGTGTTAGTTTTGTAGCGAAATACGGGACAAGTCACAAATATACATTAGTTACATCAAGATAGAACTACTCTAAGTTGATTAACATGTTGGGAAGGTAGATAAATATGATATACTTGTATAAGTTATGTTTGCGGACGTTATATGAACGTATCTGGCATTAGTGTTTGCAATGGAAATGCGTGTGTGTATGTCGAAGTAAAATATATGATGTTGATTAAATGAAGAGCCTTGGAACAATATTGCCAACTTTTTCTTTATCATTGTTGACAAGCGAAGTACATTTTTACACAGGGGAAATTATGTTATATGCACAAGGAAAAATCTCTTATTGTGTGTTAACTAACTACAGTACTTCTCTTATTGTATGTATACTATTACTTTTGTGTAGTTGCCTTCATTTAAAAAAAGAATAAAAAGTTGAAGGGCTTGTCATGCCATTACCCTTAATTCGTCAACGTCGATTTTTATTCTCAAAAATCATAGGGAGACAAAAGGTCGATCAAGATTTCATGGAGTTATGGATCATCAAATTAACCAAAAGGTGCATGAAGACACAGTTGAGGGTAAATCATTGTTGTACGTTTGGTTGGTAGTTTAGTCTTGCTTAGTTTGTTTTGTAGAACCTATTTTTAGCTAAAACTTCGTTAATGCAAAATCACTGGTGTACGTATTTGATGATCTATACAAGGTTATGTTAGTGGGTTATTATTATTAGAGTAAAATTGCATTAAGCCTATTGTATTCTTATAAGTAGACCTATCCCGTTTAATAGTTCTTTATATTGTATGAACACTTTCATAATTATTCAAAAAACACACTTACAATAAGACGTGAGAGCAATAGAAAAAAATCTAATCTAAAGAACAAACCATAAGATCTCAACCATTCATTTTCTTTTCATCCAATGGATGAGATGAAAGGAAAAATTAACAAATGAAGGGTAGAACTGTAATTCTATAAAAACCCACTTTCCACCATTTTATTTAAAACAACATATCTTGCAAATAGTAAATCTTCAAGCTACAAAAAATAAACCAACGCGACGAGAAAAAAAATCATATTTCTATAGATATGCACTTTTATATACTTTCAACGAACTTTTTATTCAAAATTTATGCCGAGACAAATCACACGTGATCCGTAAAAAAAATCACATGTGATTTGTTATTTTTAAAAAATCACAAGTGATCCACCAAAAAATCACAAGTGGTCCAAAAAGAATCACATGTGATCCACCAAAGAATCACATGGGATTTTACAAGTCACATTCGATCTTTAAAGTAATAAATCACATGTGATCTTTAATTTCAAATCAACTTATTCTTTCATTTTATAAAACAAATTCCTGAAATCATGTGTGATTCTGTTATTTATTTTTTTTCCTATGTTATGAAAAAATGTAAATTACGTATGATTCGTTTTAATTTAAAAATGAGTAAATCACATGTGATTCACTTTCAAAAATAATTTAATGTAAAATCACATGTGATTTGTGGTAAAAAAAATACTGTTTATGTTGGGGAAAAACAATAATTAGCTTAAGTTAACAAATGTATACACAACTGTTTGCAACGAGTATTATTTTTTTAGATTTAGTCGGCTACATTTAACAAAAGTTTAAAAAGCTTTATATAAACAAAGAAAAGGCATCTCACTTCAATTAAAAGTATATAAAAGTTGCAAAACCATTATAGAAAGATCAAGTAGAAAGTTAGTACCTAGTACTAGACTTCAAAACCACATATACATTTACAACATAAAGTTTAATGCTCGATACATAAATCAAAAGGTAAAAAAAAATAAAAAGAAAGAGTCCCTTGAAAACTGTAACTTCAAAAGTAAAACGTGTGGACCAATCAGTAAAAGTGTAAAACCCAAAATCCCATATGTTTTGTATTATTTTATTCTATCTTTCTTCTTTAATGATTATCTTCTTCACTAATTCACAACCATAACATCACCGCTCACCAACAGCTTCATAACTTCACGTCTTTTATTTCAACTTCACACAAGGTGGCGCCTAACATAAAATTTAGGTAGGTCCCAAAATAAATTACCACGTGTGTTCTACCGGTTTTGCATCTCTAAGGTGGTTCCTGAGAACCACCTAGCAACAACCTGGGTGCTCTGAAAATTTGTATTATATTTTTTAGGGAAAGTAAGATTACAGAGAGAAGTGACTCCGACAGTGAGGTTGGCAAGCGAGCCCCGTTGTCAAAACCACCATTTACTCTTAGTGATGTAAAGAAAGCCATACCACCACACTTTTTCAGTCGATCCCTATTACGATCTTCATCCTACCTTTTAGTTGATCGATTAGTAATCTGATCGGAGGTTGTGGTGGTTTAGTGACGTGGCAGAGGCGGTTGGGTTTGTAGGAGGGTAGGTGAGCATTGTTGATGGGGTGGTATGTGTGTGTACAATGAAAATGAAATGGGTAAATGAGGAGACTATATTACAAAAGTACCCTTCAATAATTAATTATATTAAAATAAGGATTAATCTATACCTTTAGATTTAAAATAGATGAATGGTTGAGATCTTTTGATTTGTTCTTTAGATAATTTTTGTTCTGCATTGAACTTTTGTCAATATGGTATCACAACCATGTTCCTAAACCTATTTTTGTGCTAATCCCAACCCCCCCCCCCCCCCTTAAAAAAACAAAAAATGAAACTTTTATCACCTTAAATTGATCTTCTTGTTTCTTCTTCATCATGACTAATCCAATACCCACATCAATCTTGACCATTGCAGATAAATTGCTTACTGTAAACAACATAACCTCGCTTGTACATGTCAAACTAGATGTTGACAAACTCAACTATTATTTTTAGGCTTATTTTTTAAATAATATATGTGAATGTTTTGAGGTTCTTAAATATTAACCATCCAAAAATTGAATCCACCAGTAGGGCTGGCTATTGCTGCTCCTCCTTCTGTTCACTCGTTGAAAGCTGACTCAGTTGTGAAGTCATGGATCTTTTTTACTCTCTTTGATGCTCTTCAAGAACGCCTTCTTGTGACGAATCCCTAAATTGCTAAGGATGTTTGAGATCATATTGAGAATAATTTTCTTGAAGAGGGGGAATCGCAGATGCTACAACTTGGTGACCTAACCGTGGATGCATACTTTATAAAGATCGAATCCATCACCATCATATTGACTAGTCTTGGATCTCTCATTAGCAATGATAATGTTGTCACCTATGCTCTTATTGGGTTAAGTGATAAATAGGATCATGTTGTGGGCGTTTTTGCACATAGGGTTCCTTTCACGGATCTAAACACAGTGAGATATATGATTCCTACCGAAGATATGAGATTGAAGTCAATCCCAAGCCTCTACACCCGATGCTTCATCTTCATTTCCTACTATTCTATTGGCTAAAAGCAATAATTCGTCTAGACGAGGAAATGGTTGTCGTGACAATCGTACGTCTCAGCGCTCATATTAGCCTCGGGTTTGTCATAATTTTGCTAAAGGTATTTGTTGATTTGGTGCTACTTGAAAATTAGTGCATGATTCTTCCACTCATGCAAAGCATAATAATTATTCATCCATTTGGTCACTGCATAATGTCCCACTGTTACTCCTATTGGACCCACAGGGGTATCGGAAGGGTGTGGAATAGGTGCCGTCGCACAGGGCCTCCACTTATTAGGGGCCACATTTTTATTAGTTTTCCATATAAATACGTATAATATTAAACATATTATGTGTTATATAATTCAAGTTCTATATGTGGTTTGTGTTTAGTTTACAAGTATAACATGGCATTTTTGTTGTTATTGCACATGGCCACCTAACGAGACAGCCTTAGACCATCTATGCAGAAAGAATGGAGTTTGATATTACATAGTCGGATCTTAGTTGGGTCTAAATGGGTCAAAATAATGATGCATGACCAAATTTAGGGTTTACTTTTACCTATTTTGATTGTTACATATATTTGAAATTTAGGGTTGTGGAATTGGGAATTAGGGTTTTGGTGAGAATTGGGGGAAAAACATAATTGGTAAAGTGTTTATCAATGTTGTAAAAATCGGCCATGGCGGCCGATATGGCGGCGCCATGGCGGTGGTACACCGCCACGATATTTACCATATCGGTCTAATTTATCATTTTGGTCAAAATCGGAGCTTGGCGGTCAAAATCAGCCTAGACGGCGGACCGGTCAACGCCGATCAACTTCAGATCTAGGGTTTTGTTTTTTCAAATTGACGGTGGTATACTTCGATTTTATTGATTTTGTTTTAATTTGAGCTAGTTTTTATAATGAATATTGCTACTATTCATTTTTTAGATGAATTCCTTTATAATTTATGGTCTCCGCCATGGCGGCTATGGCGCTTGGCGGGGGTCAACCGCCACGATACCACCGAGCGATTTTTACAACCTTGGTGTTTATTGACCTTTGTTAGGTCAAAGTCTTTTAATAGGGTTTTAATAAAAAAATATTATTTATTAAGTTTTTTATTCACTCGTACAATAGTAACCGGTTGCAACCGGTCACCAGTTGCAAATATGGCAATATGGGTAATATTTGAACAAATTTAGGAGTTTCATAGGTGATAGTAGTACTTTACGAAGTTCCTTACTATTACCAAAAATTGAAGTTTTTTGAAAGTTCATGGTCAATTTATGGACTTAACCCATTTTTTTACCCATATGGATTTCCGTTATCTACTATGTGTGGTACGCCCCTACATGTAAATGCACACACACCATGTCACCATGCATGAGATTTGTAAGTTGCACTTGAACCCAACCGAATATTTCAATAAACTTAACCTAGTTTAGTTTTTGTTTTTAACCCACTAGTACTATAGAGTAAAACGTTACTACCCTTAATAAATTTGAGTTGGTTTAGTCTTAGATTTGAACCCGATCAACCATTAGTACTATATAAAACGCTACCACCCATAGTTACGAATTCTCGACAATAAGTTAAAAATGCTAAAAATGTCAGAGTTAAGTGAATCTCGTACAACCTAACCCGACTTTAATTTGGTTTGGGCGATTTCTTTTCGAATTTATAAATGAATCATTTCTAATACCGAAGATCTTTTGGCTCAACATTATATGAGTGAAACAATCTGAAAGTTGGGAGTCCAAGTTCGTGAGATATGTGATATAGTTCGTAAAAATTTGTGAGTTAAAAAGAAAATTGATGAAATCCAAACAACACGAAACCCATCAGGTGGGCCCAATGTAAGAGTTCTGCCAATTTGGTCAAAATTTTGCAAAATGTACCTTAATTTCTACCGAGTATTATATATGGTTGTCTTTCTTGGAATGTACATGCCGATTTATTTTGAGTTGTTTCAAAGAAACCACAAGAAGCCCACAAGGAGCTAGCAAATGAAACTGATATTAACATGCACATAAAATCATCTGAACATTTTAATATGATATCATACTTCTAAAAATCTTTATCATTCAATAATTCATTTTTATTGCCCCCGTGATCTACATGTTGAATCAATTTTTATAGCTATTTCAACATAACCACGACACGTTATTTGGCGTAAAACAATGACGATGAATGAAAATTTGGTAATATTTATTATTTCTGGACAATTTTAGGTTGTATATAAACAAACTTAAAATATCTTTTATATAACAAAGAAACTTCATTGAAAAAATAAGGTTGAGAATTGTAATCGGACTAATGGTAGTGAAACAATATGTATATGTGGCAAAATTGGACAATTCTACTGATTAATAAAAGTCAAAACTGAAACTCAATTGGTCAAAAAATTTTAATTTTCGTCTATTTTTCAAAATGTGCTAAAATTATATTTGTCGATTTTATTAAAAAACTTAAAAATGAGCAGTAATTAATAAAAATTTAAGTGTTCAAATTTAAATAAATTGTTTTGACTTAGGTATAATTATTAATTTCAGGTTTTTAATAACTTTATAAATTTAGTAAATACAAATAGACTTTATACTCAATATACTTTATATTTTATTAAAAAAAATACAACAAAATCTTGTTGTTATTTATAAATACCGTTGTCACTATATATTAACCCAATGCATTTGCACAGAGTAAAAAAAATAAAATAAAAAAAAGTTACTATGATATGTAATTGAATACACAAGATTATAAATATACGAATAGCTCATTTTATTTCTCTTAATGTGATTAATTACTGATATCTACAAATTTTTATTTTTATTTTATAACTATATAAGTATAAAAGTTTTTTTATTTTATTTTATTTACTTATTTTTTTTAATATAGAAAAATCTTAGACATTACACTATAAGGCGTTATACGACGTATATGGACTTACCTGTACGACGTAGTCTATTTTTTGAAAATTGTACTTTCTTCACTTTTAGCTACTTCACGTTCATATATATACATAACAAAAATTACACAAACAAATTAACGTTACTATTCACCGTCGCCGTTATGTGCGTTAATCGTCTAATCTTAACAAAAGCACAAATTAAAAAAGGGTAGTGATATGTGCACGGGCCTTTTTACTTGGCACACGGAAATTTAGTATGTTATTACTACTATACCCATACACCTCATAGTTTTCTTTTTTTCTTTTTCCATTTGTTGAACTTAAACTTATTAATTACCAAAGCCTCTGTTGTTCATGAAACCACAATCTTCATCTACCGTCTAAGGCGACACATCAATCGCCTATTTTGATATGACACCCACATAGTTTCCGTTAAATGTTGGAGACACAATCTCGATCCACCGTCGTCGATGCCTCAATACTGAAATTTGGCTTCAGCGGCATATTGTACCTATCATCTAATAATTGTGATGACGGCTTCGAGACTATGTACCGTGAACTTGACCATAATGGTGAGAGAGACTTGTTAACTTATTATGGAGTAGAAAACCATGAAATAGTAACCAACTTTCAGCTTAGTTTCAATTTAGTCATTGTAATTGTTTTTGATTATAAAATAATAATCAAGTTTCAAAAGTGTTCCATTTTAGTCACTCAAACTTTCAATAGTGTTATATTATTATGTAATTTTTATGTTTGAGTGACTAAAATGAAACATCTTTCAAACTTGGTTATTACTTTATGGCATACATCTCTTTTTGCATGTGCATAAGATGGTTGTACATTAAGTTGGTTGGGGTTATTGAAATTCAAGAGGTGTTTATTTATTGTTAAGGTACAACCAAATAATGAATATATGAATATCTTAAAGATAACTTTTTTCTAACAATTACACAATAATGAAATAGTATTGAAACTCGTACGGTTTTTGTGGTTAATTTAAAGTTTGAATGACTTAATTAGAACACTTATCAAATTTTTTTACTATCACACAACATTTTCCCTTAAAATTTCCAGTGAACGCTGCCATGGCTTGTGCTACCAACATCTAGGATGATTGCCTTGGAAAATATGAGCAAACGTATCTAAGATTCGAATAGGAACACATGTTGGATGATATCCGGTTTTTTCTTTCTATAATTGATGATTATGAGAAGATAATTAAGATTTTTTTTTCTATAACTAAGGTTGTAAGCAAGTTGATCAGTGCTAGCTATGCAACATGAGACATAGTTGTAGCCTTACAGGGATGGAAATGCGGCAGCGCCATGGATTAATTACTACTATCCGGTAAAAATGAAAGAGAAAGCAAAACGGTAACGAGAAGAAAAAGAATGGTGAACGCTGAATTTACGTAACAATTTTTTTAAATTAACGAATATACATAACATACTTATTTTATTCTCAAGATACGTAATAAATTTTCAAATACTTACCAATATACGTAATATTGATAGGTTACTAGTTTTTAAAGTTACATTAATGGTCCTTGTTGTTTGCGTTAACTTTCACCGTTAGTCTTTTGACATTTTTTCACTTAAAAAAGTTACAGTAATGGTCCCTATGGTTTGCTTTGACTTTCACTATTAGTCCTTTGACTTTCATCTTTTTTGTATACGTTTTTATATATCGTTTTATGCACATTTTTATATACATTTTATGCACATTTTAATACATGCTTTTATACACGTTTTTACACAAATTTTTATATGCGTTTTTTAAACATTTTTATATACATTTTTTACACATTTTTATACACGTTTTTTACACGTTTTTATACACGTTTTTTACACACGTTTTTATATATGTTTTTTACACGATTTTATGCACGTTTTTATACATGATTTTATATAAGTTTTTTACACGTTTTTATACACGTTTCTATACACATTTTTATACACGTTTAAAAAACGTTTTTAAAAACGTGTATAAAACCGTGTTAAAAAACGTGTAAAAAATTAATATAAAATCGTGTATAAAAACGTGCATAAAATCGTATAAAAACGTAAATGTGTACAAAAATGTACATAAAACCGTGCATAAAACGTGTTTAAAAACATGCAAAAAACGTGTAAAAACGTATATGAAAACGTGTGTAAAAAAAGTGTAAAAAACATATATAAAAATGTGTGTAAAAAACGTGTTTAAAAACATGTAAAAAATGTGTATAAAAACGTGTAAAAACGTATTTGAAAACGTGTGTAAAAAAACGTGTAAAAACGTATATAAAAACGTGTGTAAAAACGTGTAAAAGACGTGTAAAAACGTGTATAAAAACGCGTAAAAAACGTATATAAAAAAGATGAAAGTCAAAGCAAACCACAGAGACCATTACTGCAATAGTTTTATGTGAAAAAATGTCAAAGGACAAACGGTGAAAGTCAACGCAAACAAAAGGGACCATTACTATAACTTTTTAAAGTGGTAACCTGTCAATATTACGTATTTTGGTAAGTATTTGAAAGTATATTACGTATGTTGAGAATAAAATAAGTATGTTATGTATATTGATTAATTTGAGAAACTTTGTAATGTATATTCAGCCTTCACAAAAAAAATAGTAAAAAGGTTAGCGGGGGCAAAAAGTCTTAACAATTTAACCCTTCGTGTGCAAGTAAAAATTTCAGTGTACATATCATTTCCCATTAAAAAAAACTAATGAGAAAGAGTATTCTTTAGTCGCAACTCCCAAGTAACTTTTTCATTCTTGGAAGTAAAAAAACCCAATTTTTTAAATCCAAAAGTAATTTGAAAACGTTCTTACACAAGCGCAATAATTCATTTCAATAAAAACAAAACCCACCAAAACACATTACAAAAACCCCCAAAATTTTAAAAATAGTCCATCATAATAATCTCATTAATCATACCATAAATTTTAAAAATAGTCCATCATAAATTTTCACTTCACAAGAATACTACAGTAATAATCAATTAATCAATCAAAATGGGTGATTTTGAAGCACCTTCATTCTCATTGGGTTTCGACTTTGATGATCTCCGAACCACACCCGCACCCCCAAATGAAGAAGCCATACACCCAAAGACACTGAATCGGGTTTCATCAGTAGCTAACGAGAAGACTGTTGTTGATAATTGAAATGATGATGATGATTTTGAGATTGAGACGCTAACTGTTGCTGATTCAGATGAGGAGAATGAGGTGGAGGTAAGGCCAAGATTGAAGCGGTTACATCGCGGGTGCAGTGTCGAGGATAGGGGTTGTCGGGTTCGGCTACGGTGGAGTTGGGTTCGGTTGTTGATGATGATGATATCGAGGACTTTTCGTCGCCAGAGGATAATAATGCTAAAGGTAAAAGTGATTAATGTTAGTTTGGAATAGTTTTATTGAACTTGTTTATTTGATTATTGCTTGGTTTGATAGTTTTTTAGGGTGTTTGGATATAGAATTGCTTATCCAAACAGGGTTACATAATCATACATCACAATCATTTACCCTCTGTCCAAACACTATATAAACTAATTATATTATGTTTCTAAGCAACCTCAAATGGCGAAGCAAACTTATCACATAGACCATTACTCGCGTAGGTAGCATGATTTTCATCTAGAAGTACTTGGTTATAGATGAGTCGACACAATCAAAGTTTGGTAACTTCTTGTCAATCTGAATAGTTCAGTTGTGCTTATTTTCATGTTACCACAAGTCTAGACTCCTAAACCGAAACTTCCCCACCCTCTTCCCAATTCATCTCCAGAGAACCTGTGTCTCCTGTCATCTCCTCGGCCCACTCTTCCAATTCTGATTTGGTCCATTCAAGTGGCCACTCTACATATGGCCCTTCCTCAGCCCAAACACCTCCTGCACCAAGGTCTAGACATCTACTTTATCTTCGGCTCACACTCACACACCCACGGGTCTACACACCTCGTGATATCCTAACTGGCATAGTGTAATGTCTAATAGTTTAATGTACATTTTGGGTGGTAGAACTTAGTAGTAACATAGAAACAGTTGACAACTTAGTTAATTCTATAATGATGTAATAAGTCTTTCTTATTTTGGGAATTGGTGCCATTGGAATACACTATTATTGTACACCGTTACTGTTGTCTTAACATAAACAAAAAAATGTAAACGTTACATAAATTCTGAAACTTGAAATATCAAAATGGGAGTCTGGTTAAACATGTGATATATTCTGTAATCCATCATCCCAGTTTGTAACACCTATTGTATTTAGCAATTTTTTTAATCATAAACGCTTGAATATGCATCAATTTTGGCCCAAAAAATGTCGCAAACATGTTGGAATCACCACACTGATCCGCTTTGCATAAAATAAATGATATTTGTGTTTTCTTATGACTTATGAAATATACACATGTTTTCAATGAGAAGTTTCTTCTGCTGCAGCTATCTTCGACTTGTGTTTTTACCTTGTGTACCAATTATCTTTTTTTTTGGGTAACAAAGTAGGTGTGTACTGATGATCAATAATAATTCTTTATACTTTTTGTGTTTTTCATATGTGGGTGCGAATACGAGTTATTTTATGATTCCATGAAGTAATTTAGAGTTAGATTCGTCTTAAACCATTATGCTAATTACTATCACGTATACAGTTTATCATAAACTTATTTACTGGTTATAATTATTGAACTGCAGATGAGAATCTTTCGACACAACACCATTCAGTTTGTAACAGTTACAAACTTTCGCTTATCGGACTTTGTGTTTTGACCAAAGAACAGTAAAAAGAAAGCAAAATGTTGCAAATGTCACAAGCGCTCCAGAATCAGTAATCACAAGCTGCAGCAAACAACCGTTTCCAAAGTTGACTGTGAGTCCTCTTAGAAAGTTTCAGCTGATTGATTCCGAATCTGATTCTGATATCCCTTCAATCACCAAAGTTGCCACTAACAAGACCAGTAGTAAGTCAGAATCTTATTTGAAATGGAAGCATTGTCTAGGTTTAAATCAGCAGAGAAAAGTAAACGAGTCACTCAATACTTCTACCAGAAAATATTTGTGGGAAGATTTTAAACACGAGAAGGGTTTCCATATCCCGACACCAGCACTGGATGAGGTTTGCGAGGAATATTTTTAGTTCTCTAAAAGTAAGAATAAAGCTCAGAGTAATGTTGGAAAGAGCAACCATAATAGTCATGTTATGGCAGTGTAATATATTTAGATGATCCTTGCCCGCGAGCACATCATTATTTTTTCCATAATGATTTGAGGATTCAAGAGCTAGTTCGAGTTCGTTTGTTCAATTTTTTCCTGTTAAACACAGAAAATAGAGGTTATGAGCAGCCCAATACATCAAATATCGATTACATGTAAGTTAATTCTGCTATATTACTGATAGTTTTTTGCATGATTAATTTCATAAAAGATGGTTGTATGCAAATGACTCTATAAAGTCGAATATAATTTCTTATGCTGTCTTTCTTGTGTTTCTAGGGGCCAATTCAGTAATGAATCTGAGACAAGCTCATCAAGGAAAAATTCAAGAAGATAAAAAACACAAGGAATGTCACAAGGTTTCACGTATCCTAAGGTTAATACTGCAAAAGGGATCACAAAAGATGCTGGAAAAAGAAGGGTTCAAGCTGATGGTCAAGCTATAGGGCATTGGTTCACAAACGGCGATGGGAAGAGGGTAAGTTGTAAATTTCTTGTTCTGTTATTGTAGTCATTTCAAATCTAGAAACTTCAGACCAAATACGGGTCGGGTTTGGGTTTGGATTGGCATGTAAGAACACCTTAGCCTGAGCACGATATGTTTAAGCATTTAGGCGATTTAGGTCAGTTATGCCAATCCTAACCTGTTTACACATAACGCGAACATTGCCTATTCAAAACTTATGGTTTGGTCGACTTATAATCTGTTTAACCCATTATAAAAATAATTTTGCTATAATTAAAAAAAAAAATCAAACGGGTTGTGGATCAACCCGTTTAACACTGGCCATCAACAGACCCTACCCGTTTATTTTTTCGTGTCGGTTTTGGGTCGTGTTCCGTGTTTGGAATTGCTACCCCCTACTTTCTGATTGCATATATTTGTTGCAAGATGTAAATAGATATTTCTTGTACTTTGTTTATGCAAGTAAAAATGGGCATGAAATGATTGGCAAAGCTGCTTACATTCACTATAAAAAGATACTTCTGCTCAATAATATCTCCCAACTTCCTCACCTGGTTTTGCTTATAACTGTTAAACATCGTTTCAAAATTTTTATTTTTTGTGTGTAAATATGCTATGTGCAAAATAACGATGCTTTTGTTGTTCATCAAGTCTGATTTCTATTAACATTGAAGAATATATGCTGTTTTGACAAGAGAGTGGAGGATTCAAAAATAAAAAGGCGAAGAAAACTTCCACCAAGAAGAAATGAGTGTTGAATGTGTCTTACATGTGGGATTGGTATATACTCATCTTGAGACGCTAAGAGTCTGAAGGGGATTGTTCAAATACAGTTGACACTAGTAGCTTCAGAAGTGCTGGTGAATTTTTCCGAGGCTGCTTGGTACTGCTTAACACAGGATATAAAGCAGAAGCTTTTTATAAAATTTAGCTTGTAGTCCAGAATTTTTTACTAATAAACATATTTTAGACCTGAATTTAGTGTTTCTAAATGAAAATTTGAAGCTTTTTAAGAACTCTTAAAGTTATAACTAGATATCATATTGGTAGAAGTGAGTTTGAGCCTAAAGTAAGATTGCTTTAGGTTACAAATACAAGCTTTACTTTTTGAATATTATGTACAATTAGAAGTTAGATGAGTTAATTAATAATAGTCAAAGTAATTGACTTTTTTAGAAAGTCAACTGTGTTTTTAATGAAAATGTTGGGACTTGGATATGAAGTTGAAGATCATGTACAAATGAATATATGAGGATTTTGCAAGTGATGTATGATCATACACAAAAGTATTAATATATACTCTTTGGGTTAAAATTATCAAAAAACAATTTGACTTTTTTAGTCAAAGTATTGACTTTCATGAAATTTACTAATTTTTTATTCATTGTAATGAACATGTAGTGTTGAAGGGCCTCTTATGACAAAAGCACTATATTTGTAATAATCAACCTTGTTATGTACTTGGGTCAAAACCGAGTCAAGAAGATGACTTTTGAAAAAACTAAAGTTTTGCTTTTCACATTTTGACCACATAGATTTAAAACAATTAAGTTTATTTCAAAGTTAGTTTTGCCGCCTATACTTGAAGCAACCTAACAACATTTTAAATGCGGATTTAGCCATTGTGTACTCACAAATATATGTGTTAGCTCTGTGGCAAAATATGTGACAAATCGCAAAATATAACTCATTCAAATCAAGTTAGAACTACTTTCATTAATTTGTTCGAAATGTAAATCAAAATGATATACTCGTATAAGACATGACCAGAAGTTTTGCTTTTTGGGTCAACCCGAATATGCACAACATGATATACTTTGATTAATTTGTTAATATGCTTACGGATGTTATGTGAACATATCTTGCATTAGTGTTTGCGATGGAAATATGTGTGTGTATGTCGAAGTAAAATATGATGTTGATTAAATGTAGACCCTTGGAGTAAAAGTGATGCAAGCAATGAGTTGAAGGGCTTGTCATGCCATTACCCTTAATTCGTGAACAATGACTTTATTCTCGAAAACCATAGGGAGACAAAAAGGTCGATCAAGAATTTTTTTTGTCAAACAACAGGGAGTTATGGATCTTTAAATTAACCAAAAGGAGCATGAAGACCCAATTGAAGGTAAAATCATTGTTGTACATTTGGTTGATAGTTTAATCTTGCTTAGTTTGTAGAACCTAGTTCAAGATTAGCCTTTTTAATGTAAGATAAAAGGGAGTGGGTGTGACTTGGTCACCGTCACCCTCTCCTCGTGACCCACCAAAACGGAAGCCACGAGTCATGGCCAAATTGCATTTTATTGATGACCGGCTCATCATTGTGAGAGTGCAAAATATGTGGGGCCCAATTTCGAAAGTAATGTTTTCATTTTATTTTGTGAGTGTGTGAGATATTTAGTGGGATATATTTGTATACAGTGAGTATTTTAATGAAATGTGAGAGGAAGGTGATCAAAACGGGCGAAAGGTGAAAAGAAGTGAGAGGAGAAAAAAAGTTAAGGTGACGTTGATGTGAATGGTAATGAGCGGTGACCACTCCTTTTAGCTTAATATCATTAGTGTCATATTTAATGATCTATACAAGTCCACACTTGATGTGATTTTGTAAAAAAACAAATTAAAATCTAATACGTATTATGGAGTCGGATCTTAGTTGGTTCGAAATTGGGTCAAAATAATGTTGTAGTTGCATTATAAAATTGAAGAAGGATTTCCACAGTTTGATCATAAGACATTGTTCATATATAATCAAGAAATATCACATTTGTAGTGTTAATCGGGTTGGGTTTAGGTTCATTCGGGTGCGGGTCAACCCGAATATGCACAATATGATACTTTTTTTACTAGTAATGTAAGTTTATAAGAATAAGTTACAAGAAGTATATTGAAAAAATTAAAAAACCTTAATCGGATGGATCGGGTTGACCCGAACCCGAATCAGGCAAAAAAATTTAACCCGACACTCAACCCTCTTTGTATTGAGTTAATTGGGTCAACCGGTTAAATTTTCTAACCTGATTAGCTCAATCCGGGTCGCTTTATAAAGTCGACCATAATAGTTTTCATTGGGTTTGGCTCGGTTGGCCTTTTTAACACTAAATGATCTCATAGGATATCGTATTCATTATCATTATCTAAGTCCATGATTTAAATTATATAATTTTATAACTCGATTAACCCAATTGGCAAAATGATCTCAATGTTCTCTAATTCTTTGCTTGTTTTCGTTGTTCTTTAGTTCCCAAATAGTCAATTTTTTTGAAAGAAGTTTGATTAGATCCACTCTCAAACATAGTTCATTTGACATCATATAATAATTTTTCATTTATAGCACATATAAACTGAATATTTAATATTTTTTCAAATACTTTATGTCGTAAGTGTACAACTATCTGTTGTATGTTTTCTGCCATTAAATTGTACAACAAAATATAACAAGGTTGTTAGTGGATTGATTTATTCATGAGTAAGTATATGTGGTTCTTTTGTAAAAAAAACTTCACACAAAATTGACATTTTAATTACCTGTTAAAAAAATAAGGACTAACTATTGTAATATCATGTTGAGCTCTGTAAATATGTAGGATATAGATTACATTGGAACATATAGAAGTGATATCAATTTTTAAGTTAGTGGCTCATTATAACAAAGGTGGGTGTCAGTAAGTCTTACTAAAATGAACCAATCATTTCCCTGTTCAGTTGTGGAAAGGGCTTGCAAACTCTCGCTTTCTGTTTTTGTACTGATATGATAAATTTACTTGTATCTGCACTTAACCAATTTTGAATGATTCATTTAGTCTCCCATATTAGTTACTAATTTCTACAAATCATAAAACATAGTGCTTTTCGCATGAGGCAAATAGTACTTCTATCGCATCATTAAGTAATATTTCTAGTGATTGTATGTTACTTAGGCCTAAATTGAACTTTTATTCACTTATGTAAACAAAGGACCTTGCAAAGGTGATGATCTAGAGACTGCTAGAGAGGTTTACTGGATTATGAAACCAACAAGTTTTATTAATTTTTTTGAAGTGCATAACATTTGAAAAAAAATAAAAGAAAGTATTGTAATACATTATGTTCTTAGAATGTGAGATTCTAAGAGTTTAACGTAGGATAGTTTGAAGTGCTTCACGCAGGAATTTTATGCATCCAATTCATTGTTCTCATGTCGGAAACAAGTAACCCATTTATTGCCAAAGATTGAAACTGGGTTTTTTCTTCTAGCTTGACTCTTCTTGTTGAGGAAACCTCGAGCAAAGTTTCTTCCTCATCATCAATAGTAATGACTTTGTCCCATTTCTAGTTTATCAAGTTTATGAACTTTTATGCTTCTTCCGAATCTGAAATATAAAACAAATAAATATTAGTAATTAGCTATGTTGGTGTATTAATCGGGGTATGATCAATGTTTCTTAAAGAAATATAAAGATTACCAAAGGTATGTTACCTCAAGATCTGTATTTCTTTGACGCTGAACTTCAACTATCACCGGAAGCTGGGAAGCTAAAAGAGGGATTACACTGGAAGAGGTGCGGATGGAACAAGTGAGGCTGGAAGAGGGGCTGGAATAGGTTGAGAGGTTGGGATTGGATGAAGTTCAAGATGAGGTTCATTGGGTGGAGAAATCGTTAAAGAGGAAAAAAGGCCTGATAACCCATGGCCTGGACTATTGCTTGATTCATGCGGAACCTCAACGGTGGGACAAAGGGACAAAGATGAGAGGGGCATTGTTATTTCAATTTGGGTATCCATAATAACTTACGAGAAGTATTTTTTTGATATGTGATTGTACCTAAACCATGTTATTGTGCCTTCTTTTTATAGTGGCATTTTTGTTAAGAATATGGTAGGATTTTGCATTTTGTTAGCCATGATTATAGATAAATTCCTGAATCTTAGCCCTTTTTATTGTGTTTCATTTACAGGAGGGTTAAGGTTACTTCGATGTTGATTATTTTGAAATGGGATGTTACTGGATGTTACTAATTGTAGAATTAAATACATAGTTTCCAAGTTGACTAAATATAATGTTTGGAACAATATTGACTCAACTTTTAAGTATTCTTTTTATAGCAATGTGTGTTGTCTTAATTTTTTTAAGACTTCCTCTTATACCAAGTCCCAAATGCATTATAAAGTAACAAGCAGGGTACCGGCGCGTTGCAGCGGCGGGAATAATGTATTTTAATTTATTATGTTCTTTTTATCAATAAATTTACAGATATCAAGAATTTCATATAGCCCGTGCCCTTTCGGGCTCGAACCCGTTGGCCCGTGTCTGCTTGGCCTCGAGCCCAGTTGGTCCGCGCCCGTTCGGGCTAAAGCCCATTTGGCCTATTGCCCGTTCGGGCTTAATATTTGTATAATGTGCTTTATTATTTGTAGTAGTGAAATTTAATGCAGGAATTGTGTTTAATTTTGTTGTACAATATGCTTGATAATTTGTATTTCTTATGTAAGGGGTGTTTTAATAACTGTATTAATTGTATTTATTGACCAGTTAAATAATTGACTACATTAAATAGCATTAATGTGGTGTTTCGTTGTACACTATACTTCTTGTCTTGTACGTCTGAAAATTATGTGCATTAAAGTGTCGTACACTATATTTCTTTTCTTGTAAGCAGTAGTCATTATAGTCATTAATAACATTGACCACTTTAATAGCATTAATGCTTATTTTGTTGTACAATATGCTTATTTTTGTTGTAAATTTGAAAATTGGTTGCAGCTATTGTACATTGTGCTTAAATGATTGTAATTTTTGGTGAATGAGTGTTTTTAATAGCATTAATATTGTTTGATAGAATTTTGGTCTTAAAATGATACCACGCTTTATTTTGTTGTATAATATGCTTACTTTGTTATAATTATGAAAATTAGATGCATTAAAGTGTTGTAAACTATGCTTAATTTCTTGTACGTCTTCAAATTAAGAGTGAAGTCAAATTAAGAGTGAAGTGCATTCGTGCATTATAAGTAGTATAAATTTAATTTAGTAGTGTATTTGATGGTTAAATATGTAAGGTTACATTGCATGTTGATTTTAGTAAGAAAATGGAGCTTGATTTTAGAATGTGTTTGAGGTTAGTTTATCTTTATATCTAAAAAGTATTATTTTCATGAATTGTAGTACACAAAGTTATTTGATTGAATTTTGTAAATCAAAGGCTTGCATGTGATGTGTGAAGTTCATAATGAGAATTGTATGTGATTGTATTATATGGAACTGAGAAAACCCACTACTACTTAGACATGAAGTTACTTAATCATGATCTTTGCATATGGTCTTTTTCTTTGTAATTTCTTTTAGCAAAAGTAGTGTCCCCACCACATTCCAATGTTTTTAAAACAACATATCTTGTTCACATTGCTTTCTGCTACACTTGGACCGAAGCACCAAGCGTGGAAATAAAAATGAAATACAAACTAAATTAGTTCTTTTATATGTGCTTAAAAAATGTGAATTTTTGCAAAAGGTTTGAAAATGAGTGATTAAGTTTTGCACTATGCATGACACTTGATTTGCTCTTTATAGGATATAAACATCGTCCTTATGTAACTATCAAAAAACAATATAGCCTCAAAAAATGAATGATTTTGGAACAATATTTTGAGAAAAAGAAATTATCATAACTAATCATTTTTCTTGTGAAAGAAAAATATATATCGTTGTAAATTGTGAATATATAATTACCAAACACTTCATAAAGTTAAAGAACGAATCTTTATCTATCTTTTTCATTGGCTTTTGTTTCTCTAGTCCATTCCACTAATTTTTCTTTCAGACAAACAAATCACTGCTACTAGAACTTTTTCACATAAACTTTTTCAACAGCTAGCTTGAGCCCTGCTTCCAATGGCTTCTACTTCAAATTCATCAATTGAAAAGAGTTATAAGTATGATGTTTTTTTGAGTTTTAGAGGTGGTGACACCCGTAACAATTTCGTTGGCCATCTTTATCAAGCTCTTCAGCGAAATTCCATTGAAACTTATAAGGACGATAAGAAAATCGAGCAAGGAAAACCGATCAAGGACCAGCTCTTCAAATCCATTGAGGACTCAAGGTTTTACATCATTGTTTTCTCCAAGACTTATGCATCTTCATCTTGGTGCCTAGATGAGCTTGTCAAGATTATGGAATGTAAGAAGATGACAGAGCAGAATGTTTATCCTGTATTTTTTGATGTGGAGCCCACTGAAGTCCGCTATCAAAGTGGGGCTGTTAAAGACGCCTTTGCCGAACACGAAAAGAAGGAGGCTGCTGGAAAATGGAGAGAGGCTATGAAAGAAGCATCGAATCTGGCTGGGTGGGAGTTGAAGGCTACAGCTAATGGGTAATTCAATTTTCTTCATCATATATCTCTGTAATATTTTGCCTAACCTGCATGTATATATGTTAATCAGTTTCATTTAATTTTTATCATCATATCTGCATTTAAATAAATGCTAATCCTTTTATGTTATAAATCCTAACTGTTTATGTGCAATTTGAGCAAGCTAATAATATAACAATTAATGATACAGGGATGAATCTAAACTGATCCAAATAATTGTTGATGTTATATTCAAAAAGAAATATTCCACTCTTTCGAACACTGATGGAAACTTAGTGGGTATGGAGACCCGAATCAGAGATGTTCTTTCATCTTTAGATATTGGCACCGAAGATGTTCGCATGATCGGAATCAAGGGGATGGGAGGTGGGGGGAAGACAACTCTAGCCAGAGCTGTCTATGATCATATTTCTAATCATTTCGAAGGAAAAAGCTTTGTTGAAAATGTAAGGGAAGTTTCACAGCCTTCTTTGTCCGGTTTAAAGAAGCTTCAAAAACGGATACTAAAAGATGTGTTAAATAAACAAGACGTCACTTTTAGTAGTGTTCATGACGGGAAAAACATGTTGAAAGACATGATGAGTCATAGAAAAACACTTGTTGTTTTAGATGATGTTGATTGTATAGAACAGCTTGAGGCATTAGTAGGCAAGCCTGACTGGTTTAAATCGGGAAGCCGAATAATCATTACCACAAGAGATGAGCAAGTGCTGTTAGCCCACCGGGTGAACTTCGTTCATGACATCAATCTGTTATCGTCTACGGAAGCGATTTGCCTCTTCAGTAGGAATGCATTTCAAACAGAGATTCCAACTCGTGGGTACGAAGAGCTATCAAGACAAGTTGTACAATATGCTCATGGTCTTCCCTTAACGATCAAAGTTATGGGTTCATTTCTTTGTGGTCAAAGTGAGTATTTTTGGATAGGTGTCATAGAAAGACTAAAAACAATTCCATTAACGGCAACCATGGATAGATTGGAAATAAGCTTTGATGGTCTAGAGAAGGATTACAAAGAAATATTCTTAGATGTTGCATGCATACTAAAAGGTTGGGTCAAAAAAAATGCAATTAGAGTGCTTGAAAGCCGTGGATTTCATGCTGAAGTTGGTTTAAGAGTTCTTGAGCAGAAATCTCTTATAACTTATAATGAACATGAGCAATTGGGGATGCATGACCATTTAGAAGAAATGGGAAGGAATATTGTTCGTCGGTCACACCCAGATGAACCTCAAAGACATAGCCGATTGTGGGTTAAAAAGGAAATTCAGTATATATTGACTAATGACATGGTAAGAATTGAGGAAATTGAGTATATATTGGTCCATATGGTTTGCTATATATTTCATTTTTGGTCCAATAGTTTGAAAATTTTCGGGTTTAGTCTAAAATGAAACATCCGTGGGTTTGGTCCAAATTCCTAACTCTGTTAGTTTGACTATATTTGACCGCCACTTTTCTTATAAAAAACACGTAACAAGTTTTCCCCAAATTCACTTTCTGTCTCTAATAATCATTCAAAAATTCATTAATTCGAATCAAATTATCATTAAATTCATTTTATATCATCTTCATTCACTCTCAATTTGATCTTGTTTTGAGTGATTTTGGGCGTTTTGGAAATTTAGCGTTCTGACAAAAATTAAGGGGTTTTATTTTTTCGATTTCAGGGTACCCTAGCAACAAAATGTCTATACTTAGACTCAGATGATTTCAGTGTTGAAATTGCAGTAAAAGGTCTAGCAAAAATGAAGGATCTTAGATTCATTTACATAGATCTCGTAGAGGATGATTATTCTAATAGCAATATTGTTGAATTTGATAAAGTTAGCGAATACCTTCCAAGTTCCTTACGATTTATGATTTGGTGGGGTTTTCCTTTTTCGAGTTTACCGAATACATTTCATGGAGAACATCTTGTTGGACTTGACATGTATGAAAGCAATATTGTTCAACTTTGGGAAGATGGAGAAGGAAAGGGAGAATAATGGTTAATTTGTTGTTTTTCATGATTCATTACGATCCTATATATTTATTGGTTTGTTACTACACCAATATTAATTGTTTTTTGTACTTATGTTAGGTTCTTCATAAGCTCAGGTTCCTCAGCTTCTATAGTTCAAAATTACAGACCTTTGACCTTAGGTTGGCTCCAAATCTTGAGCAGTTGACTATTGACCATTGTGTTGATTTCGTAGAGCTTCATGTACCTGCTGATAATCATTCAAAGCTCGAATATCTCAGTCTCACTTATTCAAAGTTGAAGACCCTTCACCTCGGGAATACTTCGAATCTTGAGACGCTAAAACTCGATGGCTGTAATGATTTGGTAGAACTTCAAATGCCCGTTGAAAGTCTAAAGCTCAAATATCTCGACGTGAGGAATTCAGAGTTGAAGACCCTTCACCTCGGGATTACTCCCAATCTTAAGAAGCTAAAACTCGAGGGCTGTAATGATTTGGTAGAACTTCAAATGCCTGCTGAAAGTCCAACGCTCGAATGTGTCGACCTCTGTCATTCAAAGTTGAAGACCCTTCACCTCGGGAGTACTACGAATCTTAAGGTGCTTATACTCGGAGGGTGTAATGATTTGGTAGAACTTCAAATGCCCATTGAAAGTACTCTAAAGCTCGAAGAGCTCAACCTCAGTCATTCAAAGTTGAGGACCCTTGACCTTGGGCTCACTCCAAATCTCAAAAGGTTAAATCTTGAAAACTGTTACGATTTGGTAGAAATTAAGGCTCCCGTTGCAGAGCCTACAAATGTTTGCTCATTGCACTCCGACAATAAATTTCCAAAGTTAAAGTTTTCATGTTTTTATAAAGATGATCCAGGCAATATCCCAGAAGCACCCCGAGATCTTGACCGATTAGAATGTCTACAGGAGCTAATGTTTTCATCTACAAAGATTAGATGTCTTCCAGATAGTATTTGTATGTTGATGCATATGAAAGCTATCAAACTTAAATCTTGTTGGCATCTTGAGAAATTACCGGAGGATCTTGGACGATTACAGTGTTTAGAGAAGCTAGACCTAACAGAGTGTATAGTTTTACGAGATATTCCAAACAGCATCTGTCAGATGAAAAGTCTGAAATATTTCCATCTCCCCTACTGTTTTCTAGTTGAAAAGTTGCCTGAGGAAATTGGAAGTTTAAAACGGTTAGAAGAGTTAAATATAGAAGGTACGGGCATAAGTCGTCTTCCACAGAGCATTTTTCAGTTGAAACGTCTGCGTATCGTTGGCTTTACATGGCAGCTTCAGTCGTATGGTTTTAGAACAGTATTCCCAACATCAACATACGTATCTATCGCCTACACCTCTTACCATTCTTCAGCCAATCATTTAGAGAAGCCAGTTTGATTTTGCATGGAAGCTTCAATCGTATGGTACTTTCTCCTTTTTTTGATTACTCATATAGATTTAATTTATAGTTAGAACTTATAAGTATATGTGTTACTCATATGACTTGTGATTTTTTAAATTCTTTCAGTCAGGAGGCCGCTGACTGGGAAGCAATCAGCACACAAAGGTGATTAATTTCCGAACAGAATACTTTGTATTCATATAACTGATTCTTCCTCGACTACTTTAACCAGAATACTTTTATTCATTTATGAACCAATTCATCTTATTTGAACTTCCATTTTTCATTTGTCTTTCTAAAAACTTTTCAAATACCTTCATGTAAGAACAATAATTTGGTACTGCAGGTCGAGTACTTTAAAAGGTCAAAGTAGTCAATAAACAGTTTTCCTTGATAATCATCTGCGTATCAAATACCTTAAGACTAAAAGGTTTTGTCTTGGCTTAATCAATCCTTGCCATTACTCAGGCCTTTAAATCGAAGTACAAGGAGGCGGGACTGATGATTCTGTTGGTTTGTGGGAGTTATAAACACACGTAAACGACTAGAAGTGTGTGAGCCGATGGGGGCACACGCGATAAACACGAGTATACGTGTCGAACGTAAATATAACTTGAATAATGTTACCCGATATGCATATTACTTGACCCGATTACTTTGACGATCCAAGGGCTTGTTTAAGTATCAAAGTGGGTCGTTTGGATTAGCTGAGTTGCCATGGGCCTTGAGTACTCATTTGATCGGGCAAGTGAGGGAGTAGGATTGCTTGGGCTTGGTGGCTTGTCGACCAAGTTTTAACCCAAGGCAATGTGTCATTTGTTTTAACTATAAAATCAAACGCACCCTACATATCATGTGATAATAGATACACGTTATATCCTAATCACTAAAATCTATCCTAACTGATCGAAAAGTTCCTGCCACAAAATCCTAATTGACTTGTATCAAAGTTGACCAAGGTTTGTTTGTTTATTGGTTAAAATCCTAAACTTGCATGACATGCACTTGTTCCAAGTTTGTATTAGGGGTCCAATAATATTGCTTCTTATTGCCTGCTCCATGTGATCACGTAGACAAAGAATGAATTGATTCATGATTTGTCATCTCGGGCAACAAAGCAGGAAGTTATCGGACCATTATGTCCGATATCGGGTAACAAAAGGAAAAACAGAATCTTGGCTGTTTTTAGTTCTCGGACAGAAAATAAGACGGGGTCTTGGGTTTTTCTTGTACGAGTTATTCAAGTGGTCACTTTGTTGACTTGGTTTGTTAATTACGTTCTCGACTAGCCTCAATATCGAACGTATATGTTAATCGGGTTTGTGTGTGATACTCTTCGAGGTATCTATTTTAGATACTTAAGGTTTCGTATTGGTTTCTTGTTCCGTTAATAGAGATCAATTGCCAAGCAAGGTTAGCTTTTCTTTTATCCCTTTTAATTAATTAATATTGTATTAATTATTTGTTTATTATTACGTGTTAACCTAATTGCATTAACTAGATCCAATATCCGCTGCGTACTCGTAGAGGTTACTGGTTAACTTGTTCTAAAATCCCAACAGTGGTATCAGAGCCAACTCGTTTTTGCGATTATGGGTTACACGTTTCTGATATTAATAAACATGTTTTAAAAGGGCTGCATGAAACCTAGTTTAGTTATTTTGTTTTATTTTAATTTTGACAACTACATGCAATACTTGTCAATTTTTAATAAATAATAACTAGTCACACACAAATTAAAATTATATTGATAATTAGAATTAATTTGTTAATTGAAATTTAAGTTACATGTCAATTATAATTACCTTGTTAATTAAAATTAATTGTTAATTAAGAATTACATGTTAAATTAATAATTACTTGCTAATTAGAATTAAAAGTTAATTTGTATTTATTAATTGTTAATTAGAATTATTGTGATAATTAGAATTACATATTGATTTAAATACATATATTGCGTAATTACTTGTTAATTGGGATTGCCATGCTTTATGTGTTTTTCCGGCCACAAGACCCACTCAATTGCTTTTCTAAGTGATGTATGGGGCGATCTAGGTACTGCATCCTAGTGACGGTCTTATGGTTCTCCGTTTGGGGAAGACTCGCAAGAGGACTCGGAACAATATGTGATTTATATTAATGTTTATGCTTATATGTTTGTGATTCCTATATGTGCATTATTACTTGCTTTGACACCTAATTGTATGCAATATGGAATAATACATATCGTAACCATAACATTAATATTGGTCTTTATTTACACGCCTAAATATCATGCTCATTGTGACCTGCTATTTGATTCGTGGAAAATTGTTTTTGTAAAATAAAGTGACCTAATATATGAAACACGTTTTCAAGAATTTAAAAACTAGACGCTATGGACACTTGGGATGTACGGCTCACCCACTAGAACAAACTCAAAACGGGGTTTAAAGAGGTGCGCACAGTCGCACCGAAAGGATGTCTAAGGTTATGCTTCAGCGCTTACCTGGTCCTCTGCCTCCCTGTGCGTTCGATTGGAGCTACCGTGAACCATGATGATCACTACAGTGTCATTACCAAAAGTTTTTAAAATTAGTGTTACAAAGTTGTTTTGCATGCTTCTTTGTACACGACTTTTATCACATTTATGTGTGCATACCTATTTGTTAATATTAAGTCTATGCCACCCAACTATGGACACGTGCACTTGGATTGACTTCTCTGGTCAGACCTAAGGGCCTTTCCAACCCATGGTAATTATTTCTCACTGGTCAGACCTCTGGTTATTTTTACACGTTCATACTTGGTTGACTTATATCGAGTTAACCTGGTCAGACCTCGGACCCGAGGCATAAGATGAGAACTAAACATGCTTTTGACATTATTACTTGATACTAATGCCTTAAACAGTCTCATAAATCTAAGAGTTGCAAGATGGATCTTAGTCTTAATTAGTAATTAATTGGGTAGTTAATTCTTTTAAGAATGTAATTATCGAAAATACTATAATTGAACTTTTTATGTTCTGATTAATTGTGTTATTGCAACATAATTCGTAAACAAAATTGTTTTTCTTCGAAAGACAAACTTAGTCTCTTTTCCTAGTAAGAAGATTGAGACTTATTCCTATCTTTTCTCCTTAGTTGACTAACTAAGATAGGATTCCAAAATTGATAAACTTGTTTATGATCTTTCATTACCCTTTCGTGGTCTAGAGTTAATTGAAAGATAGAATATTTTGTGTAACTGGAAACATTGTGTTTAGACCTACCAAAATAAATAACATCCTGCACTTGTCACGATGTATGAGTTTAAACCGCAAAGAGTAAAGGAATTACTAGCATATTTGCTAAGTAATCTTCTTGGATTTTGTTTATTCCTAAAGTGCTAAATACCCTTGGGGCTTTGTAGACGATAAAGGAGGAATTGCATGCTAAAGATTCAAGTTAATTGAATGAAAGAATGGCTAGTCCATTGTCTACATAAGTAAAACTTCATATACTCTGCTCAATACCTAAGTACATGCTACTAGTAGGCAATTGAAGAGAATAGGAAAGTATATAAAACTGCTATATGCTTTCTACTGGAAATGTAACACTTACAATGTTGACAAATCCAGTGGGAGGTTGCATTTTATGACTGAAATATCATTCATGTAATGTTGTAAATTTCAGTGGGAGCTACGGGATTTATTCCTTGATAGTCACCCATATCATTTCAAACTAGCTTTGAAATAATCAATTACTTTCCGAATATGAACAACCATTTCTTAAAGGAAAATTGCATTTTATTTTATGAGATAACACGTTGCCTTCCTGCTGTCGCTTTCTGAAACGTTATCTATAGAATAATAATCCACAATTCCTTATTAAAGGTTATGGTTCTAAAACTACTTATGATATCTATGACATTATCATATCGTTTGAACAATCAATCACGTGTTGGTTGTTTTCATAATATGATGTTGTACCTTTCACAAGTGGGAGAAATCTCAAAGTGTGTGCAAGGAACAACAATATTATTGGTATCTATTGACCGCAAGGTAAATGAAACTAATAATTCTACTAGGACTTAAACACATGAGATGCTTATTGCCCTACTACATTCTAATAATGATTCTACTAGGACTTGAACACACTAGATGTTTGTTGCCCTACTACATTCAAATGTCATAATATAGAGTAAAGATACTTCAACATTTGACTACATGTTTTAGTTAACATAATTATGGTTATATGATAATAATCATAATTCTGAAGTATAAAATTAACTTGAAATTACTATAGAACTCAATAGTTTGCGTTCATGATTACTTTTGTTAGTATAATTATGCTTACATGTTAAGACATAATTATAAAGTCCTTGAATTAGTCAATGACTTATAACATAAAGTATATATAGTAAAAGTGTTATGTCTTCTAGTTAACACATAAACATAAGGCCTTTGAATTATTCAAAGACTTATAATGTATTATTGAAATGTTATGTTTTCTTGTTAACACATGAACATATAATTCTTGAACAGTTCTGTCTTCTTGTGAATACGTGAACATAAGGTTCTTGTATTGTTCAATGAATATACATTATTGCATGCACTTGGTTCATAAATACTTTATATGCAATTTGGCTTGACCCAATTGATAAGTATTTGGTCAAAATAGAATTAAGTTATCTATAGAATTCTGATATAGTTTCACAATTCTAATAACTCATAGGATACCACTTCATTATAGTGTTTCTAATGTGTTGGATCAAACCTTATTCATATTGTTTGGTTCATGATAGCTTTAATTGCTCTACCTCCAAAACATATCAAGGTTAGAAATTGCGTGTGTCATGGATACACTCAATATAGTTCAAACCTAGAAGGTATTCAAGACAACCTATAACTGAAAACCCTAATTCATTAGGGATTTGAGGTTTTGCCACTCACACCAGTTGAATCATAAACTCTTTTGGATTTTTGATTTTTCTACACTTCGTAGCTTGAAGAATGTAGTTTTGGTGTTCCTCCTAGCTTGACGAAACACAAAACTGTTGCTAGAGCTTTTGGTTAAAGAGTGATACTAAATTAGAGTTTTTCTATAAACCCTAATTTGAGTAGTTGGAAGGAATTCCATTATGTCTTGATTTAAGTTCTGAATTTGTTAAAATCTTATGAAGCATTTTATTAACGAATCTAGAGATGAGAACTTAAAATGTATTTTGTGGTTCCCAATTAAGAACAATTTATTGTTGCTTAAATACTTAGTATTTAGAGAATTGTCTCTACTTACAAAAGTAAGTGGGAGTATATACATATCTCAAAGTTTTTGAGAACAAAATACTTAACCTTCTAAAATCCACTTATTAATGTCATACTAAGGTTAAACATGAAAATGTTGACCGAAGTATAATGATTACTCTCATTCATAAATCCGAAAGGATGCCTCATCACTAGATTGATATTTTATATCAATGCTGAGGGATATAAGTTAGAAGATTGTTGTAAATCAGCTAACTAATAAAATATAATATCACATATTGAATCTGATAAATGTTTTAGAACTATGAATGATAAGATGCAGTCCTTAAAAGGTAAATCGAGTTTTGAGCTTGATTGTTATTTCGCCTAACAGTTAACCTATGAGGTTGGAATGAGTTTCTTTTGAAGAAAGACACACAAGGACAAAATTGTATACATATTAATGTTTGGCATTTTATAAGAAGTTTTTAATCATACTTAAGCAATTGACTGTGATTAAATTTTCTTATATAATACATGCATTAATTATATAAAGATATTTAATTGTCATACATGTGATTTGTATGTTGAATATGACAATTAGATTTTATAACTCTTTCTTTATGATTACCTTTTGCGAGGACGGTGTGTAATTAAAAGGGTTATGAATCTATATAATCTTTATGTAGTATACAATATTTATGCAATCCAAGTTTAGATTGAATCATGCATCTAAGAGCTGAGAGCTTGAATTTAATTACAATATAATTCTGATTGAATTAAGATATCTCTTAAGTACATCTGACATTGAGTGGGAGCAATGTGTTTTTCCTTAAAATTTACATGTTGAAGATATCATTCTATTTAAGCTAGATATTGATCCTTAAGCATAGAATGAAACTTCACTTGGAATTTAGGGAATAAAACAAACAACCTTGGAATAAATGTTTATCCGGAATAAACAAATGCGAAAAATAAAGTCTAACACAAATGCAATATATTATTCAAGCAAGTCTTCAATGATATATTTCACTTGGAATAATTTACATGGATGGAAACCTTGTGTTTTTAAACTAAGGGTTTATCATGTATATATTATATATTGTGTATATGACTAGTTGTTACTTTTGTATAAGAACAAAATGAGCTGAAAACAACAATATCTAATTGAGAGAGTTTAGATTATTGTTTTATAAATGTTTACGAATTTTAAAGCATAATGTTGTATAAGTACAAATGATGCTAGAGGATTATTAATACTAGTTGTAGTAGGATTTCATCTTTTATGATAAATCTGCTAACTAGTTATGCTCAACATAGAGCATTGTTGCATTACACATTAATGAATGAGAATACTTTACACTTTTAGAAACTGTAAAGATGACTGTCAGTATGTCGTTGATTTCTAATACCTCATGCAAGGTAAGACGACATCTCCATACTATAATTCTTGCAATAATATGAGCATATGAGATAAGACACTCATCTTATATTTCAAATCACTCACTATATGTGAAATTTGAATCAAGTATTCGGAAAGTTTACTCAGATGACTATTTAGTTTTTCTTTTAAAGAAAGGTTGAGAATGTTGGAAACATTAGACTTCAACTTACTAAATGAGTTTCATGCATATCTGTTTTAGTATTTGGATAATTGGGATTGATAGAAAATTATTACTTTATGATGAATAAAGATACTTGGTATTTGTTATTTATTCATATAATAATTGTTATCCTATATTTGCATGTTTAATCCTTGAATAATTTTATTATTCTAAATATGTCCATTGTCGGTTAACAATATGGGAATATTGTTATGTAAGGCAAATGTGAGTGTTGGTTATATTCTAACGAGAATGTGGATTGTTCCCACCAAACTCATATGTATTCACTAGAGATGCATATTGGATTCCCCAACTTTCAAACATTTACTTTTGGATCCTTGTCATAAGTAAAATATTGAAAATGGTTTGTTATCTTCATCCTTAGACTTGAGATACAAGCAAGTTCTGTTATGTGTGGATATCATTTTTTTGTAAGTATACGCAAAACGCTATCTGAACAAGGTAGTTATAAAAGCTATATTTCGGAGTGATGTGAAGCAGCATCCACAACACTTGTAGTCAATAAAGGATTTGTTACTCCACTTGATATGTGCAGAAAGATACCATGGCGCCTCTCCAGAATTAATAAGATAATTGTTCGGCCGAACCCAAAGGGTAATGCAAGATGATACTTGATTACATTTGGTATATCTAATTAAATTCTATAACGAGATTCTAAATGGTTAAACTATATGGAATGATTTGAGATCCATAATCCATGGTTTAACGGTATCTATAACAAAGGATGATTAGAGCAAGACATTGAATGACCATGCTACTGAGAAACTTTTACGAAACTATTCTCTCAGACACTTTTAGTTAAAAAGCGAGTGAGAGCGTTTGCTAGGCGTTTCCGTCGTTAGTTTTGTGTGCCATTCGACACACCAACTCCCAAGTGGGAGTTGTTGGTTTGTGGGAGTTATAAACACACGTAAACGACTAGAAGTGTGTGAGCCGATGGGGGCACACGCGATAAACACGAGTATACGTGTCGAACGTAAATATAACTTGAATAATGTTACCCGATATGCATATTACTTGACCCGATTACTTTGACGATCCAAGGGCTTGTTTAAGTATCAAAGTGGGTCGTTTGGATTAGCTGAGTTGCCATGGGCCTTGAGTACTCATTTGATCGGGCAAGTGAGGGAGTAGGATTGCTTGGGCTTGGTGGCTTGTCGACCAAGTTTTAACCCAAGGCAATGTGTCATTTGTTTTAACTATAAAATCAAACGCACCCTACATATCATGTGATAATAGATACACGTTATATCCTAATCACTAAAATCTATCCTAACTGATCGAAAAGTTCCTGCCACAAAATCCTAATTGACTTGTATCAAAGTTGACCAAGGTTTGTTTGTTTATTGGTTAAAATCCTAAACTTGCATGACATGCACTTGTTCCAAGTTTGTATTAGGGGTCCAATAATATTGCTTCTTATTGCCTGCTCCATGTGATCACGTAGACAAAGAATGAATTGATTCATGATTTGTCATCTCGGGCAACAAAGCAGGAAGTTATCGGACCATTATGTCCGATATCGGGTAACAAAAGGAAAAACAGGATCTTGGCTGTTTTTAGTTCTCGGACAGAAAATAAGACGGGGTCTTGGGTTTTTCTTGTACGAGTTATTCAAGTGGTCACTTTGTTGACTTGGTTTGTTAATTACGTTCTCGACTAGCCTCAATATCGAACGTATATGTTAATCGGGTTTGTGTGTGATACTCTTCGAGGTATCTATTTTAGATACTTAAGGTTTCGTATTGGTTTCTTGTTCCGTTAATAGAGATCAATTGCCAAGCAAGGTTAGCTTTTCTTTTATCCCTTTTAATTAATTAATATTGTATTAATTATTTGTTTATTATTACGTGTTAACCTAATTGCATTAACTAGATCCAATATCCGCTGCGTACTCGTAGAGGTTACTGGTTAACTTGTTCTAAAATCCCAACAGATTCAAGTCTCCAATAAATACATTTAAATCAAGGTATAGTTATTAACTTTAGGAGTGTGCCGAGTAAAGTTAACTACTTTTTATAAGCAGTTTAAATTTTTAAAGTTAGATAAGTTAACTCATGGAATTCAGATAACACAGTTGACTTCTTCAGAAAGTCAACTGTGTTCATGATGAAAATGATTGGATTTTACTTGATGCTGGAGATAATCATATTATAATCATCTTTAGTAATATTTTTTTAAGTGATTTAATATCATATACAAGTTTTGTTTTACAAAAAAATCTTCTACATTGGGACAAAATGGTGAACCATTAAAATATTTGACTTTTGAGTCAAACTATTGACTTTGATCAAATTCACTGAGTTTTTTTAATCCAAGTCAATCACAGAACAAATATTATAGTGTTTACTGGTATTGATAGAATCTACTTACAATGTTTCATGAATAAGACGTTATCATCAGAGAATGGTTTGGGAAAATCCATGTTTGGACACAGTTTGAAGCTGGGAACACGAGATGTACGTGAACGTATCAAATAAAACGACACTATTGTGGAATGTTCATATCAGTTTGGTCTCAAAGGCATGGATGTGGTTGTCGGGCTTGGCTTACCTAGCTACAATGATGTTGTGATATTCCATATATGTAAATGTACATGCCCTCATTTCTGTTTATGCACCATATCTTGGCCTCTTAGGTTCTGTTTGTTTAGCCATTTCCTTGTTTTCTCGGCACTTTGCTGTTAATTTTTCAGGTTTTGTTTTCGTTTTTTTATGTTTTGGTATCTCCTAGCTAGTTTTAACAAATCTACTTCTTTGTTGTCAAAGAAAAGGACATTACTTATTTCTGTATGGTACCACATGAAACTTGCATTCATGTTTAGCGGTAATTTGGTAGGGTGTATCGATGTTTGTTACAGCCAAGCTACATTGAAGAAAAGATTATTCAAAAGTTGGACTACTTTTTTTTGAACAGATTTGATCTTTAAGTAGAATATTTGTTAATTCCATATAAATGACTTTGTTAAGAAAGTCAAACTCTGTTATTAGTGAAAATGGTGAGAGTTTGATTTAATGTTTAAGATGATAATGTTTTTTAAAGTCATAAATAAAGTATAAAGGTATTGAAAACAGTGGGTTGATCTTATCAAAATTAAACCCATTTGACTTTTTGAGTCAAAGTATTGACTTTCATCTATATTAGTTGACCTGTATTAATGAACATATCTGAAAGTTATTAATGATATTGAACATGTTGCTTACATTTTGGTTACCTATCATCTTGATTTTTGTTAGAAAATTGGGCTTCATATTGTCTGTTTATGGACTCGGATCTTATTTGGGCCTTCCCACGGAAATTTTTTTAGCTCCGCCATTGGTAACAAGGTAAGTTAAGTTAGAAACCTCTTAACACTGTAATGCATAAAATTTGGACGCATACGCATTCTTACTAATGTTACAAGCCTTCATCTCCTATCTCACTCATGTTCAAATAACCAACACAAAGCTTCGTTAACCTCTTACAATTCTCAGCAACACTAATCAATCCAACATTTGTGCATCAACAATACGTAAAGCATTTAAATCACGACATTTAGATAACGACGAAACAGTCACATTAAGTTGTTCCAAATGAACCTCGACTAAACAGTTATCATCTGGAATCGTCTCCAACGCCCTGTCCCACTTTCCGCAACAGCAAATCAACTTCAAACTTTCCAAATTCTTAGAACCGCTAATCAACGGTATGAATAATCGTTCATTAAAAACACTCCTCCTAAGTTTAATAAACGGAAATTCGGTGTCAGGATAGTTAAATAACCTCTTAAAAGACAAAACCCAAGCTGACTAGAGTTATCTAGCAGCTCAAGCATACCTAAATCACTAAACGAACAAAAAACACATGAAAGTTCCTTCAACTTCTTACATTTTTTTTAGAAAAACTAGTCATACATGATTATTGTATCGTCGGCCATTTTGAGAATTTGTAATTTGTAGCTTGAACCCCAGGAGTGATCTCTTTTGTTATATGATGATCTGGGTTCATCTTCACACCTTTTTTTTATTTTTATTTTTTTAGAAATGATAATACCGCAAACAATTTACAAAAATATATCTACACAATGACATGAAATGCTTATTTATGGATGTATATAATAAATGTCGGTCTCCTGTACCTATCGCAAGAGAGAGAAAGTTGTGATGGAAAAAAAATTAAAGGTCGTTGGGTCAATGTTGTGGGTAGCCCTAATGGCTACGAGTTGATTATATTCTTAATTTTTTATTTATTTATTTTTTTTTATTATTTTTTTTTTAAGTTGTATAATCATCAAACACTTTTTGCAACATATCTTAGGCCCCATTAATTTGGAGGCTTTTAGTAGTTGCCCATTCCCACTAAATACCAGTGTTGCAAAACTAGGCTTACAAGGCCGATAATCGCCGATTATGTGCTGCAAGGCCACCAACCTTTCTGATTTATGTAAATCGGTCAACCATGGTAAATGGTGGTCAATAACAGTTAATGGTGGTCAAACTTGTCAAAAACCTTCATATCTTGCCGAAAATACTTAAAACTACCTATAAAATTGTTTAAATAACTTATGGTCATTGTTTATATCTATTACAAGATGTTTTTCAAGAAAAATATTGCCGACAATACATAAACTTGTCGAAAATACCTAAAACTTGTCGAAAATACCTAAAATTTGCTGAAAATACTAAAAAATTGTTGGAAATTCCAATTCGATTAATCGCCGATTAATCCCGCCTAGACCGATTACAAGCTACAGGGAGGTCAACCGCCCGACTACCGATTAGCGATTTTTGCAACCTTGATAAATACCATGTCAAGTACTCGTAATTAACAGTAATTCTCACCCTTAATAATGATCTTGTCAAGTGATCACCAATGATCATCAGTTATAGACGAAGCCTAGAACCAAACTTAAGAAAGTCTCACCATAACCAAAGAGACTTCACCAAATCAATAATCAAACCACGGATTTCAGTTCTACCTTTGATCTTTTTATGAACAAATTAGTTGTGAAATTACATCATGAATTTGAAATTGCTTATTTTCTTATATTGATTTTGCTTGTTTTGAAGCAGATGCACTTTGTATTATAAAAAGTGTTGCATATATATGTTTTTTAGATAAATAACTAGATTTTGATAAATATACAAGGAGTTGCATATATTTTTTTTTTACTGAATTCAAGATAATTTTGTAACAATTCGCATTTTCAGGATTTCTATCAATTCTCAAATTTTTACTATTCATCTCGAGAAATCACTATTCACTTTTACTATTTACTCATATTCATCCCATAAAAATTTTATTTCACATTCTCGTAAGATAAATTATTTTAGTAATGACCTGAGAGTTTGACAATCGTTAGATCATTTTCGCAAAAGTTATTAAGAAAACATTGTCTTAAAGTTTCATTTTGGTCGGAACACCATTTCAACATCCCGCACATAACGAAAACCAACTCTGACAATTTTCCCCACATCAGAATAATTTTTAGATCACTCATAATTAATTTGAGAATTTTTAAGATTTCTTTTAAATGTTACCAAATACACCCTGAGCCGTACGAGACTAAACTTACGTTTTAAACAAATCTACGTAGACCCATACTTACCCATTCCTGCACGGTATTTTCTAAGATGTTTAGAAACTTTTACATTTTTGGAAAAGTCAAACATATTTCCCTCCTCCTTTGACCATAAAGAAATTAAGCTTGTACGTTCTACATTTTTGCTTAAATCGCGTAACTTTTAAACTTCACGTATAACTGTTAAGTTATCCCACGTACGACGAAAACCACATTTTGACATCTCATATCACTTTTAGACTAATTTTAGTCTACTTTAAATAAATTCACGGTCATTTCCCTGAAATTTCGTTCTTTTCTGATAAATTGCGAATTGCGCGTTTTTGACCCATATTTCCAGTTTTAAGCAGCGTTTTTGCACCCAATGAGACTTATCCTCCATTTTATATTTTTAGATGGAGTATAATGATGAGTTTAATCATTCCTATAAGTTTCATATTTTTACGATACCCGGTTTTACGTTTTATGGCTTAACGGCTTATAGTTAGCGATTAACGTAACCAAGATAATACCAAAACTATCCACCTAAGTCATCTTATCTCTTCATGGCCGACCTTAGGGGGGGGGAGTCATCATTTTGGTGACATCATCCTAATCATGGTTCATTTAGATCATTACAGGTGTCCTAACTTAACCACGGTTAATATTTAACCCAATATATGGTTAACCAAACTTACCCTCCTATAAATAGCAAGTGAAATACATCCTAAACACCCTCATAAATTAATTGGGTCGTTCATAGCATAAAACCACCATATCTTCCATAATTTGTTCTTAAACTCCAAGTTTATGCAAAGAAATTTCAAGTAGTAAGTTACTACATCAAATCTCTAGCAAGTTTAAGTGATCTTCTTGAGTTTAAATCCACTCAAGTCACTTAGTAATTCATCACCAACTCTTCAAGATTGCAAGGGTGCCAAGGTGTAGAAAGCTAGATCAATCCGAAGTCTTAAGTGGTCAATCAAAGTCCGATCCTTACTAGTTACTCCATTCTTAATTGAAAGCCAAAAGTTGTAAGAAACTAATCACCACCATCATCTCATCTTTATTATTCATAATCTTAACTATTTCATGCTATATATATAGTTACTATGTTGATTCATGATATACATATACTCAATCACACGTTTTAGTTCATATATTGTCGTAAAAGTAACAAACTAGTAAACTAGTCATATTTTACACGTTTGAAACCATTAAAACCAGTCACATATGAATTTTCTAACTTACATACTATGGTATACAAGATAAAAAGGTAAACATAGCAACTTGAATCACCCGAAACGGACAAATGAGTCAAAAGAAGTTAGCAAAACCAAAACGCCAAAACTGCCAAATAGCTTGCTGTTAAGGGTCTGTCCGTGTTAAAAGTGGTACTTCTGGTCCGAATCATCAAAAAGTAAAAACACGAAAGTTGTCCGGAACGCCGTTTTCCTTTAATTGTAAAGAAGCTCGGACCTTGAAAACGCTTAAACAGGCCATATTCTTTCAAAAACTGAAACTGCCTTATATGTAATTTCAAGACTATACTTTTGTCACAACTAAAAGCAAAACCAAGTTATTTTCATAGCTAGTTACATATTAACTTAACAAAACTTCATTTAATCTTTGAAATAGTGTTTTCACAAGTAACGGAAAAATGACCATTTTACCTTTTCCGATGATTTTTACCAAAACTTCATTCTTGAACATGTTAATAAGTTATAATCACTAGTAAACAATGAGAACTTGTAAAAACTAGATATTTACTAAAAACATGATAAACTTTATGATATAACAATCTTCACTCAAAGCATATGTTATATCTACTAAGTGCTACAATAGTAGGGAGCTTCATGTTCATTTGAGTAAAACGTATCGACGAGTTGCTGGATTTACGATTTAAAGTGTCCTAGCTCCTCGAACGTTTACTGCATGACCTCTGAATTATGATGGCCCGAACGGTAGTACGATATCTATAAACTAAATACATTTTCACAACTAGACCATTTCTAAAAATGACATACACAAATACCATGTACTACATCATGATCAACATAGAGACGTATATAGGCTTGTTATTTCTTTCGCATCATTATTTCAAACCTAAGTCGCAACATCCTATTCTAGGTTTCTCGTAGAAGTTCTCACGGCATATCCATCATTCTCATTATACACTTGATATCATTTACTCTGAGGTGAGTTCATAGCCCCACTTTCTATTACTTAATTGTTTTACAAATCCTTGGGGGAAATACATGCTTTATTTTAAATCGAACACATTGTTTTCAAACTATATGCTTATCTAAATGTATTATTTGTACTAAGTACCACTATTGCCAATCTTAAGTCCCTATTATCATGAACCATTAATCACTTGCGAGTGAACGCGAATATTGTGGATAGGCCTATTGGGATTGACGAATCCTGTTTGTGTTGACCGGGTAGGCAAACAAACACACTATATTTGAAGATCTATTGGTTTAATTGGCAAATTACCTATTAGGGCAACTGTTACTATTATATCAATTTCTATTGACAAGCTGTTAACGTTTTCGGTATCATGAACTTAGTGCAATAATATCTGTTTTGTTTTCAACATTATGGGTGCTATAACAACGTAACCCACACAAACATTATGTGTTCAACTGATTTCCTAAACTCTATGAATTTCACTTAACCTTTGTGTTGACAGTTTTAAGCATGTATTTCAGGTCCATATTGATCGAGGCTGGCACGGAGGAGCACGGATACTCAAGAAGGCTATAAATTTTATTATCATTTGAAAATCAATTTAATGTATTTTGTAAACATGGAACCATTTGGGACCTCATTTTTGTAAACTCTGATATTTATATAAATCGAATGATAAATCCTTTGAAATGACTCCATTAAAGTTCGTTTTCTATTGTTATGACTGTTGTGCCATGAAGTAACACTCAGTTTGAATATCTTAATTTAAAATATTGCTATCTTCAATTCCTTACCCTTCTTACCCTTCATATACTCGCTTTATTGACAGAACAAGACAATTTTCCATTTTTTTTCCATGTCTTGCCTCATTTACTACTTTTAACTTGTTAAAATTTTATTTTACGTTCCGTATTTTTTTTTACAATTTATCTACTTTATTAACAGGACAAGACAATATTATATGGTTTTATGCTCCATAGTTTTTACGTTTTACTACTTTTAATTTGTCAAACTTACATTTTTTATTTCATTTTTTAATTTAAAAGGTTTATAATAAAAAAAAGTTATTAAAATAAAAATGTCACGGGTGAAAAGTGAAAACATCCTCACACAGGCACCATGCCGCCACATATTTCACTTCAATATAATTTACGAAACACAAATCAATAAATCAAATCCATCATAATAATCTCATTAATCAAACCCTAAATACTTTCAATTCACAATTCTAATAATTAACTAATTAATCATAATATGGGTGATTTTGAAGCACCTTGACGATCTTCCAGAACCCCAAATCACACCGAATAATACATCAAATCGTGATTTGGTAGATGTTCCAGTAGCTGCTGATGTGAAGACAGTTATTGCTGATGGTAATGATAATGATGATGAGTTTGAGATTGAGACGCTTACTGTTACTGATTCAGATGAGGAGAATGAGGTGGAGGTAAGGCCAAGATTGAAGCGGTTATGGCGCGGGTGTAGTGTCGAGGATAGGGGTTTGTCGGGTTCGGCTACGGTCGATTTGGGTTCAGTTTTTGTTGTTGATGATGATGATATCGAGGATTTTTCGTCGCCCGAGGATAATAATGCTAAAGGTAAAAGTGATTGTTTATTAGAACTGCTTGGTTACTTATGTTTTGAGGGTGTTTGGGTCTGCTTATTTGATTTCGTAAGTGAAGTAGCAAATTTGAACTTACGAGTTTTGATAAGCAAATTAGTAAGTAGTAACAGTTTTTCGGAGCTACCCTTTAGTTGTGCCAGTGTTATTTTTGGTTGTGAGTTTGTTGATATTTGATTTGATGATTAGGGGATTGAGTTGTTTGTTATCTGTTTATTGCGGTTTCATATAGTCAGTATGAATAAGCAATTTTGAAATAGTTTGTCTATAATTGATATCATGATCACAATCAGTCAACATCCGTCCAAACACTAAAAATTTAACTAATCGTTTGCCGTTCCAAAGCGATACTAAGAGCAATCCTAAACGCCACTAATGCTTTTTTCAGTAGGTTCAATTTGATTTCTTAAAGATATCGGGATGAGTCTGGCAGCCAATTAGATTATTTTGAACTCTAGTAGCAACGAAAAACTGGACTTGTTTTCTCTATGTTGTGGGTGGATGGACTTACGAGTAACCCTTGATAACTTCATTGTGTCTATTGCTTAATATATATTTAATCTTATGATAATGTAGCAAGTCTGGTGTATTTAGGGAATTTGGGCCATTGGGCACTCTGGCTACAACTTACAACCCCTTTGGACTGCCATTATACACCCTTACTTATGTCTTAAGATAAACACGAAAGTTGTAGTCGTTACCAATGATTTTTCATATCTGAATAACGAAATGTATTTAGCAACAACTTGTGATTCTTTGTAAATGATATTCTCATCATTCCTGGTGTGCACTACACACCAGATGTGTCCCTGAACATCTTGTCTGCCAAACAACTAGAGTTGCAAGGATTGGAACTCACATTCAAGGGCAACAAATGCAGACCCATACCCATGTTCAAGCACCCAGAGGACTGCTGTTTTGATCCAAACAAAATGAACCATAAACAAAACATGTACATGGAGAGTTTCTACAAACTGCTTGCAGAAAGTTCCATGGAGAAGAAAGAGGAGGATCACAAGAACACCACATCAAAACAAGATGAATCCATCTATGTCAAAGGTGTAAACTATCCTGTTAATATTTCCTCTTTTAAAGATTTTGTTTCATTTCTTGACTTAATTCAAATTGACAATATAATAAGCCAAGAGTGGGACAAATTTAGAGAAGCCTTTAATAAAGCATACATCTGGTTTTTCACTGTCCATTTGGACAGGGACATACCAGGCCCTATTCCACTAAAAATAGAAAATAAAGAAATCCACTTTGATGGATCTTTACAAGATTGTGGACACACTTGGGGGATACGTGAGTGTAGTATTCACACAAGAATTTGATTTTATTGTAGAAATATTTGGCCTTGAAAAAAAAAATGGCCATGAGATTAAAACCTGTTACAACCACTATTTAGATGTGTTTAAGTCTTTTTATAGCACTGCAAGGGCCTCAAGGACTGAAACAGAAGGACTTGTCTCAGGGAGCATAAAGAAATGCATTGGAGAGATTCCAAAAGGAGAGCCTAAGAATGTAGGAAAACACAAGGTTGGAACATTTCGGTGTGATGCTGGAAGATCTCAACTGCAAAGAAGGATCAAGCAACATTTTGAATTACAATGAAGGGACAGAAAGCTCCAAGACTTATGGAGATTATGACAGTGATGATTTCACAATCATCATCTGATCAAACCAGAAAAGAAGGCAAGAAGAACTAGCATTTTGTCCTTAGGGAGGAATGTTGGATATTACTTAAGTCCAAAATACTGGATTCATACTTTCATGTTTATGTAAAGACAATGTTTCATTTGTTTATTTGTATTATAAGTTTAAGACATATTGCAGCCATGATCAAATAATCATGTGACTGCAGCCTAGTTTAGATGTGGCTAGAGCCACTTAAGTTATGACATAGACCATGCCTGTTGGTCGTTTATTCAGTTATGAAAGGGGCAGTTATAATGGCAGTTAAGGTTGTTAAAGGCATAACTGCCTTATCCTTTTGAAACATCACAACCTTTAAGTCATACCTCTTCATAACCTATATATAGGACTTTGTAAATTCGTTTTATATTATCAATAACAGTTATATTTCATGCTTTAATTTTCCCTCCATATTTTGCCTGCACAATTCTATTTGCATACAACCATTCACAATAAAACTGCACATCTATCCCTAGACAATTCACAGCACTACATATGGCATACAATCACAGATTCAATGATACCATTTGGCCTAGAAGCACTTATCTCTCAAGAGGATCTGTTGGCCATCACAATAGTTAGTCTCTTTTGATTGCTAAATCTACATCATGGAAGTCAAACTATGGAATGACAGAGAGGGAAATGTATGAATTTTTTTATGAACTTTATGACAGAGAGGGAAATGTATGAATTTTTTATGAACTTTATGCCTTTATCAAGGTTACGGAGAAACTGGAAAAGGCTTACGTTCGAGATATTATTCCATCAGCTGATTATGAGATTTGAGTGTCAGAAACTTATAGCACAATTTAGAACATTATCATCCACACTTAGAGATACCGTGCCAAGTATCGAAAGGTTTTCACGACACATAATATTTGAGTGGCAGAAACAGCAGCCAACATTAACAATGATATAGATTCTTTATGACCCGTTTAAGATATGCCTTTTTCTCGATTAGCCCATATTGACTCGTTTTAAACATAAAATCTGGTAAAAAGACAAAAACAAAGTTGACATAATAATGTCACTACCAGAATTTATTATGCAAGTAATAGACATATCTCAAAAACATTACTTTAGCTATGGTTAGGTTTATAAAAATTTTTAGTGATCACATTCTATTCATTCAAAGTGGCCCATACGGACCTGAACCATATGATTCAAATGTGAAAGTGCAATACCCGTGAGTTGCCCGGATACACTTAAAAAAAATCGTGAGAATAGGAGGTTTTTGCATTGTCCAGGTCACGCTTTAAAAGATATGTATCATTACAAAAACAGTTGCATAGTACTAATATAAAGTTATTTACAAATAAAAAGAGAACTTCAATAACATCATATCACAAATGTTAAAGCATATATAAAGTTTGATACATATTAAGCAGTTGTATTTTTATTTTGAGCTATTCGTATGGTAAATGTCACATCACCTTCATGCCAACAACACAGACAAACATAGATTTACATTTGATCAATTTTGAACATTTAAGCTTAGCACATAAAAAGATTTACTACAACTCCACAATCTCCTTATAACTTTAATTGCCATAATCCCATCAGATTTAAAAATGCTTATGCATGTACATTAGCAAAAGGGCCTAAATACATTCATAAATCCAACCTACCTAGAAAAAAGAATGCAACAAACTAATTTCATTGTAAAATTCTTTTAAGGAGTACGGAAAATGTTTGTGAGACGATCCTATGTTCATTGCCATCTTAATCTGGAGACATGAGAGGACCTTTATTTTCCAAGTTCTTTGTATTATATATAATAAAATGGAATCAGACAGTACATGCATATACCTATGCTGAGATTCGAAATAACAAAGCATATGAATAAAAATATACATATCAATATGCACGAGTGCTAATAAATGAAAACAAAATGGTTTTACATGCATATGCATAAGAAAAAGCCTTTCAAAACTACCATATAAATATGCATTTGATATTGTATGAAAGAAAGATAAACTAATTAATGATTGGTTAGTGATGGCTAGCAATTCATATTATAGACTTTCATTTATTTAATTGGACTATAATTCAAGATATGCAATAACTACGGGTAGAATCAGTATTTGGATAACAAATATGAAAAACAAACTTCACATATAATACTTTTGACCGAGCAATATATTATTAATTGTTTTCTTTCCATACTTATCCTCGTTTGTGACAGAGGAACGTGCTCATATTGTGTAATATCATTCCGAAAAATCAGGTAATCAAGTAAAGATAAGTTTTAGCTTCATTTTAAAGGGTTCAGATTTATTTTGACATTGATCTAACGGTTCTAAGTTAATGCCAGGTCATAATTTTTTTATCACTGCTACATGAACAATAAATAAGTATAATATAATTTGTAAGTGTATTAAGTTGGGATAATCATTGTTTATAGTCAAAATTTTGGGGGTTTTGGAAATGTTTATTTAAAAGGTTTATAATAAAAAAAAGTTATTAAAATAAAAAAAGATGTCATGTTACTTTTGGTTGTGAGTTTGTTATCTGTTTATTGCGGTTTCATACAGTCAGCATGAATAATGATATCAGATAGTCAGTATGAATAAGCAACTTTGAATTAGTTTGTCTATAATTGATATCATGATCACACTCAGTTAACATCCGTCCAAACACTACAAATTTAACTAATTGTTTGCCATTTCAAAACGATACTAAGAGCAATCCTAAACGCCACTAATGCGTTTTTCAGTAGGTCAATTTGATTTCCTAAAGATATCGGGATGAGTTTGGCAGCCAATTAGATTATTTTGAACTCTAGTAGCAACGAAAAACTAGACTTGTTTTCTGTATGTTGTGGGTGGATGGACTTACGAGTAACCCTTGTCCCTTGATTACATGTAAGTTAATTCTGCCATATTATAGATAGTTTTTTACAGTGTTATTTGCATTAAAGATTAGCTATTTTTTCATAAATTTTTTTATCATGATTCATGTTTTTTGTGTCGCATTTCTTGTGTTTCTAGGGGTCAATTTCGCAGTGGCGATAAAACAAAACATGCTGCTTAAAATAATAAAGCTGAGACAAGCTCATTAAGGAAAAATTCAAGACAATCAAAGACTCAAGAAACGTCACAAGGTTTCATGAATCCAAATGTTAATACTGCGAAAGGGATCACAAAAGATGCTGGCAAGAGAAGGGTTCAAGCTGATGGTCAAGCGACGGGGCATTGGTTCACAAATGGCGATGGGAAGAGGGTAAGTTGGAAAGTTCTTGTTCTGTTATAGTCATTTTGAAATTAATAAGCTGCTAGAACCAAAAAATTTCAAGTCTTGTTTGGGTTTGGATTGGCATGTCACAACTCCTTAACCCGAGCACGACACGTTTAAGTAGTTAGGTCAGTTATGTCAATCCTAACCCACTAACATATAACACGAAGATTGCCTATTCAACCCGTTTTTCTAAACTAGTGGGTGGGTCGACCTTTATCAAATAAACTAGTGGGTGGGTCGATTAAATCAAGGTATAGCTATTAAATTCAAAAGTGTAATGATCAAAGTAACTTGTATAAGCAGTTTACATTTTTGAAGTTTAGATATGTTAACTCATCGAGTTCAGATAACACAGTTGAATTTTCAGAAAGTCAACTGTGCTCGTGATGAAAATGATTGGATTTTACATGATGTTGGAGATAATCATGTTATAACCATATTCAGTGTTTTGTAAGTAATTTAAAATCATATACAAGTTTTGATTTGCATAAAAAATATCTTCTACATTGGGACAAAATGGTGAACCATTAAAATATTTGACTTTTGAGTCAAACTATTGACTTTCATCAAATTCACAGAATTTTTTCCTATCCAAGTCAATAACAGACGCTACCTAAAATGTTCCGGGAATAAGACTTTATCATCAGAGAATGGTTTGGTAAAATCCATGTTTGGACATAGTTTGAAGCTGGGAACACGAGACGAACATGAACTTTATCAAATAACACGGCATTACAGCGGAATGTTCATATCAATTTGGTCTCAAAGGCATGGATATGGGTGCCGGGATTTGCTTACCTATAATGAATTTGTGATATTCTCTATTTATGTAAATGTGCACGCTCTCATTTATGTTTTTGCTCCATACCATGCCGCCACACATTTCATTTCAACAAAAACAAAAACCCGCCAAACAAACAGTTCAAAAACCCCCAAAATTCAAAAAACTTACAAAACACAAATCAATTAATCAAACCCTTAACACTTTCAATTCACAATTCTAATAATCAATCAATCATAATGGGTGATTTTGAAGCACCTTCATTCTCATTAGGTTTTGACTTCGATTTTGACGATACACCCGAACCCCAAACCACACCGAATAATACATCGAATCGTGATTCGGTAGCTGCTGATGTGAAGAGTGTTGTTGATGGTAATGATAATGATAAGGAGTTTGTGATTGAGACGCGTACTGTTGCTGATTCAGATGAGGACAATGAGGTAAGGCCAAGATTGAAGCGTTTACGGCACGGGCGTAGTGTCGCGGATAGGGGGTTGTCGGGTTCAGATACGCTGGATTTGGGTTCGGTTGTTGTTGATGATGATGATATCGAGGTCTTTTCGTCGCCCGAGGATAATAATGCTAAAGGTAAAAGTGATTATTTATTATAACTGCTTATGGTTTTGTGAATGATTTGGTAATTAGGGTATATCCGAGACTCTTTAATAAGCTTGGTTACTTATCTGATTAACATGTTTTGAGGGTGTTTGGGTCTGCTTATTTGATTTCGTGAGTGAAGTAGCAAATTGCAACTTACAAGTTCTGATAAGCAAATTAGTAACAGTTTTTCGGAGCTACCCTTTAGTTGTGCCAGTGTTACTTTTGGTTGTGAGTTTGTTATCTGTTTATTGCAGTTTCATATAGTCAGTATGAATAATGAATAAGTATTATACCTTTTTGTGCGTAAAATAATCAGAATCAGATAGTCAGCATGAATAATGATATCAGATAGTTAGTGTGAATAAGCAAAACTTTGAATTAGTTTGTCTATAATTGATATCATGATCACACTCAGTTAACGTCCGTCCAAACACTAAAAATTTAACTAATTGTTTGTCGTTTCAAAACGATATGAAGAGCAATCCTAAACACCACTAATGCTTTTTTCAGTAGGTTCAATTTGATTTCCTAAAGATATTGGGATGAGTTTGGCAGCCAATTAGATTATTTTTGAACTCTAGTAGCAACGAAAAACTGGACTTGTTTTCTGTATGTTGTGGGTGGATGGACTTACGAGTAACCCTTGATAACTCCATTGTGTCTATTGCGTAATATATATAGTTAATGTTATGATAATGTAGCAAGTCTGGTGTATTTAGGGAATTGGGGCCATTGGGCACTCGGGCTATAACTTACAACCCCTTTGGACTGTCATTATACACCCTTACTAATGTCTTAAGATAAACAAGAAAGTTGTAGTCGTTACCAATGATTTTTCATATATGAATATCGAAATGTATTTATGTATTTAGGCTTTAGCTCAGACAACGCTTAAATAAGCAGCAACTTGTGATTCTTTGTAATCCAAGAAAGATCACATAGATATCCATGAAGCAGCACCACTGAATCAGATTGCTCCCGTTGATTAACTTAGCGTAAAAGGGATGGTATTTGTGCCAGTTTTATGATTTATAAGATTCCATCAAGTAGCAGTCACACGTATTATAAACCAGTGTGCTAATTACTGTCACGTGCGCTTGTTTATCATTCCCATATTCACTGGTTGTTATTATTGCTAATTGCAGATGAGATTCTTCCAACACAACACTGTTCAGTCAGTAACAGATCCAAATTCCCGCTTACCGGACTAGGTGTTTTGACCGGAGAATCAGGAAAAAGAAAGCAAAATATCTCAAACGCGCCAGAATCCCTAATCACAAGCTGCGAACCGTTTCCAAAGTTGACTGTCAGTCCTCTTAGAAAGTTTCAGCTGATTGATTCCGACTCTGATTCTGATATTCCTTCTATCAGTAAAGTCGCTACTAACAAGATCTGCAATAAGTCAGAACCTTAATTAAATAGGGGGCAATCTGTAGGTTCAAATTAGCCGAGAAAATTAAGTGAATCACTCGATACTTCAGCCAAAAAGGATTTAGGGGAAGATTTTAGACACAAGAAGAGTTTTCATATCCCGACACCTGCACTAGATGAGGTCTGTGAGGAATATTATAGTTCCATGAAAGAAAAAAGTATAAGATTTATGGGTGACCCTCTCCCGCCAGCACATCAGTATTTTTTCCATAATGATTTGAGGGTCCAGAGCTTGTGCGAACTCGTTGGTGCAACTTTCTCCTGTTAAATGCAGAAAATAGAGGTTTTGAGCAGCCCAATACATCAAATATCGATTACATGTAAGTTAATTCTGCTTCCTTATTAGGGGTTATTTGCATCAAAGATTAGCTCTTTTTTCATAGTCATATTTCATGATTCATGTTTTGTGTTGCACTTCTTGTGTTGCTAGGGGTCAATTAGCAGTGGCGACAAAACAAAACAAGCTGCTAGAACTAATAAAGCTGAGACAAGCTCATCAAGGAAAAATTCAAGAAAATCAAAGACTCAAGAAACGTCACAAGGTTTCATGAATCCGAAAGCTAATACTCCTAAAGGGATCACAAAAGATGCTTGCAAGAGAAGGGTTCCAACTGATGGTCAAGGTTCAAGGGATCACAAATGCGATGGGAAGAGGGTAAGTTGGAAAGTTCTTGTTCTGTTATAGTAATCATTTCAAATCAGGAAACTGATATCTCTCTGAGTTTGAATTCTTTGTTTAAGTAGTCATTTTGAAATTAAGAAACTGCTAGAACCAAATTCAGGTCGGGTTTGGGTTTGGGTTTGGATTAGCATGTCAGAACACCTTAACCCGAGCACGGCATGTTTAAGTAGATAGGTCAGTTATGTCAATCCTAACCCTTTTAATCATAACACGCATGTTGCCTATTCAACCCATTTTTCTAAACTGGTGGGTGGGTCAACTTGTTTAACCCCATAAACAAAATTTTTCCAAAAAAAAAATAAAAAATAAAAAATCTTAACCGGGTTTGTGGGTTAACCTGCTTAACACTAATGGCCAGAAAATGTTTAGACCAGATCCTAACCCGTTTATTTCCGTGTCGGGGTCATGTTTCGTGTAAGGAATTGCCACCCCCACTTTTTGATGGCATCTCTTTATGTGTTGTATGATATAAACAGAAATTTCTTCATTGTGTAATATATTTAGTTAATTTTATGATTATGTAGCATGTCTGGTGTATTTAGTGAAATTGGTGCTGTTGGGCACTTGGGCTACAATTTACAAGTTAGAACCCCTTTGGACGGTTATTATACACCCTTACTTAGGCCTTAATATAGACTAGAAAGTTGTAATCATTACCAATGATTTTTCATATCTGAATATTGAAATGTATTTAGCTCAGACATAAACACTTGCATTAGCAGCAACTTGTGATTCTTTGTAATCCAAGAAAGATCACAAAGATATCCACGTTGATTAACTTTGCGTAAAATGGATGGTATTTGTGCCAGTTCTATGATTTATAAGATTCCATAAAAGTAATTTGCGGTCAGACGTAACTTAAACCAGTGTGCTAATTACTGTCATGTGTTCTTGTTTATCATTCCCATATTCACTGGTTGTTATTATTGCTAAATGCAGATGAGACTCTTCCAACACAACACTATTCAGTCAGTAACAGTTCCAAATCCCCGCTTACCGGACTAGGTGTTTTGACCTGAGAATCAGGAAAAAGAAAGCACAATCTCTCAAATGTCTCAAACGTTCCAGAATCCGTAATCACAAACTGCAGCAAACAACCGTTTCCAAAGTTAACTGTCAGTCCACTTAGAAAGTTTCAGCTAATTGATTCCGACTCTGATTTTGATATTCCTTCTACCGGTAAAGTTGCTACTTACAAGATCTGCAGTAAGTCAGAATCTAATTTAGATAGGGGAAAAAGTGTAGGTTTACATCAGCCGAGAAAATTAAGTGAATCACTCGTTACTTCAGCCAGCCAGAAAAGATTTATAGGAAGATTTTAGACACGAGAAGAGGTTCCATTATCCCGACACCTGCAATGGATGAGGTTTGTGAAGATTATTTTAGTTCCATGAAAGAAAAAAGTAAAGTTCAGAGTAATATTGGAAAAAGTAGCCGTAATAGTCATATTATGGACAGTGTAGTAGATTTGGGTGAATGATTTGAGGGTCAAGAGTTTGTGCGAACCCGTTTGTGCAACTTTTTCCCGTTAAATGCAGAAAGTAGAGGTTCTGAGCTTCCCAGTACATCGAATATCGATTACATGTAAGTTAATTCTGCTATATTATTGATAGTTTTTTAAGGTGTTATTTGCATAAAAGATTAGCTCTTTTTTCATAAAATCCTATATCATGATTCATGTTTTTTGTGTTGCATTTCTTGTGTTTCTAGGGGTCAATTTAGCAGTGGCTACAAAACTAAACAAGCTACTAGAACTAATAAAGCCGTGACAAGTTCATTCAGGAAAAATTCAAGAAAATCCAAGGCTCATGAAACGTCACAAGGTTCTATGAATCCTAAAGTCAATACTGCGAAAGGAATCACAAAAGATGCTGGCAAAAGAAGGGCTCAAGCGGATGGTCAAGGGACGGGGCATTGGTTCACAAATGGCGATGGGAAGAGGGTAAGTTGGAAAGTTCTTATTATGTTAATGTAGTCATTTCAAATCAAGAAACAACTGTTACAAACAAATACGGGTCGGGTTTGGGTTCGGATTGGCATGTCAGAACACCTTAACCCGTTTTTAGGTCAATTTCAGTAGTTAGGTCAGTTTTGTCAATCCTAACCCGTTTACACTAACACGAACATTGCCTATTTAACCCGTCTTTCTAAACTGGTGGGTGGGTCGACTTGTTTAACCTGTTTAACTCACTATGTTCACAATTTATCTAAAATAAATAAGCTCAAACGGGTTGGTGGGTCAACCTGTTTAACACCCATGGCCAGAAAACTGTTTAGACCAGACCCTACCAGTTTAGTTCGGTGTCGGTTTTGGGTCGTGTTTCGTGTTAGAAATTGCCACCCCTACTTTTTGATGGCATCTCTTTCTATGCTGTATGTTATAAATAGAATTTTCTTGTACTTACAGGTTTATGTCAGTAAAAATGGGCAAGAAATGACCGGCAAAGCTGCTTACATTCACTATAGAAAGGTACTTCCACTCAATTATATCTCTCAACTTTTTCACCTTGCTTTGCTTTATAATTGATAAACTTCGTTTTAAACTTTTATTATTGCGTATAAACATGATGAGCTAAATAATGATGCTTTTGTCATTTAGCAAGTCTGATTTCAGCTATCATTGAAGAATACCTGTTGTTTTGACAGGAGAGTGGATGAGGATTTAAAAATAAAAAGGTGAAGAAAACTTCCACCAAGAAGAAATGAGTGTTGATCGTGCTTTGAAATGTGCGATTGGTATATCCATATCTAATCATGTTGAGACACTAAGAGTCTGATTTGGATTGTTCAAAGGCAGTTGACACTAGTATCTATCAATCTACAAATGAAAACTTTCAGAAGTGTTGGGGCTGCTTGGTACTGGAAAATAGAGGAAAGAAAGTGGAAGCTTTGCAAAATTCAAGTTGTAGTCCAGCCTTTTTTTTACTAATGAACAAACTTTAGACCTGGGTTTAGTGTTTCTACAATAGATTTTATAGTTTTTCAAAGTCATTTTAGCATACAGTGATTTTCGATCAAAACACAGTCATGCACTCAATGTTCTTGTAAGCAAATATTCCGCCGAAAAGTCTTGTGCTTTTCTTAGCAGCTTTTCGAAAAGCAAAAGAATTGTTGTAGGTGCATTCCTGAACATTTTAGTGCGTTGTACCTGCAGTTTTGGGAACCCACTCCAAATTATTTGATAATGTGTTTGTGTGAGACTCATGCTTTCATTATTTTCAGTTCAGGTCTTCAGTGGTTTCAAGATTCATCAATAGGTGGCTCCTGGTTCCTTAGTTAAGTGGGAAAGACAACATATCTCTCCCCTCTGATCTAAAGATGCTAATAAAACCAATTAACCAATACTTTACCGACTATTCTCTAACCATTTTTTGTAGCAAATTCTATATGATTTGAATAGTGACTGACATAAAATGTATGTAATGATTATGATATCATCAATGAAACAAGTAATGATCTTTTGAACCATAATTAATGTGAAAACTAAGAAACAAAAAACATGTACAAGTATGCAACTATCATACTGTGAAAACATAAATATCAAAAGCCTTTTATAAATGGTGCGTGTGTATTGGTCACTTGGTTGAAAGTTCAAAAGTGAATCTTATCTTTCTTTTTTTCATTGACCAAAAGACCATATGAGTGGCTTTTGTTTCTCAACATCAATATTCCACGGCTTTACCCACACAAACACAAATACTTTTTCACATAAGCTCTTTCAACCATACTTCTAATGGCTTCTACTTCAGTTTCATCCATTCAAAACAGCTTCAAGTATGATGTCTTCTTAAGCTTTAGAGGCGAAGACACTCGAAAGAACTTTGTTGATCATCTTTATTTTGCTCTTACACAAAAAGGTATTGAAACATATAAGGATGATGAGAATATTAAGCAAGGGAATATGATCAGTGATGAGCTTATTAAGGCCATTGAAGACTCAAAATTTTACATTATTGTTTTTTCAAAGAACTATGCTTCTTCATCTTGGTGCTTGGAAGAGCTTGTTAAGATTATGGAATGCCAGACGATGGACGAGCACACTGCTTACCCCGTGTTCTATGATGTGGAGCCCACTGAAGTTCGCAAACAAACCGGGGCTGTTGGAGATGCATTTGCAAAACATAAAGATGAAAAAGCTGCAAGAAAATGGAGTGAGGCTTTGAAAGAAGCATCTGATTTGGCTGGTTTTGAGTTGAAAAGCATTGCTAATGGGTGAGTAAATTTCTTTGATTTTACTTCTTTTTTATCTACGATTGAATGATTAATGGCTTTCTAAAAAACATGTTTCATCTCAAACGGGTCAACTGGGTAAATAACTATTTAATGCATTGAAACGAGTATGTTATAAGTTAGATGTTGAAGGTAAGTGTTTGCGGGTTGACCCAACCTGTTTTGACCAGGAAAAATTTACCTTATACCCAGCCTATCTGATATTCATTTACTATCTAACTGATAGCTGATTCTTTGCCATTACTTCATTATACAATTGTATGTGTTATATATCTGAAATTTGATAACTGATAGCTGATTCTTTAACCATCTTATTTTACATACAGGCATGAAGCTAAATTTATCCAAAAGATTGTTCAAGAGATTTCACTAGAGTTACGCTCCATCAATTTCGGCTTGGATGAAAAGTTAATCGGCATGGAGACTCGAGTAAAGGATGTTGTTTCATATTTAGAAACCAGTGTTGGTGATGTTCGCATGCTAGGGATATGGGGGATGGGAGGTGCAGGGAAGACAACTTTAGCCCGGGCTGTTTTTGATCAAATATCCTTCAAGTTCGATGGTCAAAGCTTTGTTGAAAATGTAAGGGAAGAATCAAAACCATCTTTGTCTGGTTTGAAGTCATTGCAGAAACAAGTACTTTCAGATATTTCAAATGATCAAGGCGTTACCGTAAGTGGTGTTCTTGACGGGAAAAACAAGATGAAAAAAAGGATGCGTGATAGAAAGGTACTTCTTGTTCTTGATGACGTCGATCATAAAGACCAGCTTGAGGCGTTAGCCGGTGACTATAATTGGTTTAAGCCGGGAAGTAGAATCATAATTACAACAAGAGATGAGCAAGTACTGGTAGCCCACCGAGTGAGCTTGATTCATAATGTGACTTTGTTATCTCAAGCGGAAGCGGGATGCCTCTTCAGTAGGTATGCGTTTGGAAGAGAGATTCCAACTCAAAGGTACGAAGAGCTATCAGGAAAAGTTGTAAAATATGCTCATGGTCTTCCCTTAACGATCAAAGTTTTGGGTTCATTTCTTTGTGGTCAAAGTGAGAATTTTTGGATAGCGACCATTGAAAGACTAAAAACAATTCCATTTAAGGATACTATGGATAGATTGGAAATAAGTTTTGATGGTCTAGAGGATGAATACAAAGAAATGTTCTTAGATGTTGCATGCGTACTAAAAGGTTGGTACAAAGAAGAAGCAATTAGAGTGCTTGAAAGCCGTGGATTTCATGCTGAAGTTGGTTTAAGAGTTCTTGAGCAGAAATCTCTTATAACTTATAATGAAGATGAGGAATTGTGGATGCATGATCATTTAGAAGAAATGGCTAGGAATATTGTTCGTCGGTCACACCCCGATGAACCTCAAAGACATAGCCGATTGTGGGTTAAGGACGAAATTGAGTATATATTGAATAATGACCTGGTAATAATTAACTTATGATTTAATAAAATTAAGAGTTAACTACATTTTATGTCCATGTGGTTTGCTGGATATTTTATTTTGGTCTAAAATGAAACATCTGTTACTATACATGTTTGGTCCAAATTTCTAACTATATTTGACCATTTAAAAAACACATAACAAGTTTTCCCCAAATTCACTTTGTCTCTCTAATAATCATTCAAAAATTCATTAATTCGAATTGAATTATCATTCAATTCGCTTTATATAATCTTCATTCACTCTCAATTTGATAATGTTTTCAGTGATTTTGGGCGTTTTGGAAATTTAGGGTTCCGACAAAAATTAAGGGGTTTTATTTTTTCGATTTCAGGGTACCCAAGCAACTAAATGTCTACGCTTATACTCAAATGATTTGAGTGCTGAAATTGCAATGAAAGGTCTACCAAAAATGAAGGATCTTAGATTCATTGAGATATTTAATTATAATGAGAGGAATATTGTTTTGGAATTTGATAAAGTTAGCGAATACCTTCCAAGTTCCTTACGATATATGAGATGGATTGGTTTTCCTTTTTCGAGTTTACCGAATACATTTCAAGGAAAATATCTTGTTCAACTTGAATTGCATCACAGCAAGATTGTTCAACTTTGGGAAGATGGAGAAGAAAAGGTAGAATAATGGTTAAATTGTTGTTTTTCATGATTCATTATGATCCTATATATCTATTGGTTTGTCATTGCACCAATATTAATTTTTTTTTTGTACTTATGTTAGGTTCTTCATAAGCTAAGGTTCCTCACCTTATGGAGGTCAAAATTACAGACCTTTGACCTTAGGTTGGCTCCAAATCTTGAGCAATTGACTATTTCCAGATGTCATGATTTCCGAGAGCTTCATTTACCTGCTGATCATCATTCAAAGCTCAAGTATCTCGACCTCTCTGATTCAAAGTTGACAAACCTTCACCTCGGGAATACTCCGAATCTTGAGACGCTTGTACTGGAAGGGTGTAATGATTTGGAAGAACTTCAGTTGCCCGATGAAAGTCAAAAGCTCAAATATCTCACCATCACTGATTCAAAGTTGAAGACCCTTCACCTCGGGAGTACTCCGAATCTTGAGACGCTTGTACTGGAAGGGTGTAATGATTTGGTGGAACTTCAAATGCCTGTTGAAAGCCTAAAGCTCGAAGAGCTCAACCTCAGTCGTTCAAAGTTGAGGACCCTTGACCTTGGGCTGACTCCAAATCTCAAGTCTTTCAAAATCAAATCTTGTTGGCTTCTTGGGAAGTTACCTGAGGAGATTGGCAGATTAGAATCTTTAGAGAAGCTAATCTTAACTGACTGTAAGCTTTTAAAAGATATTCCAAACAGCATTTGTAAGATGAAATGTATAAACAAGTTACATCTCCGCGGTTGTATTCGAGTTGTTAAATTGCCAGAGAATATTGGATGCTTAGAAGGTTTGAAAGAGTTAAACATAGAAGGTACAGGCATAACCCGTCTTCCACTGAGTATTTATCATTTGAAAGGTCTGCGTATTATTGGGTCAAGAAGGCTTTTCGATTCATGTGGTTTGGGACCCAAATTACGAAGAACCTCGGTAGGCATTAACGAAATCTTCTGCTACATCTAGCCATGAATTACAAAGGCACAAAGCGCAGAGACACATAAATAACTACAAGATTTTAACAGGTACTTTCTCTGTTTTTTGTTAGCCTGTCGTACTTTAATGTCTATTTTTCTAATTGATCTTACAATGATTGACGTTTCTGTATTTGATCCTAACAAGTTATCCATTACCTGCAGCTAGGAGTTTTTATGAACGTGAAGCAATCACCAATCAGCAATTTAGCAAATACAGTGATTTACGATTTAACCTACATGCTAATTAGTGTATGTGAGTAGATGGAACTCACCCCGTGTAAAGTCATCAGTAAATTTTCCAAATCGAATTGGCTTCCAGTAGTGTTTTATCATGTTTAATGAAGCTATTTTATATGTTCAGTAGTTCCATTATAGAATAGTGTTGGAAAATCAAATTGGGGCAGAAAGTTAAATACTGGAACAGGGGATTCTTTTATCAAATAAGATGACACTGCTACTTTTTTCATGTGACAGCATTTAAAAAGTGTATAATAATTCACCTAAAGGTTCAAAATCATTAGAAATTTTACTAGTAGTGTTACCTTCGTGTTAGCCACAGTTAGGCGTAATTATGTTACTCTTTCATATAAACCCATGTAAACGTCACTCTTGTCACATGCTCGTTCTCAGCGATACTCTTGCCGATACCAGGTCTCAGTGGCACATTAATATCGAAGCCGGTTTCAAGGTCCAGCAGGTTCTTTTTCAGCAGACTGGACGGATCATTTGTCTTCCGTAAGATAGCTGTATTATATCAAGGTCAATGTATGATATTCGGATTGTTCTTTTCTTTCTTTCAAAAATATGTTTTCACATGAGTTATTTAAAAAATCTGACATTCTATTTTTTGGTCGAAACATAATGCGACTAATTTATATACTATATGATGAAATGATATGCAATAATGTTTAGCTAAAGTTGGATTTCACAAGTTATTTGACAAACCCAACGAAGTCTGCAGATTTGACTTTTAGGGGTTAAAAGCTGTGTTAATACGGTAAAATGATACTATACTAGATGAAATAATCTAGTACATGTGCTTCTCGCAAAGGTGTACTAGCTATCTACTTTTAATCATTTTAATTTTTGAAGTTAGATAAGTTAGTTCATAGTATTCTGTTTATACAGTTGACTTCATCAAAAAGTCAAACTGTATTCCTGATGACGTTTAATCTTTGATGAGGTTGGAAATGATCATGTTTTAATAATATTCAGTAAGATCTTCATAAGCTGCGCAAGGTCATAGAATAGTTACGATTGACACGTATATCTTCAAAATTGGGATATATTTTTGTTAAGTATGAAGTATGGCGTTTGACTCAAATTGTTGACTTTGATCAAATTCAGTGAGTTTTTCATAAATATGTGAAGAAGAACATATAATATAGTGTTTAATGGAAGCTGCATAACATGTATCATAGGTTTGTATGATACAGTTGAGCTGCATATCATAAAAAACGTAGAATTTGGAAAGTATAATTAGTCAGGGTTAGGCATATTAACATCGACCTCAACCCGGGTGAAGCTCTTGCCTCATGCACATTCTCAGCTATTATTATTTAGATGACACGAGTTGGGCCTCGTGTTATTTTTCTAACAGTTGTGTTGGAAAATGAAATTCCCCGTAGAGTATTATTGAGCAGAATGAAAATGAGATCATTAAGGTATCAGAAAGGCGACTCGAAAGTTCCGACAGGTTCTTTTTCAATGGATTAAAAGTCATCAGTAGGATACTTTGTATAAATCACAGTAATGAAATCGACTAGATTGTTTATAAGAATGTGGGTAAAAGTAATGGCACTGAACTTATTATTAACATATTGGGTTCATGAAAGCTGTTAACATCTAAAAGTTAAAACAAGTGGCGAAAATTTTATAAAAGAGGTGAAAATAATTAAAAGAAAAAGTTGAAGGACCTAATTTGTCAACGTCCAATTCATTAAAAGATGGATTCAGACTTTAGAGCACTAAAACAAGTTTGGATTTTTATTGAGCAAAATTAAAAGCTCAAATATTTATTCATAAGATAAAATTGATACTTAAACCTAGTTTAATTACTACTATATCCTAATCAATTGCAACACTACCCCAAGAAACTCGAAAACCCCAAAATATGGATTGATTTGGGTGAAAATAGAAAGTTTATTTATTTGCACTTGGGCCACAAGGTAACATATGCAATGTAGCCACCGAAACTTGTTTGATAAAAAAGTTAAATTTTTTATTACATCAACAAATATTAACCTTGGACCTTATATATGACCCTCCTGATACAAATCTTGGGCCGTCTCGCAAGTAATGAACCCGCTAGATAAGACTTTAACCCTTTCTTGAATCTTTGATTGATCTTTGAACCTCATGAATTATGCCGTCACGTCATGCCTTATGTCACCTTATATCACGTCTTTTTGTAAATTCGATATATATGAAATATGATATAAATATATAAAATATTTTCATATTTTGAGTCGTTTTATGTCACGTCTTATAAACGCAAAAGCTTCGTCTTGACTGCTAAAGCGCGATGCTTGATCATGCCGTTATATCATAACTCACGCTATTTATAACCTTGGTTTTAATGGAGAAACTGTCATAACACCTTAAACCAAGCACGACATGTTTAAACACTTCACGTTGTATATTTCCTTAAAAAGACAAACTTTTCAATTCTGAAAATGAATATATGATTTGATCATTACATGTTCTCACTCACCAACCTCAAACAAATATAAAGAATAAAAATGAAGTAGAAGAACTTGTATTTTTAACGAACAAAATTAAACTTGAAGTGTAACTCTTTCTGATTCTAGAAGGCAAAAAAATGATCGAGAAAATCAACTAATGACTCAACACAAATTATATTTGCTTTAGTTTGGAATCCAAAAACTTGTTAACACAGACTAAGCCCACTTGTTTTAAGCTGATAACGGACTTAGCGGATTCGGCATGGATATAACAGTTTGTACCCGAGGCCTCTTTGTTACCTCAAACGTATTTGTAGGGGTGAGCGTAAAAACCGAAAAGACCGAATAAACCGAAAACTGAAACCGAACCGAATCGAAAACAACCGAACCGAATTAATAACCGAACCGAACCAAACTACTAATTCGGTTCTCGGTTTGGTTATGAGTTTAGCAGTCTAAACCGAAAACCGAACCGAAAAACCGAATTAATTTATATATATATATATATATATATATATATATATATATATATATATATATATATATATATATATATATATATGATTTATATTTTTTATACATTAATTAAAAATATCTTAATTTTACTAATAGTCTAATAGTCTTAGTCACTCTTTCATGGTCTTTTTTTTATTTGAATTATGGTCAATAGTCAATTCTTAAAAAAATATATCTCATTTCTACCACACAATCAAAATCCCTTTTTATCTTCTTTCACCTACCTTCCCATTTTCATTTTGAGCCAACATGAAAGTTTTCAAAAACCTTGACTCCCTGTTAAAAATTTCAATCGAGTAAATCTGGTAACGTACTTTTTCTTGTTAGTCTCTTAATTTTATTGACATGTATGAGCTTATTTTGTTGGCACTTATTGTAACTTATTAGTATTTTAATTTTGTTGCAATGTATCATGTATGAACATATCTTCTTGTTACCAGTAGGTAGTTGCTTTATTGTACATTAGAATCCATTTATAGTTTTATTTTGGTTATTGTTAATAAAACCAACATCCAATATTTGTTAACTGTTATAGTGATCCACTTTTATAGTTTGGTTTTGCCTAATTTGATTTAAAGGAAAAAAAGTAAAGTATTTGGTTTTCGGTTTGACCCATAAACCGAACCGAACTAGAATTCGGTTTTCTGTTTGGTTCGGTCACAAATAATTTCGGTTCGGTTCGGTTCTCGGTTACGACTAAAAAAAAAACCGAATTACCCGAACCGAAGACACCGAATAACCCGAGAACCGAACTGATCAACACCCCTACGTATTTGTGTTCCTATAAAGGCATTTGTGTGCCTTTTGTTTTATTCATCAACAAATTTGTGCTTATAAATGCTTTGACAAACACAAAGTTATAAAATTGAATGGATCGAATTTGAGACCTCCAACTTGATGTCATCAGCTATTCCAATCCTTCCCAAACCACATTCGTGTTTATATGTACAAATGTTAGGGTGCGTTTGGTCGGGGAAAACACCTTTGTTTTCTACAAAATATTTTCTGAAAAATAAGGAAAATAGAGATCGCGTTCAAATCAACGTTTTCCAACAAAATGTTTTTCAAAACACAAATCCCCTATTTCCTAACTTAACAAGGAAAACTATAAAACAAATTTTAGTTTTTTTCCTTGTTTTCCTTTGTAACCGACAACCCTCCTTCTCATTCTTCAAAATAGAAAAATTTAAACATCAACTAAACGCGTTTTCTATATTTCAAGTGTTTTGTGAAGATAAATTTCTCTTCCAAATTTTTACAAGACTAAAGATAGAAAACAAGAGAATTTTTTCTTCAACTAAACGCACCATAAAATTTTCCTTTTGCTTTATTAATCACCATTCTTTTATATACCTTCTCCTAATACGACGACATCTTTTTGGACAAATGTTTATATGCACATAATAATCTCTAGTACAAGCATTTGATACATTTTCAAAAAGAAAATCTTAAAATATTAAAACTATATACTTAATTATTATAAAATTTTATTTTAAACACCTATAATTCATGCAACTAATAAAACACCTTTTACATTAAAAAAATAAAAAAATAAATAAATAAGTAAATGACAAATAATGAAAGTTATTAACTAATTTAAATAACTACAATTCAATGTAAGTAATAAAATACCCTACACATGAAAAGTACAACCAATAAAACAAATGGCACAAATGAAAAAAGCTACTAACTAATGCGGCCATCATTTATTTGACATGACATAAACCAACTATAAATTTTCTAATATATTAAGCTTAATGGTCTTAGGTTTTATACTTTTCTCTTTATCTTCAGCCATGTCATCTTTCTTATTTTCGTGTTTTCTTTTTAACAAACGTCTTTTGTTACATTTGTTATCGTAGGAAACTATGATTGAGTACCTATTAACTTCATAATACCATTCGCATTCATCACGAAAAACATAAAATTAAAAAGTATATAATAGTCGTCGGAAAATTTAGTTACATGTATCCGTCATCGCAACACGCGAGTACCTTGATAGTAAATATCAATACTCGTATTACATCGTACAGCTTCTTTAACGCATAAAAAACCCACTTTGTGCATACGAACATGCGTGATGCATATATTTTCTTATTTTAATATTTCACGTGTTATTGTAAATTTGTAATCATGCATACATGGCTTTTGTCTCATTGTATTTTAAGTATATATATATGATCTATATGTACTCCATTTGCTTTGGCGAAGTACACGTAAATAGGTTACAAAAATTGTTCACGCCCTAAAGACATAAAAACAAACATCCTCCCACAGATCATATCGATCGGTAACCACAAACTTGGGTGAAAATTTGAACTTAATAAAAAGGGACAATTTCATCTATATCCTTACAAAACATGTAAATTACATCAATATCCTTACAAATTTTATAATTGCGTTAATATCCTTCTAAAACTCAATAACACTCATTTTTGCCCAAAACACAATTAAATTATATTTTTGATGATTAAATTGTCATTCACCTCTTAATTAATAAGTTAAATGACTATTCAACCCTCATGGAGTTATACCTATTCTTTCATCTTGAAGGGAGCACCAATTTAATAGCGTACTTTAGATATGGGATAGGAAGATACACGTTAAAGGAAAAAAAGTGTCCCTATTACAAATACAAATAACGATTTCACAAGTATCCCAAAATTCGATCCACGATAAATCATCCACACAAGATATGCAATTTCTTATCTTTTAATAATCGTATAGTAATAATTTTTAATAAACATTAATTAACTTCACCATTTTGATTCAGGGCAACCGATTGGCAGCCATGAAAATGGTCTTAGTGGGAATATTTGATTGTAGAAGTAATTCAAGTGATGAAAATGGACCAGACCAAGACCGGACCGAGACAGAATCCGGCAAAAAACCTAGACCGAGACCGAATGTGGTCGGTCCGGTCCGGTCCGGTCTGGTCCAACAAGGCTAAATTTTCGGTTTGTGGTCCGGACCGGACCGGACCGAGACCGAATTTGCCAAAAAAGGTAGACCGAGACCGAACCGCCGGTCCTTCGGTACGATCGGTTTTGGTTCGGTCCGGTCGGTTTTGTCGGTCGGTCCGGTCCGTTTGCTCACCCCTAATTCTTAGTCAATAATACAGTAATATACCACATGTTTGGTAATGGTTAAACAACTTAATTTTGAAACCTGATTTTGAGAGTGGGTTGTGACTGAATGGATGATGAAGAGGAGGCATGAAGAAGAAAGGTATAAGGGTAATACAACATGTTAATTAATATTTAAATACATCTTTTAAATTTTAAAATCATAATATTATTATTTTGGATAAATACGAAAATTATAAGATTTTGAAAGGATATTGGTGTAATTAAAATTTTTACAATGATATCAATGTAATTCTCCCTAATAAAAAAATGTTAGTTCAAAGACTTTGGACATATCAGCTAATTCAGTTCGACATACCTTATTTTTTTTAAAGCAATCGGTATGGGATGGGTTTAACTCGTCAAATGCTCACAAAATTGACAGATGGCGTGCAATCTTGATACCACCAAATATGCCAAATGAGATTCAGTCAATCTATTGGCTCACGCCAAAAGCAAAAAACCACTTTTTGTCTTTTTTATTTTTATTATTTATTTGTTGTATTGTGAGTGAGTGGGTATTTTTAGTGTGGTATTTTGTAGGACACAATAACATGTTAGTGGTGTGCTATGAAAATTGATGTTTTAGTTATTGATGTGTTATTAGGAGGTGTATGATGTGATGCTGAGTTGACATACCAATAACGTGTTATTGGTAGCTTGCATACCTTGTGTTCTTATACATATAGTTCAAGTTTCTTCCTAATAAAGTTCGACTTTGGTTCACATTTCATTTTCGTTCTTTTCCATTGGCTTTTTGCGATGTGGGCCAATTTATGCATGATAATGTAATGATAAGGCTAAACTATTAAGTACACTATATGGTCCTATGCATGCAAAACTCGTGGATGGATTAATAAGTACTACATAAAGACGGTAAATATATCTTTGTCATATTTTCTTTAATGCATTCCAATTTCCTAATGCCTAAAGTTTCTCTTAAAAAACTATAACTAAATGGCATTTGCAAGTTATGAAGAAACGAGAGCACATGCCACATAGGCAAATACAAACATGTTTTTGCATTGCATTTCGTTCTACTTTTGGTTTATGCTTTAAGTTGTTATATATGTCAAACTGTCAAGTCATCTTGTAAGATAGTTTTTTTGAGTTTGAATCCGGAAAGAAACACATAAAATATGATTTATAGACTAAAAATGTTCCGACCAAAGAACTATGCCTTATTTATTTAAAGGAAAAGAAGAACATGTGCTTTTAGCCTTTTATAATCGCATATAATGCAAGGCAAATGATGTGGGATAGAGAGCAGCAGTGGTAATTTGTGTTCAAAATCATAGGTTTTCATGAGATAATTTGTAAAATATTTGGGCGCATTTAGCTAATTCTTTCATCTGAAATAGACGGGTTTGAATCCTTTCAAGTTATCCCATCAACTTGAGTCAAGTTGGTTGATCTTTAAACATTGGATTAAAATCAAAAGTCAAGATTAAAAGAATATTTTAATCTTGACTTTTGATTTTAATCCAATGGTTGAAAATCAACCAACTTGACTCAAGTAATGGGAGAGGATCCTCACCCGAAATAGACATGTATGGTTTTTTCAAAAGTTAAATGGACATTAACGACCACGTAATTTTTCTCAACTGAAAAACACTGCAGTTGTTTCTAAAAAAACTGATAAATATAATATAATTTAGTTATTTAAATATAAATGTGGTGTTCGGTTTAAGATTTTTTTTTTGTTTTAAGTATTTTCTTAAACGATTCGTAAAACATAAGTCCGTTTGACTCGTGTCCGTGCCCATTTAAACTTGTGGCCCGAGCCCGCCCGACTCCCGTTTTGCCACCTCTAAATAAGAGTACTACTACAGTAATTTCTTAATGCCATGCACGCTCTATAATTCTCTTATACATATAAAACAGAAAGTCGGTTACTTAAAAAACTATTATGTTCGTGATTGAAAAGCGGGGTATGGTGGGTTTTGGGCCAGGACGTGGGCTGCTATACTTTTGGGCTTTTTACCCGGTTAGCTTAAGCAAACGGTTAGCATCACCGCTTCATACACGTACACACATAAAAAAAGGGTACGTGTCTTACATACCGTCCACCGCCTAGCAAATGGTGTTCTGGATCTGCGAAATGGCTTGAAGGGATTGTTATATACGCATGTTAGCAACTAATCAAACCCATTTGGTAGGCAGGTGACTAAAATTCAGTTTTTTTTTATTGTTGCTTAATTTGTGTTTGATTTTACTAAATTCCATGATTTGGGGTTGTTGTAAATTGTGATTGGTGATGTGGGTTTTTGGTTTTGTGGTTTATATGATGGAGTAAGGCGCGGTACCAAGTGTTTGTTTTTATGACTTACTAAACAAGATGATTAGTTTTGGTTTTGGTTGGGTTACATGTAACAGAACCCGTATCTTGGCGTGGCGACGTCATGGTTGCAGCCATGGGGTTTTGACTACACTCTAGGCGATGATGAGACCTGTCAACCGACTTTCTGTTTTATATGTATTAGAGAATTCTTAAAATAGGTTTATTCAATTGCGAAGCAGTTTTTTTAGTGGGTAGAAAAAAGTTACATCACAAAATATTGGTTATAGAGAATATTAACGCGCTCAATAATTCATATTACAGTTGAAGCTAATGTTTTCCTTACCCTGTTATTTATTTATTGTTTAGTTTTGCGTATTGTGACCCTTGGGTATATGCATTACTTTCGTTATTATTGATTAGGTTGTGACATTTCAGGTTACATGTAACAGAACCCGTATCTTGGCGTGGCGACCTCACGGTTGCAGCCATGGGGTTTTGATTACACTGTAGGCGATGATGAGAAATGTCAGCGTTTGGTGTTTGTGTAAGTGTTGTTTACCAAAACCCATATCTTGGCGTGGTAACCTCACGGTTGCAGCCATAGGGTTTTGAGTACCACCTCAGTAATTGCTGACCTGAGCCTTTTTAGTTGTATGGTTGCGATCTGATCTTAGTCCTGCATTTGTACATATAAAACAGAAGGTTGGTTACTCAAAAAATTATTATCTTCGTTAGTGGAAAGCCGGGTATGGTGGGTTTTGAGCCAAGCCGTGGGCTGTTGCTTATGACCCGTATTCGAACATTTTTGAGCCTTTTGAGGCCGTTATATGTGTGACCGTTCGTTAACTTTGGACGAAGGTTTTCTCATTGTTTCTCTGGTTGCGTTATTTGAGTATGTAGGTCGGATTTCTTCTTGTATGTTGTCTTCTTTTGACCGTGGTTAGTTGCTGCATGTTGATTCTAGGTTGTTTGTTATTTTTTTTATTGCGAAGGTATCTAATGTTGTGTAGAACTGTTTGTCGTCGACGTTTAATTACACTACAGGCGATGATGAAATGTTTCAACGATTGTTGTTTCTGTAAGTGTTGTTTACCAAAACCCATATCTTGACATGGCGACCTCACGGTTGCAGCCGTGGGGTTTTGAGTACTACTTCAATAATTGCTGGCCTGAGCCTTTTTAGCTGTATGACTGCGATCTGATCTCTGTCCTATACTTATTTGGTCTCCACCTTTCTTATTCGGTATTCGGCAAATGGATGTTGCGGTCAGTATCCAGCCAAGAAAAAAGAATCCTGCTACTGATGTACTTGGATTGCTTTTTCTTGGTTGAATACTGATCAGCCTTCAACCAGTCTATAGGCGATGATGATAATATTCTGACCAACGCGTTTACATTTCCTTTGTATACATATATCTGAGCCTCATTCGTTGCCATTATTTATGTTTTCCTATTGGTTTTGACGTGTTAGTGAAACTGTAGGTTAAGTGACAAATACACGTACGTCTATGTAGTATTTTTTGCGCGTATTCATCACGTGTGTGTTACTGTTGCTGTTTCCTAAATCTGGACCCGCGGATACTGCATATAAAAGGTTCGCCAGCAAATCATGTTACCTGGCAACTACCATCTATGTGTTTCTGTATCAATACGTTATAATTCTAATAGTTGAATGATACTATTTCGAATGCCACTATAGAATCATGGGTAGCTGCATTTTTTTGACTAACGGTTGTTTGGAATTGTCTATATGTATTCAGCCGGCATGAGTTGAATCTTATCCAAGTAAATAGTCGTGTCATCGATTGGAATCTTTCCACTGGGTAGAGTATTGCAATCTTCATTTGCTAATAGTGATACGAGATGTTTAAGATATTGCCCTGTTCTGATCTTCCCCTCGAATTCCTTTTGTTGTCACAATGGTCTAGCAATACGTCTGGTGCAGACCGTTGCACAAAGACTCTTGAAACAGCAAAAGGAATTTGAGGGGGCGATCAGACGGGTCTCACTATCCTGAACATCACGTGTCAATATCATCGACTGACGATTGCGGTATACTTCCGAGTTGAAAGATTCAACTCGATGACACAACAATATTCAGGTGCGGAGAAAAAGGAAGCCTCACAGAGCAGAACTTGTCCGGGTACGGGCTTCGTGAACAATGAAAGATTCTTTCACCAATTTGAAAGCAGGACGAACTGTTCCACACCAAATAATGTTAGCTGACAACTATTGTTTCTGCACCACTATGTCGTCAGGTTATAATTCTAACACTGCCCATACTTTTGCAGTCGGTAGCAGTAGAATCTTATCCACCTGAATTCTCGTGTCACTGATTGGGATCTTTCCACCAGGTAGAATATTGCACGCTTCATTTTCTAATATTGATATGAGATGTTTAAGATATTGCACTGCTCTAATTTACCCCTCGAAACCCTTTCGTTGTCACAACGGTGTGGCAATACGTCTCGTTCAGACCTTTGCACAAAAGCCGTTGGAATAGCAAAAGGAATTCAATGGGCCGAGCTGATGGGTCTCGCTATCTTGAACATCGCGTCTCAACATTAGTGACTGATGCTTGAAATGTACTCCCGAGTGGAAAGAGCCCACTCAGTGACGCAACAATATTCAGATGTAATGTTGTGTGCACAGAAGTTTTAATTGATGCACAGAAGTTATATGAGTTGCATCTTACGCAAGTAAATAGTCGTGTCAACGATTGGAATCTTTTCAATTAGTAGAATAGTGCAATATTCATTTGATAATATTGATACGGGACATCTAAGATATTGCCCGGTTCTCATCTTCCCATCAGATTCCTTTCGTTGTGACAATGGTCTAGCGATACGTCTCGTGCAGACCTTTGCACAAAGACTCTTGACACAGCAAAAGGGATTTGAGGGGGCGATTAGACAGATGTCACTATCCTGAACATCGTGTGTCAACATCATCGACTGACGATTGAAGTATACTTCCAAGTGGAAAGATTCAACTCGATGACACAACGATATTCAAGTATGGAACAAAAGGATCCTTCACAGAGTACAACTTGTACGGGTACAGGCTACATGAACAACGAAAGATTCTTTCACCAAGCCGATAGTGATAGGCTCCTTGAAGATGCATGTACTCGCGTATTACTGCCTTATCGGAGTTCCTTTTAATAGGTTGCATACGGCTTCTGATAAACTTCCACCAGTTTGTGTCGTATGTTACACTTTCAATCAGTTCGAAAACTTGATCTCTCTGCAACTCAAGAGGTAGAAGAAATCATATGCCTCAATTGTGGGTTCATTTCAGTCACATTATGTGATTCCACTTTTGTGACTTCGTAATTTTTTCACGTTGCTTTTATTTATGTGGAATTACAGGTGAGCGTAAATGAGATATTAGTAACATCTTCTGCGGTTTCACGTGGGCTTCTACAAACAATTACTAACACAAACGGAGGCCCGGAAAGCGTACGATTGAACCTCAAAGACCAGCCGTTGTGGCTGTTAATGATCCTGAAAGTAGTAACGCTACCGACGACGGTGAGAAACCTGTCTTTTATTCAGCTAGGGATTTATCAGATTATTTGTCTCATAGCCATGCTGCTTTTTTAAATCTGAATGATTTTATTAATCGTGTGATTGCTCTTTACTTTAAAACTATAAAAATTTGCATCTGCAGTATTTGCATATGTTAGACTTTAGTGGAAAACTTTTGGTTTTGATAATGAAATGCTGAACTTTATCCACTGTTTTTCGTTCTTGCTACTTTATCGAACTTTATACCGCTTTATGGTGTGTTGGAAGTGGCTGACTATTTGTTGTGTTGTAAGTCACAGATAATCAGAAGCGACAAAGCACGTGAAGTAAGAGAGTAAGTTGCAGCACAAGGATAGTTCAGCAAAGGTGACGATTGTGGACACAAAGGATGATGATGGAAAATAGAGAGCTGAGGAGTTCATGCCCTGAGGTTGGAAACTTTTTGGAGTTCGGAATCGATTGTCGCTTCTAATTTATTAATAGCCCAGGAATACGTAAAGTTCCCATCAAGCAAGTTGGCAGGTAAAAAAATACATTAATTCTTGATGCATACCACAGCTGTACTATAGGATTGAGCTGGTTGTTATTCGTTTCAAAACAGACAGGACATACAAACCTATTTTTATCTTTAGACATATATGTTTGCTAAATGATGCTAGCACACGCGCATAAAAGAATAGTTTTCGTAGTAAAATGGTTGCATTATGCCCATGTGAGGTTCACCCAAACAAGGACATTTTTTGGTGTTGATTAGTTTATGTTTTAAACAGATTCTCAAATGCTAAGGTTTGCGAGTTTTTGACTTCATGCAGATATCGTAGCTATAAAACAACGAGCACACTGAAGTCATGGTGGACACCTATGGTGTGATGACAATGCCCACTTTTGCTGCAGCTGATTAAAAAAGGGGGCGAACCTATACCTGCAACTTCAGATTCTCTAAACTATAGATGAGGGGAAATTGTAACATGTACGCGCATTATTGATGCAAACAGAGACACAATGTATTGTGGGGGTTGTGGCTTGGCTCATTTTTAAGGGCAAAAAAATTGTGTATGTCATTCTGGTGATTGATTTTATGTTATTATGCTTTGCCACATGATATTTCATCGAGAAAACATATTTTCTCAGGACAATAAAAAATGATTGTGACTGGACCGAACAACTTTATTTGTAGTGTTCTCCGCCACCTGCGTAATGGCTTTCGCTTATGTAACTTGAAGTTTGAGAATTTATTAATGATATCGGAAACGAGTTCCAACTACTAAGTATCACGACTTGCAACAGTATATTTAAGCTATCCTACATTGTTCGTAACCACTTTAAAGAAAACCCGCTGCAACGCGGCGGGGGCGTTCACCTCGTTAGAAATAAAGTACGGGGGTAGCAAATTTTGAAATAATATACGTAAATAAGTTTGTAGAATGTTAGACTTTTAGTATTGTGAAATTTGGTTAGAATTACTTAGCAGCATAACTACGTACTCTAGAAAAACACAAACATATATGTTTGTAATCATAATTCATGCATAAAATCACAGGTAGTAATTAATTATTTATTTTTTTGGGTGTGCAGACGTAATTTAATTATAGCATGGTACCCGCTCAAAGCAGCGGTTCGTAGGCGAATTGTGTTTAACGATTTTCTGATTTTATGTTTTTTTTGCAAATATTGTTTAACAATTTCTAGAAATGAAAGATGATAGTTTCTAGAAATTATGTGTTTTTGTCATGAGAATGAAGAATTAATATGCCATTATTATATATGCAAATTCAAAAAGTTGTTAATTTTAACTATTTAAACATATTAAATTCATTATATTAGTTATATTTTATTATTGTAACATGCATCCAATTTAATGTCATAATTTAATGTGCAATTAGTGTGTTTTTAAAGTTTTAATTTCAAAAATTACTAATAATAGCAAGTGTGTAAGCTTAAAATTTTTAAGACTTCTAAAAATAAAAGTCCTAAATGCTTTATATATAGTTAAGACTAGTAATTAATTAGCAGTTTAGCGGATATTCAAACAATTTGATTGGCGAATTTACATGTGTTTTCGTTAAAAAAAAAGAATTTACATGTGTTTAACGAATTCATTCACGTGCTATCAAGCTAGCTTGAAATTCACATTTTTCTTGCATACCATTTTTGTTTATTTATTTAACGACATAAGATATTCTTTTAGCATGTATTGATCACCTTTATTTATTACAAGTTCATGTAAACGGGTCGTGTCACTTATAAATTTTCAAACTAAGAATATCCTTCACTTTGTGTACTCTAGCTGAATGAAGACATTGTTTAAGAAAAGTAACCATTTTATAAATGAAGATATATATGATGATTGATCAATCGTGAAATTACATTTTCTCGCTCACCAACCTCACAAAATTTTAAAAATAAGCAAATGATTCAACATAAAACTTAATTGTATTAATTTTTCTTAAATTAAAGGAGATAATTATTGAATACTCTAATGTTACTTATTTACATTTTATCAATGTTAGTAATGTTAGATAATAATGACCCGTAAGCCCGTTGGATTCCCGTTAGTGACTAGGTTTAGGTTAATTAGTTTTCTATTTAATGTCATGTAACCTCTGTAATTCATCAAATCTGATTAATACATGTCACATAGCCAAGTGATAGCTAACTTTTCTATTACGGTTATAGATGTACCTTCGATTTGTGTTATACGTTTTGCGCCAAGAGTATAACAAAGACTATATGTGTTTTTTAGTTTAAATTGAATATAAATTGTGGGTCTCTCCCATTCATCAAGGCAGAATATTAGAAAGGTAAATTATTGTTAAGAGACACCAACATCAAACAACAATTGAATTGAAATCAAAGAATTAAGGGATTGGATTTGCCACGTTTGTATTTATAACTTGGTTTATATTGACGTGAGTCTTTTTCAAGTTTTATGTCACTACAAAAAACTAGTTGAATTCTTTACATTTTAAACGCTAAATAATCACGATTAAGAATGTGTAAAAAATAAAGTCCACATTTTCTCATGTGTGGTAATAATAGGTGTGAGAAATTTTCCTACACATATAAGTGTGGAGATATTATTGTGTAAAAATATTTTTGAATGTCCACACCTAAAAGTGTGACAAAATTGCAAAAAAATGTTTACAATAAAAAGTGTGAAAACATTTGTGACACATGTAAGTGTACCTTTATTATAATTGTACACACTAATATACGTTGATTATTTTTTTTTAATAATGTAGCAAAATTAATATTCATATAAAAAATAGTCCACAACTGATGATACCGTGAAAAAATAAGTGTGGAGAATAGAACTATCTTTTGTAGTCGTTATAGGATATTATAGGTAAAAATTGTCGTGATAAACGGAGGACTTGAGAATAACCTGCATTGCTTCCAGCACTCTTATCTCTTATTATCTAGTATTTATAATGTATATATGTTTATTTTTTTAACTTGAAATGACTAAAATTTGAGTAATGTTGATTTCCTATAATAGTTTTTAAACTTAAATGTTTGAATGACAAGTATTGTTAGTGACTATTGTACCAGTGATTAAACGATAACATCATCTATAAATAAATCAATATTTTAAGGGTGAAGGTTGAATATATGTAACAAACTTTTCTCAAATTACCCAATATACGTAACATATTTATTTTAATCTCCACATACGTAATATACTTTCAAATCTTTACCAATATACGTAATATTGATAGGTTACCACTTTAAAAAGTTACAATAATGGTCCCTGCCGTTTGCGTTGGCTTTTACCGTTAGTCCTTAGACATTTTTTCACTTAAAAAAGTTACAGTAATGGTCCATGTGGTTTGCTTTGACTTTCACTTAGTCCTTTGACTTTCATCTTTTTCATACACGTTTTTAAACATGTATTTACACATGTTTTTATATACATTTTTTACACGTTTTTATACACGGTTTTATGTACGTTTTTTACACGTTTTTATACACGCTTTTTAAAAATGTTTTTATATACATTTTTTACACAATTCTATGCATGTTTTTATATACGGTTGTTTATACGTTTTTCACACGTTAGTATACACGTTTTTTTACATGTTTTTATACACGTTCTTTACACATTTTTATTTACATTTTTACACGCTTTTTAAAAACGTTTTTATATACGTTTTTTACACAATTCTATTCACGTTTTTATATACAGTTGTATATATGTTTTTCACACGTTTTTATAAACGTTTTTTACATGTTTTTATACACGTTATTTACACATTTTTATATACGGTTGTATATACGTTTTTTACACGTGTATAAAAACATGCATTAAAATGTGTGTGAAAAACGTGTATAAAAATGTGTAAATAACATTTATAAAAACGTGTAAAAAATGTATATAAAATCGTGTATAAAATCGCGTAAAAAACGTATATAAAAACGTGTGTAAAAAGGTGTATAAAGACGTGTATAAAACATGTAAAAATCATGTAAAAAAATGTGTAAAAAATGTGTATGAAACAGATGAAAGTCAAATGACTAACGGTAAAAGTCAAATCAAACCAAAGGGACAATTATTATAACTTTTTTAAGTGAAAAAATGTCAAATGACTAACGGTGAAAGCCAACGCAAACGGCAGGGACCATTATTGTAACTTTTTAAAGTGGTAACCTGTCAATATTACATATATTGGTAAAGATTTGAAAGTATATTACGTATGCGGGGATTAAAATAAGTATGTTACGTATATTGACAAATTTGAGAAAGTTTGTTACGTATATTCAGCCTTCACCCATATTTTAAATATCGTTTAATCTTTAGGGGCAATTGCATATATACCCACTAAAACTTGCATATTTGCATATATACCCATAACATGCTTATGCTGCATTGTACATCATACATTAAAAACTTGTATTATGAGAAAATATGCAAATATTTAAGTTTCAGTAGGTATATATATATATATATACAATTCCCCCTAATCTTTAAACTTTTAGCATTTTTTGTTTCTAGTTCATGAACTTTTTTCTTGCAGTGACAACAAATTAAACCTGAAATCACGATTTCGTGAATATAATTATATGTCATTATATACATAGTCACTTTGCACGGGTGTTTATATGTTCTATTTACTACTTTCGTCCCATAATAACTGCCCACTTTGACTTTTTTGAGTCTTTCGTATTCAACTTTGACTATAGATATTTTTATTTGTGTCATATAATACTTGATAAAAAATATATAAATTGACTGGTTTAAGAATGTACTTTCATTCGTATAATTTTCATCAAGTACTATATAATACAAATAATAATATTAATGGTCAAACTTGATAAAAAAAAACTCATAAAAGTCAAAATAGACAATTATTATAGGACGAATGGATTAATATGTTAGTAGATGAGATACAACAATAATATTCAATACAAAGTATTATATATTCCTTTTATATACTCAAAACGTTACTTTCAGCATACTTAAAGTTAACCAGTTGAAATTGCCATCATTTTCTAATAATTCGCGCTTCCCATGCTAGTCAAATTGTGATGCTTGCAAAATCTAAATTCTCATCCTTGAAAGGAGCTCAAAAGTCTCAATCTGTTGCATATAGTCGTATACTGATGATCATAGAAACAACTTATCAAAATGAAAGTTGAGTTTGCTGTACATATTCTTTTGGAACATTCTTCAACATATATCTGAAAGAAGTACATGCATAGCGAGTCACTACATATGTGAATCTGGTTGGCCTTATGTCATGAGCATGAAGGATCGAGAATTGTATGTTTTATGTATACGCGAAATGTTTGATTGTGTAACAATCCGCCTCACATTGGTAGAAGATAAGACATTTGAGCTATTTTTAAGTGTGAAATTGCGAACTACTAGTATTCTTTTGCCCAAATTTTAATTAGTTGAAACTGTAAAAGTCACCCGAGTGTACATAATCTGTTAAAATAATAGATCTGATCTCAAAATCAACCACAACACAATCAAATCACTCAGCCAACCACCCCTTGGTGAAATCTTTTATTAACCGAATAGTCAAGAAGATGAGCCACAAAGCGTGTGCTCACCAAACAAATACACAAGACAAAGATAGTCCCCTTCAGAAGGATCCTATCTATCTCACTACAAAGATAGAAATACAAAGAACCTCACTACAACACTCAAACAATACCTATCACACTATGAAACTGATCAAGATGATCATAGTTAACCCAGAATATCAATACGAGACCAACACTAGACTTTGAGAGAGAATACAAAACCCTAGTGTGAGAAAATAATGAGAGAGTGATACAGCCAAAGTGTTAGGCTCCAGCTTTTATAGCAGCAAAGATACACTTTAACCCCTCAAGTAAATAGAACCTGCTAACAAGAGCCAAACATACAAACATTAGACCAACTTGGCAGAACAAGCCCTTTGACTTAAAGCCAAACATGAGCTTGCATCCAAAAACTAGATATTTCAACACCCCCTCTCAAGCTCATGGCTTGAACAAATCAACCAGACCAAGCTTATCACAAAACTGTTTGTGTTGGGAAACACTCAACCCTTTAGTAAAGATATCTGCAACATTGTTAGCAGAAGCAACCTTCAAGGTTCTAATGACCCCTGAAGCTACCTTCTCTCTAACCAGATGTAAATCAATCTCAAAATGTTTGGTTTTTTCATGAAAAACTGGGTTAGCAGCAATCTGGATAGCAGAACTACTATCACAAAACAAACTTGCAGTCAACAAATCCTCTATTCCCCGATCCTTAAAATCTTTTATAATCCAAATAAGCTCACAAGTAGTAGATGCAAGACATCTATACTCAGATTCAGCAGAAGATCTAGTAATAGTGGCTTGCTTTTTACTTTTCCAAGAAATCAGATTATTGCAAAAATAGACACAAAAACCAGACACTGATTTCCTAGAAACAGGACACTTAGCCCAATCTGCATCTGAATAAGCATACAAATTAAGTTTTTTACCATACATAAACTGAATATCTGTACCAGGAGCCTGCTTTAAGTATCTCAATACCCTAAGTGCAGCAGTAAAATGAGAACTAAGAGGAGCATGCATATGCTGACTTAGGCAATGAACTGCATAAGAAATGTCAGGCATAGTAACAGACAAGTATATAAGCTTTCTAACCAACTTTTGATACTCAGTCATGTTAGATAAGAATTTATCATTCTCAGCCTCAACATGACTCAAAACCACATTCTGCTGCAAAGGAGTAGCAACAGGCTTACAAGCCAACAACCCATACTCAAGTAATAAATCCAAACAATATTTTCTTTGAGAAAGACAAAGACTAGAATCACAGTTTAACACTTCAATTCCCAGAAAATATTTAAGTGGACCAAGATCTTTAATCATAAATTTTGAATTTAGAAACTTTTTGAACTTCTCAATTTCATTAACATTATTACCAGTGATGACAATATCATCCACATAAACCAATAATGCCAAGAAAATACCATCAGAATCTTTAGTGTATAAAGAATAGTCATTAAGACTTTGTTTAAAACCATTTTCCACCAAGGCAGTGGTAAGTTTTTCATTCTACTGCCTAGGAGCTTGTTTTAGCCCATACAAAGACTTATTCAACTTACACACTCTAGTTTTATTCTTATCATAATAACCAGGGGCAACTACATATACACATCTTCATACAAGTCACCATATAAGAAATCATTATTAACATCCAGTTGAAATAAAGGCCAATTGTTAGAAACAGATAAAGCAATAAGTCACCTAACAGTAACCATTTTGACAACTGGACTAAATGTTTTTTCATAATCAATACCTTCCCTCTGATTATAACCCTTAGCAACAAGTCTAGCTTTATATCCATCAACCTCACCAGAGGACTTAAATTTGATTTTCCAAATCCACTTGCAACCAATGGCAAACCTACCATTAGGTAATTCACACAGCTCATAGGTGTTATTCCTATGCAAAGCTTCCATTTCAGAATTCATAGCATCTTTCCACATAGGATTTTGAATAGCCTCAGAAAGAGACTTAGGTTCACAAGACTTATTAAGAGTAGTAGAGAAACACATATTAACTTTAGACAAATTGGAATAAGACACATATTTCTCAAGACCATACTTCACATTGCTACCAACAACAAAGTCATTAAATCTAACAGGCTGACTTCTAGTTCTACTAGACCTCCTAACACTTGGTGGTGCTTCCATTTGAATATTTTGATCCTCACCATTGAAAACATTTTGATGTGCCCTCATAGGTGATAGTATCCTCTATTTGGGTTGCTGTGGTTGCACCTCCTTCTTTAACTGTGCTAGCACAATCATCTGGAGGTACCATACCACTACTTTCCTCATTAGAAGGGTCCCCCTCTTTATCATAGGGACTTTCAGACCCATGAATGTCAAAAAAGTTCAAGTTGTTTACTCCATTATCATCAAAGTTTGGTTGAGAATTATTAAACTCAGTATTAGGTTTACCCAAATCATTTGCAGACTTATGAAAAACATTTGATAACTTCATTTTAAAAGGAAACACAGTTTCATACAATGTAACATCTCTTGAATAAAAAACAAATTTACTTTCCAAACCATATAATTTATAAGCTTTTTTAACACTTGGAAAAACCAATTAAGACACATATTTCAGATTTAGAACCAAACTTATCATGTGAATTTAAAACAGTGGAGTAACACAGACATCCAAAAGATCTGATGTGAGAGAGACTAGGATCCTTACCATAAACTAGAAAATAAGGGGAAGCACCAGACAAGACAGAGGAGGGAAGCCTGTTAATAAGATATACAACAGTTAAAACACAATCAGGCCACATATTCAAGGGAATCCCCCCATGAAACATAAGACTCCTAGCAACATTAAGGAGGTGTCTATGTTTCCTCTCAGCAATCCCATTTTGCTGAGGAGTATAGGCACAAGAAGTTTGGTGAATCATCCCTAATTCAGAAAAAAGAGTGGATAATTGATTGTTGACAAACTCAGTTCCATTATCAGATCTTATAATCTTAACTTTTTTTTATTAAACTGTGTAAAGACAAGTTTTATAAAATTTGTAATATGATCATCAACTTCAGTTTTGGATTTCAGAAGATAAACCCAAACAACTCTACTAAAATCATCAACCAAAGTTAAAAAATACTTAAAACCTTCTTTACTAGTAACCTTATAAAGACCCTAAACATCACAATGAATAGGATCCCCAACAGATTTAGTTTTATGTTCACTTAATGGAAAAGGTTTTCTAGTTTGTTTGGCCTTGTGACATACATCACAAGGAGAAAGATGATCCACCTTTTTAAAACCAATTCTATTACCCAGAGTAGACAAGAATTGATCAGCAGGATGACCAAGCCTTTGGTGCCACAACTCATTAGAAACATGACAAACAAACACAGAATTACACATAGCAAGATTAGACTCACCACAATCAGTTTCATCAAACAAATAGAGACCACCAGAGACACTACCAGTCCCCACAATTTTGCCCAGTTTCAAATCCTGAATGTAACATTTATGCTCATAAAAACCAACAAAGAACTTACTGTCCTTAATCATCTTATTAACAGACAACAGACTTACATTATACTCAGGAACAACAAGAACATCAAATAAAACCACACCAGAAGTGAGTCTAAGACTACCAATAGCAGTAATATTAGCAACAATACCATTAGGGTGACCAACAGTTAACATAAGACTAGAAATATCAACAACATTAAACACATTCTTAGTAGAGTCAGTCATATGCTGATTAGCACCAGAGTCAATAACCCATCCTAAAGTAACATGATATTTCACAGAACTAGACTTAGCACAGAAAAATCTCTCAAAGTGCAGATTAGACATCACATTGTTATTGAAGAAAGTAGGAGATATACCTACCATACTTGCAGAACCATTAGCAGATGGTTTTTCATTAATGAGACTTAAGAGTTTCACCATTTGATCATTAGTGAAAGAACCATTCATAGAACCAGAAGAAGTGGATGGTTGAGACACATCTGCACTATTAGCATTAAACTTTTTGACAACAACAAACTGTTTAGACAAATTATGATTCCTTTTAAAACCAGGAGGATAGCCATTTAACTCAAAGAATCTTTCAATAGTATGCCCAATTAGACCACAGTGTTTACAAACTAGATTAGGATTAGGTCCCCTATTACTAGTATTATTATTACTATTACCATTTCTCCTAACAAAGTTGTTATTAGATTTGGAATTATTATTGGTCTTAGTAACAAAAGCAGCAGGTTGAACCTTGCTGTTAGAACCAGAACTTGGGTGAAGTCCTCTATGAGACTCATCCCTAGAGACCACATTAAAAGCCTCTTTAACATCTGGTAAAGGATCCCTAGCCAGAATATTACTCCTAATAGGTTGATATACATCATTTAAGCTCATAAGAAACTGCATAAGTCTAACAAGCTGATTATGTTTCAACACACTCTCATGAGCAACACAAGTACAAGCAGGTAAAAAGGTTAAAGTATCAAACTCTCTCCAAAGAGAATTCAACTTGTGATAATAATCAGGCACAGATAATTCACCTTGCGTAAGAGAATTAGTCTTATGAATCACATTAAAGATAACAGAACCATCAATTTTATCATAAGTTTCCTGTAATTCATCCCAAACTTCATATGCAATTTCTGAGTAAACATGTCCTAAGTACAACTCAGGAGATAAAGACCCAAGAATCCAGCCAAGAACTATGGCATTACATCTTTCCCATTGCTGGGAAAGAACAAGGCTAGTAACAGGTTTAACACAAGAACCATCAACAAATCCCATTTTATTTTTACCTTTTAAAGCAATTTTCATAGCAGTAGATCACATTTTGTAATTATCAGACCCAGTGAGTTTAAAATGCACAATAGGAACATTAGAATTATCACTAGAATGCAAGTAGAGAGGATTACCAGCATCCAAAGAACTAATGAGAACTTCAGCCATAACAACAAGAAATAAGACAAACAGATAACAAAACAAAAGAAACTACCAGATAGCAGATACCAAACAAGAACCAAACCAACTAAAAATACCAGCAACTACACTACCAAGAACACTAATACACATACCCAATTCTACTTAAATACCCAGTCTCACACCTATCTGTGGGAAGAGCAGGTTTCCGTACCTCTCAAGAAGGCAGGTCAAGATGTTACCCACAGAGTTTGCAGTGATACAACTAAAGTATTCAGAGAATTAAGAGAAGAGAATTAAACATTTCAAGAAGTAACGCAGCGGAAACCAGATTACCAACCCTCTTGATTTACTAAAGTCAAGAAAGTCAATAACCAACCAAGAACCCCAATAACACCACCAGGAATCACCAGAATCAAGATCCCCAAATTTACCAAATTAGGGTTTCAAAAAACCCTAACCGATAAATCCAAGATCCACCACTAAAATCAACAATTAACACCACGACCGTTAAGAAAACAACCTCACAAGATCCCAATTGCTCAAGAAACAAGAAACCCCCAAATTTGAGATCAAACCCTAAAAACCCTAATATCAAGAACCAACGGAGATCAAAGCCGTGGCTCTGATACCATGTTAAAATAATAGATCTGATCTCAAAATCAACCACAACACAATCAAATCATCCAGCCAACCACCCTTTGGTGAAATCTTTTATTAACTGAATAGTCAAGAAGATGAGTCCACAAAGAGTGTGCTCACCAAACAAATACGCAAGACAAAGATAGTCCCCTTCAGAAGGATCCTATCTATCTCACTACAAAGATAGAAATACAAAGAACCTCACTACAACACTCAAACAATACCTATCACACTATGAAACTGATCAAGATGATCAGAGTTAACCCAGAATATCAATACTAGACCAACACCAGACTTTGAGAGAGAATACGAAACCCTAGTGTGAGAAAATAATGAGAGAGTGATACAGCCAAAGGGTTAGGTTCCAGCTTTTATAGCAGCAAAGATACACTTTAACCCCTCAAGTAAATAGAACCTGCTAACAAGAGCCAAACATACAAACATTAGACCAACTTGGCAGAAAAAGCCCTTTGACTTAAAGCCAAACATGAGCTTGCATCCAAACACTAGATATTTCAACATAATCCATTACTTTCGACTTTGAGGTTGTTAGATAATGCTTGTTAAAACTCAAATAATATCATGAAAAATATTATTAACATGCAAAACGATGATTTCATAATCTTAGGTTATTAATTTCTTAATTAAAATGGTTTCATTATGGACTTGATTAGTTATAAGCAGGGTAATTATGCAACTATATGCATATACGCAAAGGATGAAGACGTAAATGGCACACACTCAGTACAGCTCGTGAACATTATTTACAAGTCAATTAAATACAGTATAAAGTATTTTTTTTTCATGGACTTTTGTTGACGTGGGTCAATTTATGCATGATATCTTGTGCCGATAACTCGATAAGGCTAAAGTGCTAAACTATAAAGGAGAATATATTGATATATGGTCCCATGTCAAACTACTCGTGGATGGATTAATAAGTACTACTAAGAAAGGATATATATACAAACTATAACCAGATATGGGCATTTACAAATTACAAGTTATTTAGAAATTAGAGCACAAATGGCGTATGTATAGAAACATGTTACTTTTTTATCCCTAGCTATTTGGTATATGTTTTAAGTTGTCATTATATGTCGAATTGTCAAGTCATCTTGTAAGACAGTTTTGGAGTTTATAGAAGTGTGGATCCTAAACGAATTAGAAAGAAAAATAACATATGATTTATATATAGACTAAAATGGTCTGATCGAAGAACATGAAGATATAATTAATCAACTCAAAACTTATATCACACTTCACTTTTTATATTTCCTTAGAGAGCCCGGTACGGTGGCTGATGGCTCAAGTCATCTCTATCGGCGCCACACGACGGCGTGAGAAACCACACCGCATGTGGGTTGGTCGGCTTTCGCGTCGTGGCCAACCGCTCACACCAAACCCCCTTTTTTTATGTATGTTTTAGCAAGGTATTGAGAAATCACACCAAAGGATGAGTATTTTGATGTCATGAGCAAAAGTGATGTTATGGCCAAAAAGTGTTAGTATCACCTTTTTCTTGATACCAACTCCATGTCTTAAAAAAAAAAAAAAAAAAAAAAAAAAAAAAAAAAAAAAAAAAAGGCCTTCATAGTTCTGAAAATAAGATATGATTAATCATTACATGTTCAAACTTGAAAAGTACTGTATATCTTTCTGATTCTCCAATGCAAAAAGTTGATCGAGAAAATCAAGTGACTCAACACAAAATTTATATTATAGATAATGAAATGATAACCTTATCTTCACATGTAATTTAACATGCCATTATTAAATTATAATAAACCAGCCATTTTTTTCTTCATATAAACAAAACCATGTCATATTAGAAAAATAGTTAATACTCATATTAGAAAATTTATATTATAGATAAAAAATTTAAAGTTAAGTTAAGATTTCACATTCTCGAATGTATATCATCACATTTTTGTCAAGTTTGATAGAATAATATATATTCACAAACATGTTATTTTGACGGGTAAGTGTAATTCGGGAGTCGATTTGATCCGGTTATGACTTTTTTCTAATGACCAAAATTCAGGCGATGATAAACTGTGATAAGGATAAATAAAAAAAGATTGGTATCAAATTCAAGAGCTATTTCATTGGAAGAGCTCATTAATTTGCATTGTAGTAGTTGGGCTTCCTATGCATAAATTTATATGATAAGTAAATATACCGATAAAAATATTTTGTAACGATCTCCTTTTTAATCTATGAGTTAGTTCATATCTTTTACCGACTTAAGTTTGACAATTATTGAAATAGTATTTCATATATTGTTAACTTTTGATGTTTGAAGTGAACTTTGAAACCTAAAATATATAAAGGATATATATTTTAACGCCATTAAAATTTAGTCATTGTGCAAATGCACAAATCACACACCTTTATATGAGGTTGTGCTAAGCTATACCTTTTGGGTTGCAAAGTAATATATATTACTTTTACGTACTAAAGGTCTTATCGTCCTTTTCAACGTATGTAAAGTTACAGTAATATGATAATTACATTGTACCTTTAGATAAACCTATAGATGTTTTTTTGCCGATTATCTTTCATGTTAACTTTTGTATGAAAATTTTTGACTCATGCTCCCATATATGCATGCATGCTAGTCAAATTGTGAAGGTTGCAAAATCAACATTTTTATTCTTCAAAGGGACTTAAAGACTCAATCGTTAAATATAGTTGTATTAAATGTTTATAACAACACAAAGACTTGATCACTTGAACATAATTGGACAATGATGATAATAGAAAATACTGATCAAAGTGAAAGTTGAACTCATCCTACAACTTCGTTTGAAAAGTTCAACACATTAACAAACTGAAAGGATACATGTGTAACAACTCATTATGCGCCTTGTGTCATAACTGTACGTAAAACAGAATTGGTATACATTTAATGTTTGGATGTATATTGAAAAATTCACTAATACCTTGGGTTAAAATTGTTTTAGTGCTAATCCGCTTGATACTTTTCACCCGATCACCTCTTCTCAATTGGTTAGTAGAGCGATTATTCAACTAACACTAGACCAAACACCACTTTTTCAATCGAGGTTTTTTGTCTATTCCCTACGACTTGTTGTAGGCATTCAATTGTCGAGAATGCTCCGTCTGTGTTTACTATGCCGACGACATTTCCCTACGACAAGGTGGGACCCACACCCTTTTTGATCAATGGTTTTGTAATTTCGACTATATATTTCCCTACGACATGTCGTAGGGATAATAAAGATAATTAATCACTTTGATTAATTAACTAATCGTTATCCTTTATTATACCTACGACATGTCGTCTACGTGTAATTAATATACACGAATATTTCTGTTATTATACCGACGACATGTTGTAGGTAACATAAAAAACATGTTGATATTTCATTTTCATTCCCGACGACATGTCGTAGGTACTCATGTGTTTCCCACGGATCTCTAATAGTAAAATGAGTTTCAAACATGTAGCAAACCTGAGGCAAAATTTTAAATTCCAACCAATTTTAATATTTCACATAAATATAAAATTGGAAACTAAAAATTAGTATGTAGCAATAAAACCTATTAAAATCTATTAATCGAATATTTAAAATGTGATTTCTGCAAAAACACATGGAGTAGCAATCCGAAAAGCTACATATATTACATTGAAACTGAAATAAACTTACAAATATACTAGACCACAACCAACTAGCTTCTACCTATCTATTTCATAATGTGAACAAAACAAGCATTCTATATTTGTTTCCTAGCATTACAAATGTCCATAATCATTTGCATCTTCTTTATTATTCATCCATCCATATCTATTTCGTAAAGGGCTTCAACCTGTTCATGTTTAAAAAGATACAAAACCAAAATTCTTTATTATACAACCAAAAAATAAAAATAAATCAACATACACAAACTTTAAAGGCATTTAAATCTGAAAATAATACTCTTAAAAAAAAAAAAAAAAAAAAAAAAAAAAAAAAAAAAAAAAAATAGATTAATATATTCAACAATACCCCGAAAATATTCATAGATCTGCACAATGTAGTCCCACAGCGGAGAAAATGAGATAATAGCAAGCTAAATATGGGTTTTTGGTTTGATCGAAGCTTTTGTTATTTTTATATTTAATTGAATCTGGAATTCCCATGATGTATATGTTGAATCAGAGAAGAAAGAAGGATTTGTTTGGTTGTTAGGCTATGCACAATGGGTGGGTGAACCGATTGGGTTGAGTAACGTTGCCCCATTGTGGGGTGCTAGGTTGTCATCAGTTGAGTGGGAGAAAGCCATGAACTAGTTTGGCTGTTCGACCGAATTCAAAGCAAGAAAAAGATAAAAATTCCAACGGTTTGGATTAAAAAAAAAAAAAAAAAAAAAAAAAAAAAAAAAAAAAAAAACTTTTCCACTTTTACAACATTATAAATACCAACCTCAAACACATTTTTAAACACACAATTCAAACAACTTCGTTTTTAATAAGTATTATAACGTCTACGTTTTAATAAGTATTGTAACGTCTACGTTTTATTTTTAATAAGTATTGTAACGTCTACGTTTTATTATTTTAAGTTTTCAATTATTGTTGTAATGTTAAGTATTTTTATTAATGAAGTTTAATTTTGTTTTAAAAAAAATCTCAGGTCACCATTGTGGCAACTAGGTCGTCGTCAGGTCGTTGGAGAGAGAAAGCTGATGTGGCATGGGTGAACTAGGTTGCCATTGTGTTTAGCCTTAGGCTAGACACAGTGGCGAACTAGTTCGTCGGTGCCACATCAGCTTTCTCTCTCCGACGACCTGACGATGACCTAGTTGCCACAGTGGTGACCTAAGAATTTTTTATTTTTTTTTATTTTTTTAATTCAAATATTTTTAAAAACAAAATTAAACTTCATTAATAAAAATACTTAACATTACAACAATAATTAAAAACTTAAACTAATAAAACGTAGACGTTACAATACTTATTAAAAACTGCAACTTAATAATCTAAGTTGTAACGTTCTTTGATCGCGGCCTTAAGTTGTTCAAGTTCTTGTAGTTGTCGTGCGGGCATATTTGTGTCGAGAGGTGTGTTGTAGAAAATTAAATCTTTCGTTCGGTTTGATTGTGCTGCCAATGCAAGCTGCTGACGTTGGAGCTCAAGTTTCTCCCTTTTGAACTCCTCGGCTCGCCTTGCCCTTGCCTCTGCAAGATCCATCTCTTTCTGCTTCAACTTTATGTATTCCTCTTCCATATTCTTGTTTTTTTCCTTACTTGAACTTTTGATCTTGAAAAAGTTCTTGGCCATATTAGTAACAAATGAAGCGGGTGGCTCGTGTGCTTTCTTCTTGGTTGCGTCACGACCTTTTGGTCGTGATTCTCGAGTCTCTTCTTCTTCGGAATCATCCACGTCTTGGGGATGAAAAGGACCTTTTGTTGACCCCGAGGTGGTTTCCGAAGTCCTGGATTTCTTCCGACTAGTCTTGGTGAAAGCAGGCATCTCAACAGTTTTCTAAGCAGAATGCCCTCTCAAAACTTTCCAACACTCCTTCAATGTAAACTCATGCTTGTGCATCACACGGTATTCGTTACAAGCCTTTTCATAGTCGTCTTCGTCATTCTCACCGCTTCCGTGATTATCCTTGATATTATCCATAATTGCACAAAAGAAACCAACCCTAGAACGAATCCTACCCTTCCATTTGGTCGTTATGGAGTCGTAGGTTCTTGTTGAACCAGTTTCATTTTCAAAGTACGCTATCACCTCATCCCAAAACCCACTACGGTTGATAGAGTTCCCTCTTTCCGAATTTTCTGACACATGTACCCAAGCTCTACAAAGCGCGACCTCTTCCGCTTTTGTCCATGGTTTGACGGGTGCGGTTGCAACATTCTTGCCCTTCCCCTTTGTAGCCTGTTTTGTAACCTTCTTTGATTTGACGGGTGACGTCTCTTCGACATCGTCTTCAATACGAATAGAACCGTGGTATGAACCGTGCCCCGAACCTTGTCCCATCGAAGCATCTTGAGTCGGGTATTGTTGAGACGTGTAGCATTGAGCAGGAGGGAATTCCATAAAATGCTCATAATCCATATCAAGATTAACATCATGAAGCGGTGAAAACGATTGATTAGGTTGGGAAGATTGTGAGAAATCCATGTTAGGATGATATGACGACCCGCTTGGTGCTTGGTTTTGATTGATACTCGGACGACCCGGTGGGAAATATGGACGATTGACGTAAAATGGGTTTTGATTGTGGTTGGGTTGTGGTAGTCGTGTTTCATAATCAAAACCGGGTGCTTGAAAACGAACATCCCGATTTTGTGGTGGTGTTAAACCGGTTAATTGAAACGGTGGATCCGGTGAGAAATTCAAGTTCGGGGAATTTTGGGGAAGTCGGGATTGTCGGGTTTTTGAGTTGGGAGTTTTTCTTTGTGACATGATGAATATTGAAGAGAAGTTGTTTGAATTGTGTGTTTAAAAATGTGTTTGAGGTTGGTATTTATAATGTTGTAAAAGTGGTAAAGTTTTGGAAAAAAGGGTAAAGTTTGAGCTTGTACACTCGGTTGTGTGCTCAACCGAGTTGTGTTTCCCTCTCTCCCCAACCGACGCCAACCGAAGCCTCCAGACTGGCTCAACCTTGCTCGACCGAAGGTCTCAACCGACGAGAACCTTGGCCATTGTGGCCAGCCTTATAGTTAGTGTGTGGTTGTAAGAATAAAGAGAAGAAAGGGATATATTTGTTTTTATTTTGATGCATCTTGCCCATTGATATTGACAAGGTGGCAATCCTTGTGAAGTAATCTAACGGTCATATAGTATCCCTTAAAAACATAAGAAATTTGTAAGTGTATTAAGTTGGGATAGTCATTGTTTATAGAAAATATGTTAGACGTAATATGTAATTTTTTGACTAATATTTTTAGCGTTACTATATTTTCTTGTTTATCTTATAACATATATGTGTAAAATTTATTTTTTTAACATAAAACATATTTTACCATCATTTTTACTACATGTATACATATAGGGGCTATGACTCACCTTAGAGTAGATGATATCAAAACGTATAACTGAATCGATGGATAAGCCGGGAAGTCTCTACGCGCAACCTAGAATATGTTGTTATGTCTTAGGTTCTAAAACAATGAAGTGAATATATAAACATGCCTTATATAGTTATTACATTCATTATGCTTGGATACTTGATGTTTCTAAATTCATATAAGTGTTTACGTTTCGTTTATTTAAGTTTTCCCCATCTAAATCTACCCGTTATATCTAAACCGTAAATTATCACGACTCGGTTTTGTCCTCGGAAAGGTAATTAAATGTACTAAAAAGATTTGTGGGTCCTACTGCCCCAGAAATTATTCAACTAATGTGAAATTACCAATTTACCCTTTAATTTACTAGTTATTTCAATCAGCAGCAAACTGTCTCATGGTTTTGGTCATAAGTCGAGTTCTACAACTCCGTTTAATGCACGGCCAGCAGCCACGTTCAAGTTAGGGTGTTAGCTAAAACTTTTATTCTTTGACCAACAAGGTGTTATATGCAATTTTTATGAGTTTTAGCCGTTTAAAATCTGTTACTCAGTTTTGGACACGTTTAGCCGTTTTGGCTCTAGTTTATTCATCGGGATGAGTTACGGCACGAGCCACCTGGCGAAACAACCACACGACATCAATATATAATCATATGTTATTACTTAAGTTTCTCAGTCCACGAATTTTACCCAGAATTTACGTTTACAGCCCCTGTCCAGTTTCTGTGTTGCTAATCTAGTCCTTTCGACAGTTTCTAGTGTTTTAGTTCAATTATCCAAGGACAATCAAGTATAATAAGCATATAGAACATGTAACATACTTAAAATACTAGTATATACAGTAATCAAATGATAACATAAGAGTTTGCTTACAATCCTTGTGATGAATACTAACAAGAAACAAGAACTAGAACACTAAAACCTAAATCCTTCCAATATGAACCCGAGCTTCCAAATCCTTAACACACCTTGCTAAACCTTGCTAGGCTTGATCTAACCGTGTAGAAACACTACTAACTCAGACCTTTTCACCTTGTATAGCTCCTAATCCGACCATGGAATCACCAAACAAACTCTTGAATCATGTAGGGAATAACTAGGCCTTGAACTTTGATATATAACTTGCAGTTTGTGTTAGACGATATTTTGTGTAAGCCTTTGGGCTTTATTATTAGTTAATAGCTTAGCCCATTTATGTTTGATTCTAGAATAATCCTCAAGCTCTTATATATTGTAATTGATGTGTTAATGGAAAGCAAGCCAATTATTATTTCCAATATGCCTTGACCTCTCCACCAACAAAATTATCCTCTCTCGACATGTAACATTTGATGAATTTCAATTTCCATATGGTTCCAATACACCGCCCCACTCAACATCCTATACATTTCTAGATTCCACACCATCTCCGATTACTCAATACATTCTTCATCATCCGGAACCAACCCATACCCACGACCTAACACCAAACCAGCCCGTCACCCCCACCCAAATGACCCATCATGAGCCTACTACCCCTACACCTAACCATACCCACGACCCAACACCCCCAACAACCAACCACCCTTCTCCAGCCCACGAAACATGCACATCACCTACAACCCAAAGCTATTTACCAAACCAACCTCATCCAGTCCCTAATCAACCTACCCGCACCCACCCTATGGTCACACGTGCCCAAGTTGGCACGGTTAAGCCCAATCCTCGCTTTCAGGGTCATGTGTCTCATATTTCTCCGATTCCTAAGTCTCCTTCTATTGCATTATCTGATCCAAATTGGCGAGATGCTATGTACGATGAATATAATGCATTAATTAAAAATAGTGCTTGGATTCTTGTTTCGAAACCACCTAATGTGAATGTGGTTCGGTCTATGTGGTTGTTTCAGCATAAATATCATGCCGATGGCTCATTGAGCAGGTACAAGGCTCGTCTCGTGGCTAATGGACGTAGCCAACAGCTTGGTGTTGATTGCGATGATACCTTTAGTCCAGTGGTTAAACCGGCTACTATTCGTACGGTTCTCAGTCTTACATTATCTCGGAATTGGCCTATTCATCAGCTTGATGTTAAGAACGCTTTTCTTAATGGTGATCTTTCTGAGACAGTTTATATGTATCAGCCCCCGGGTTTTGTGGATTATAGATTTCCACATCATGTATGTCGCTTACAGAGGTCTCTATATGGTTTGAAACAAGCACCACGTGCTTGGTTTCAACGATTTGCAGGTTATGCTCTACGGGTTGGTTTCTCATCAAGTCGATGTGACTCATCATTATTCATTTATCGGCATGGATCCGTAACCTTCTTCTCGACCTCCACACACCTTGATTCTCTGTCACTCTTATCTATTGTGACAATGTCAGTGCTATTTATTTGACCGCTAATCCTGTTCAGCATCAACGGACCAAACATTAAGATTGATATTCACTTTGTTCGTGATATGGTTGCTCAAGGTCAGGTTCGTGTTCTTCATGTACCATCCCGTTATCAGTATGCTGACATTTTCACCAAAGGTTTGCCGTCTGCGCTTTTTGAGGAGTTTCGTTCCAGTTTGAGTGTTCGGTCCTCTCCCGCTCAAACTGCGGGGGAGTGTTAGACGATATTTTGTGTAAGCCTTTTGGCTTTATTATTAGTTAATAGCTTAGCCCATTTATGTTTGATTCTAGAATAATCCTCAAGCTCTTATATATTGTAATTGATGTGTTAATGGAAAACAAGCCAATTATTATTTCCAATAGTTTGAAGATTAAAGAATCATGGTGCTAGGGATTGTGAAGTGAATGACCAAATGAAGGAAAAGAGAGAGTTTTTGTGAGTTTATCTTGATCTTTTATGTTCTTATGAGTCATAAAACAATTATATAGTCTTGAAATACTTAGTTGTTAAGTTTACTTAAACATGTATAAGTCTTCATTTGAAAGTTTCCTAGTCTTATCTTGATGACACATATACAAACACCCCATGTGGTCTAAAATTTCGTTCCATGCCTATATTGGATGATTAGATATGAGGTTTAATAATATATTGCTTTTACGGAGTGAGTTTTGGTCCCGTTAATCGCTAACCGTAAGTCGTAAAGTCACGAAACTTAAAACCGGCTATCTTAAAAATATGAAACTTATAAAAATGTTAAAACTCATTAATATAACCTATCTTAGCATATTAAATGAGTGATAAGTTTGACGGAGCACGTAAACGCTGTTAAAGCCTAGAATTGTAAGATATTTAAGAAGAGAATTTCAACTTGACTTCTCTTAGTGAGATATTTTGTAGATATTTAACTAGGTATTATCTAAATAATATCTAGTTGATGACTAGTTATATGACTTGGCAAGTTTATTAATTTTGGTGATTAATTTTTTGGTGATTAATTTTTGTAAGTTTATTAATTTCTTGGCAAGCTTATTATCAAACACTAAAACATACTGATTATTTTTGGTGATTAATTTTTGTAAGTTTATTAATTTTGGTTATGTTTTTTGATATTTGATTTGATGATTAGGGGATTGAGTTGTTTGTTACTTGTTTATTGCGGTTTCATATAGTCAGTATGAATAATGAATAAGTATTATACCTTTTTGTGCGTAAAATAATCAGAATCAGATAGTCAGTATGAATAAGCAACTTTGAATTAGTTTGTATATAATTGATATCATGATATTAAGAAGTAATCCTAAAAGCCACTGATGCTTTTTTCAGTTGGTTCAATTTGATTTCCTAAAGATATCGGGATGAGTTTGGCAGCCAATTAAATTATTTTGAACTCTAGTAGCAACCAAAAACTGGACTTGTTTTCTGTATGTTGTGGGTGGATGGACTTACGAGTAACCGTTGATAACTTCATTATGTCTATTGCGTAAAATATATAGTTATGTCTTAAGATAACTTCATGGTGTATTTAGGGAATTGGGGCCATTGGGCACTCGGGCTACAACTTACAACCCCTTTGGACTGTCATTATACACCCTTACTTATGTCTTAAGATAAACAAGAAAGTTGTAGTCGTTACCAATGATTTTGCATATCTGAATATCGAAATGTATTTATGTATTTAGGCTTTAGCTCAGACATAAACGCTTAAATAAGTAGCAACTTGTGATTCTTTGTTATCCAAGAAAGATCACAAAGATATCCATAAAGCAGCACCACTGAATCAGATTTCTCCCGTTGATTAACTTAGCGTAAAAGGGATGGTATTTGTGCTAGTTTTATGATTTATAAGATTCCATCAAGTGGCAGTCACACACATTATAAACCAGTGTGCTAATTACTGTCACGTGCGCTTGTTTATCATTCCCATATTCACTGGTTGTTATTATTGCTAAATGTAGATGAGATTCTTCCAACACAACACTATTCAGTCAGTAACAGTTCCAAATTCCCGCTTACCGGACTAGGTGTTTTGACCAGAGAATCAGGAAAAAGAAAGCAAAATCTCTCAAATATCTCAAACGCGCCAGAATCCGTAATCACAAACTGCAGCAAACAACAGTTTCCAAAGTTAACCGTCAGTCCTCTTAGAAAGTTTCAGCTGATTGATTCCGACTCTGATTCTGATATTTCTTCAATCAGTAAACTTGCTACTAACAAGACCAGCAGTAAGTCGGAATCTTATTTGAACAAGGAGCATTCTATAGGTTTAAATCAGCTGAGAAAAGTAAATGAGTCACTCAATACTTTCACCAGAAAAAATTTGTGGGAAGATTTTGAACACGAGAAGAGTTTCCATATCCCGACACCAGCACTCGATGAGGTATGCGAGGAATATTTTAGTTCCATGAAAGAAAAAAGTAAAGTTCAGAGTAATATTGGTAAAAGTAACCGTAATAGTCATGTTATGGACAATGTAGTAGATTTGGACGACCCTCGCCCACCAGCTCATCAATATTTTTTCCATAATGATTTGAGGATCCAAGAGCTTGTTCGAAACCGTTTGTGCAACTTTTTCCCGTTAAATGCAGAAAATAGAGGTTCTGAGCTTCCCAGTACATTGAATATCGATTACATGTAAGTTAATTCTGCCATATTATAGATAGTTTTTTACAGTGTTATTTGCATTAAAGAT